>CM022669.1:11976979-12371979 GCA_012295275.1 Chrysomallon squamiferum
TAAAATAAATTATAATAGTTAAAATTGAAAATACTAAATCAGCACTAACAAACAATAGTTTTAATATATATATATAAATATATATCTTTTTTAATTGCTCAGAAACACAAATAATTTACAAACATTTACAATTAAACCACATCCATAAATTATAATGTAGCTACAAATAAATATTGGCACTAATGTAGCAATAAAAGTAATGTGTTAGTAATGCCCATTCTAAATCATGTGAGCAATATCACCAAAAATTTAAGTAACAAAAAAATGTTAACAACTCTTGGAAATTAGAATAATCTACAAAAATATCTGTATGTATCAGAAATTATTTAAGAGAAATACAAACATAATATAAATAAAAGATATACAAATGTGTATCTTGTAATAATACTGTTTAACAAACATATATAGCAATACAGAAACTTGGTCCAAGATTAAAACAATTAAGGTAACTTAAAATATTTATTTATTATTATTATTATTTTTTTTAATCAAATTACACATTTTCCTGATTAAGATAAATTTAAAACTATGAAAACACACCTATTATATAACATATTGGATTATTTATAAAAATCTTTAACGGTACCAATGATAATAATAATAAATATAAATTTAAAAAACATTTGAATAATCATTTTTATTGTTTTTATTTTTATCAATTCATTTAATATGTAATGAAAAAAATTATAATCTTAGCCTAGATGCAATCTCATAAAATGTTTCTTCATTATTATCAAAAACTGACTGCTAGAAACAAATAAAACAATAACTTAAAAATAAAATAAAATGTTTCAGGAAAGTTATACAAACCACCATAGTACATTTTTACCAATTATAAAATTTCAGATTAATAATATCTCATCTGTTTACTGATCAAAGCAAAACTACATTCTTGCTTGCAATAATAAAATTAAAAGCATATTTATTTTAAGTGTATCTTGTCTACATGGAATAACAGAACACAGCCTTTATTAATTAATTTAATATCAAAATAAAAACATGAATGTATGAATAAAAAATGGCTACATCATTTTTTTATTTGAGATTTAAAAAAAAATTTATATCACATAAATATGTATCTAACACATGTGACATCAAAATGAAGTACATAAAATAGAAATTTAATCATGCTACTGGAAAAAGATTTGATATGCAATTCTTGTTATACATACATATATATATATATATATATATATATATATATATATGTATGTATGTATGTATGTATGTGTATGTGTATGTGTATGTGAAGTAAATTAAATTAAATTAAATTAAAGTTATTTTGCTTGATTTTTTTATTTAAATAAATGATGCCTATATTCATTTATTTTAAATTTTAGATTTTAAAATATATTTATAAAATATTCTTTTGATTATGACAAATATAATTGTTCTTTCTTTGCTAAAACTACTTAAAACTAAATACATTCTAATATGCATGTGTGTGTATGTGCACATGCATTTGCATCACAATATATCTTATTAATCGATAAAAATGTATCCATTTATTACTGCTTTAAATAAATATAAATAATTAAATAAAAATAATTTTAAAACAGGTCTTTATACAAGTTATGTTTTCAGTATCTTTAGTTTTCTGTCAAAACTTTTATATAACCATAAACGTATGTATGTACACATATACATGCATATATAAATACATACATAAAACATTAATCAAAAAGAATTGCTGAACATTTATTATATGACACTTGTTTCAACATGCATAAATCTCAGTAATCATCATAATCAGTTAACCATCACTAACACGTTTTTCAATGTAAATAGTTATATTATGCAAAATATTTTCATAAAAATGGCAAAAATGTGCATCATAAATAATATCACAATCTAGTGGACAAATCTGACAAGCAATAAATTTTGTTGTCATGACTAAAAACATGCTGCACTTGATATTTTTATGTATATCATAACAATAATATATTATAGAAAAATATAAAAAGAAAATAAACTTATGTAATCTAACATATAACTATGTGAGATTAGGGAAAGACTCATTGTACAAAATGTCCCTGCTGTTTTAAATTAATAAATATTTATATATATTTTTACAAATGCTTAAGACGTGGAGAAAAATAATTTTATTGAAAGCTGAGATTCTTTTCACCATCTGGATTTACAAGTGTGTTTATTTACACAATAAATATGTATAACCAACAAAATATTTTAGGAAAAGACATGAAAAAACCTGAAATCATACTTATAATATCCCAATTATTTTGTATATTTTTGAGTCAGTACTCAATATGCTCAGCATATCCAAACTGATTTATAAATTACAGAAATGTATACTTCCATATCAAAAGAGACACAACAAAAATAAATACACAATTGTTAGGATTTCCAAAACGTGATTTGTAAATGGTGGCAACCACTTCAACAACATGAAACAACAGAAAAGCCCAAGATGATTTACAGGTATCATCACAGTTTGTAAATAACAATTACTACAAGGAATAAAAACCAAAGAAATGCCCACTATTTACAGGTCATAACTAATACTATTTCATTGTAGATATTTGAGTATAACTGAACAATAGAATAAATTTCTTGACCATGGCTCAGTATATTTTAGTTCCTTGAGAATATGATTTAAGGCAATATTTAATAATATCTGGTTAAGATATTTTTGACTAAAATAACACCACTTACAGGATTTAAGGCAATATTTAATAACATCTGGCTAAAATAGTTTTAACTAAAGCAATGCAACTTAACTAGTAATTTTATATATAATATCAGTAACATTTATTGTAATCAAATAAAAATAAAAATAAACTATGAACAATAAAAAGTGGACAACAAAAAAAGAAAATTGAAGAAATGAAAATAAAATGAGAATAAATTGAAAATAAAATAAAAATAATTTTAAAAAGATCTGGTTCTTCTACTAGATCTATTGTATAATATTCACCAAAGGACAAACACTTTGTACGGAAAGCAGATTGGAAATTGCCTTGTTTAATAAACCGTTATTCTGCTTAAGTGTTATTTTTGCTATCTCTTTTAGAAGATGCAGGAAACCAGCTCTCCACTTCCTCGAATGTCTCTGGCAGAGGTTTCTGCTTTGTTTCTGGTAACAGTAGAACAACAATACTACCAATGAACGTCAGCACAGAAAACAAAAGTAATGGAAGCTTTGGAAGAGTCTTGGCCTGTAAAACATTGAATATAACCCAAGATACTATCAGTATGTTAAATCTTGTAATTAGTGAATATATCCCAAAATACTATCAATGTGTTAAATCTTGTAATTAGTGAATATATCCCAAAAATACTATCAATGTGTTAAATCTTGTAATTAGTGAATATATCCCAAAATACTATCAGTATGTTAAATCTTGTAATTAGTGAATATATCCCCAAAATACTATCAATGTGTTAAATCTTGTAATTAGTGAATATATCCCAAAAATACTATCAATATGTTAAATCTTGTAATTAGTGAATATATCCCAAAATACGTTAAAACTTATACTTAGTGAGAATATAACATTTTTTTTTTTTAAAGACTATTAAAATAAGTCAAATATGTGACTGTTTGTAATTTTATTATGAAAGTTAAAGATTTATATATTATAAATTTTTTGTCATGATGAATATAAAATTTATATTTTTTGTAAGCAGTAACTATCTGCAAGTCATTCTTAATTTCAATGGTCTAGAAAAAAAACATCTATTCATTTTTAAAATCTGTATTAATATTTAAAATTATCTCAAAAATTTGTTTTCTTTTAATCACTTATAGAATTAAATTATAAATAAATAAATTTAAAAGTGGCTTACAGCATAAACAATAAAAGGTGCAGATATACTTCCAAGACTTTCAAAAAACGAAGCCATTCCCATCGCTTGGTTCCTGAAAATAAATAACAATATTTAAACATACCATACTGGTATTAGCAGAAAACCAAATAACCACATAACAGAATATAAATGTTAATTATAACCTGAAAAAATAAATAAATTAATAAATAAATAAACAAATGAATGAACGAACGAATAAATAGAAGACAAAACATTCTACCATTTCAATGAATTAAACATGAATCTTGAATTTGCACCTCTGTTTGTTAGTTGATTACCTGACAACAGTAGGAAACACTTCTGCTGAGAAGAGATAGACTGTAGAATAGGAACCAGTGATACCAAACTTTCCCAGCATCACCAAACATATCTTCAGTGGCTGAAGATTGACACCAGATTCTGAAGAAA
Organism: Chrysomallon squamiferum; assembly: GCA_012295275.1. Classification (NCBI taxonomy): domain Eukaryota; kingdom Metazoa; phylum Mollusca; class Gastropoda; order Neomphalida; family Peltospiridae; genus Chrysomallon; species Chrysomallon squamiferum. Next base: position 11,981,216 of record CM022669.1, read on the forward strand.
ATACATATTACTGAAACAGATACAACAACAACAACAACAATTTTTTTTTTTTTTTAAACCCTAAAATCAAGAGTTTAGTCATTTAACTTCTTTGAAATTGATCAGATGGACTATTTTAGCAAGAAATTCACAAAACAGATTTTGAATTATTTTGAATTATTTAAAAATGCAAACTTTCTAAGCTGAGAAAATTATTAAAGTGAATTTTTATTTTACTGCATGTGGGCCCATAGCATCTTTTGTCCTTATTTAATTTTTTTGTTTTTTGAAAATTATAAATGAATACTCACCTGTCTGCTCTGGAATAAAAACTGCAGCACTGCTTGTAACAGCACAGAGGAGAAGAAACCCACACAACAAAAGTCTTCTTCCACTCCTAACATATTTAAAAAAAAAAAAAATTATTAGTTACCTTCCTGTTGACATCCAACTTTTTTTGCAGAGTTTATACTATTTTAGGTCAAAACAATAATACATTTAATTTTTTTTTTATAATCTAATAAAAACCAAAATAATCATAAATAACATTACAATTTAATAATAAATAAAAAAAATCTAAAAAAAAAAGTTTTTCAATATAGCCAAAAGGCTGGCCACATCAGAATGTGCTAATAATACTAATTTATTCACTCAAAATTACCGTACCTTTAAATCATTTAGACATTCATTTGTTTCATTTCAGTACCAGTGTGTTTTATTTTTCTAATTTTTTTTCATTATCACTGCACATTGCAATTTTACAATTTTCAACCAATGAGAAATATGCAGAACAAAGAAAATAAGAATTTATCAAAACTAAATTGAAACATTATTAATATAATAATTTTAAACAATAGTTATATTTAACTAACCAAACAATTGCAAACATACAGATGAAATAAGCTGGAAGTTCAACGAGACCCATCAAAAAGAGATTTAAAAATGGATTTCCGTGCAGTATTGGTGTACTCAGAGATATTCCAAAGTAACTTAAACTGTTAACCAAACTGAAAAATTAAAAAAGGATAACTGTTTAATTTTTTAAATTTTTTTTTAATTTAAATTCTGTTTAAATATTAGTATATATAGTTAAAAAGAAATATTTATGATAAAGATCGCAATAAAAAAAAAATTATAAAATGGTAGGGATTTATGTAATTTATACAATAACAACAAATTCTCAGATTGTTTCTTTCTTTCTTATTCTTTTTAATGGAGATATTAGTAAGTTTTTATCGTTTAAAATTAATTAATTTGTGTAATAATTAATCATATCAATCAGCATACATTAAAATCACATCATTTGATTGGTTAAAATAGTTAAGAAAAATTTATAATTACATGCTTAATGATTATTTGCAACATTTTTAATGATAATTATTTAAAAAACAAAAACATTTAGGAACAGTTTGAAACCAATAATCACTGGAAGTGAAATAGTGAGTAATAATAAAAATAAAAATAACTCACAAAAGATAAAATATGATTATGGTGTAGAGTCTAAGTCTGGGTGACCTAAACAAATCACAGACAGATTTTTCTGTATCTTGTTTATCTTGTTTTGGAATGGTTAATGTCTGATTTTCTAGAACATTCTGTATACAAATATGATCACCATTTTGACTGTCAGTCTCTGAAAAATTAGTCTCCTCATCTGGAACATTTTCTTCACAAAAATCATCATTAATTTGATCAGCAGACTCCATCAAAACGTTTTGTTTTTCATTTCTTCCTCCTAATTTTGCTGAAAAACAATCTGTCATCTGACCTTCATTTTGATCTTTTTCAGTTTTCACTGATTTACTATTTTCTAACTCTCCTTTACTCAGAGATACATCTCGATGTGTTCTTGCTGCCATGGCAACTTCATTACAGTCCATTTCTTTATTATCTTCATTGCAGTTCTGGTTCAGAGTGCACTGCTTCAGGTAAGAATCGACCGAATTCCCCTGAAACTGTAACAGCTGTTGGAGAGAAGACACATTTTCATCGGTTAAGCCATTTCCCAAAAAAAGGGACAGTCTATTTACACGAGCAATGTTTTTCAACACCATGATGGCTCTTTTTGTCTTCTTAGTTGCCAAAAGCCACTGTAAAGATTCTGGAACAAACCTGTGAGGACGAAAATAACTTTTTTTTTTTAAATCATATTATATAATTAAAAATTTGTAAGGATTTACAACACAGTAACTACAAAATCTTTTTGTGAGTAATTAATGCTTTGCTATTCTAACTGACATTCAAACATCTTTTTAAAAGTGCTAATGATTCAACAACTGTGGCATTAATTTATAAAAATCATTGCATATTGTAAATTAGCTTTTAGCTGGGATTATAAAAATATGTATATGATTTTAACAGCATGTTCATTATTCAGTAAATTTCGGAACAGTATTCATTAACTCACCAAAATGCGCCAATGGCTAAAATGTTCGGCAGTGTTATAAGCAGCTGAAGGTAACGCCAATTTCTCACAGAATAACCAAAGAGTGCAAGGGACATGAGTCCTCCTGCCCAAAAGCACTGGATGGCAATGGAAGGCTGAGTCCTGTGAGAAGCTGGAAACAGTTCAGTCATCAGGACATAAGTGGTTAAAGATATTCCCTAAAAGATAAATAATCATCTCTATAAAAAGAAAAATAAACAAAGAAAAACAACAAGAAAAAACTTACTTGTAAATATGTAAGTATTTTTTTGAAACTCCATATGCTGTATACTTATGGTTTATAATTTCAGAGAAAAAAAAGAAGAAAACAAAAAGGATTGTAATTAAAAATAAACAGAAGCCTTTGACATTCAGTTAGCGTTGCAAAAACCAGACCCATTTTTTTTTTTAAAGCTGGGAGAGTTAACTAAAGGAATAGATCTAAATCTGTAAACAAAACCCATTAAGAAATATTTTTAAATACACATGCAATTAATTTGACCATAACCTGAATAAGACTTGTAAAAAAACATACATACATATATAAAGTGATACAAACACAAAAAGCAAAACAGATATATTTATTTACTTCCATGGTATTATATTTACATTTTAATTACCAAATCTCTCCCAACAATATTTTGAAATATTCTTATTTATTTAATTACATTTATTTAATTACACAGGATTTTGGCAGAAGAGAGGAAGATATCAGGAAACCCTTCTCTGCTAACTAATTTGGGTGGAAAGCATACCGCATGAGAGAAAAAGGGAACACCAGTTAAATTACTAGATCAACATACACATCCAGAATTAAGCTATGGCTGGCACACACACATACCATATTGAGAAAGCCGACAATGAAGCGGAGGGCAGTAAAAAGAATAATACTGTTAACAAAAGCAACTCCCATCCCAGCAACAGTCTGCAGGACAAGACATGGCAGAATAATTTTCTTGCGACCAAACCGATCTGCCATAGCTGTGAGGGTGAGAGCACCCACTGCTGTACCTATCATGTAAACAGTCATGGATAATTCCACCACATAGTTCTGACTGCAAACAAGATTCCACTGAAAAAATTTGTATTTAAAAAAATTATAACATATATGCAAAAGAAAATAATTTTTATGCATAATTTAAATACCAGCATGTGTATGTATGTATATCTCTGTATGTTTGTAAAAATCAAAAATGTGTAGATTAAGAAACTAACTTTTTCTTTATTCAATACTTTTGTTTTGTGAGTAATTACAAATTTATAGTTCTTGCAGCAGACTGACTTTTCTCCCTAAAACAGAACTGATATATCTAAATTAAAGACAAGTAAATAATTGATTCAGTTGATTAAAAAGACTTACTAGTAATGGAATTCATGTAAGGTTATATTTCAAAGTATGTCACTGTCAGATATACAATTTGTGAGTTTATAATGGAGACTGCAAATACACCTTTCTAATATTATTTATGGTATTTATAATAATTATATCCTCACATCTAGAGACCTTTTTAATATATATATATGTATGTATACACGCAGTTCATTCTGTTATGACATTTCTTGAAGAAATAAAATGACAACAGGACAGGATGATGATGATGATTATGAAAAGGAACTTCGCCATAAATTTATTTCACTTACTTCTGTAACAATTGTTTCTTCAAATTCTGTTTGATAATTCCATGAAGAGCACGTTGTTCTTGTTGATGTATTAACAGAGCCATTCATAAAGTAACGAGTCACATGACATTTGTCTTTCACGATCAGTTCTTCACTTGAGTGATTATGAGATGCCTCCGTCCCATTAAGCAGGGGAGGTAAGCAGGTATGTTCACCAGCATCTCCTAGATATATAATAGCAAATACATGCCAAGAACCTCGCATGTAAGTCAGACTAAGAATTAAAAATACCAGTGTCTGGAAACGACCACATCCTCCCAGTTGTACCAAAACATCATCAACTGCCATGACCCTGACATAAATTGTTAATTATCTGAAAAACAAATAAAATCATTATGCTCACATTTATCGATATACATTGTTATTACACCGAGATGTTTTATTGTCGTTTTTTCTTTTTTAAATTAGTTTCTTGATAACGAACAGTTATTAACTGTACAACCAATGGCTAATTCTATCAATAATTAGGTCTACAACATCTCCACGATCTTGAATAAATTTGAAGATATTTATAATTATTATTATCTTACACAGTATATGTTTTCAGTTGGCAATGTATAATATGAAGATCAATTCAATATGTCAGTCACGACATAAACCACAACACTTCTTTCAACATTACGATTAACTCAAAGTTTGTCAAACCAGTGACTGAGTGACTCAGTGAGTGAACGACCGAACGAACGTCTCTATCTTCATATTCAGTTCTCTTGCTTTCTTCTTTTTTTATTTATTTTTTTCTCCATGTATTATTTGCATATTTATGACGCAGCAACATATTTACATATTACATCAGAGAATACGTTGTAAGCTTATTTCATAAAGCAACTACAATTCTCAACCTTCACTTTGAATCTTGACAGTGAGCCCAGTAACAATATATTAACGTAAAGCTTTTTACCAACACATAATCGTTAATCAGTAATAAAATCTTCTATAAGAGAACCAAGTCATTCTTTAAAAGGTAATAATAATAAAATGTTACTATTCATTCAATTTAATTTATGCCGACGCAATTTAAACGCACATTAACATCATACTTCGGAACACAAAAACACGTGCAAACAGTACTCTGTACTGTTGTTTTGGTTTTCTTCCCAAAGGGGAATAACTCTAGACATTTTCATGCCTATAATAATTATTTGCAGTCGTCATCCATAAATGTTAACACGTATCTGTTAGGAGTGAAATGACGTGTGTGTTGTATCTGTACTTGATTCATAAGTACAGAATTTTTTAGAGATTGTGATATTTGTACTATTAATAGGCCTAAACAATGCTGTATGATGTGTATGATAAATCCTTAATTTATCTATGTATTTTTATTAATATTAGTGTGTGTGTGTGTGTGTTTGTGTGTGTGTGTGTATATTTTGTTTGTTCATTTTATTTTTTATTATTTGTGTATGTATGTGTTTGTATTGTGGTGAAAAACAGACTACCTCAGTTCTTGGAACATTTCCATTTCGTGTATTAATATTTAATCAAATGTATGTTCAAGTTATTTACATATGTATAGGTGAATGTGTTTACAGTTATTTGCATGTGTTTTAAAAGTGTATTTGTGAGGATCAGTGTTCAGCATAGGCCCAGTGTGTTTATATGTTTGATTATGAATGTTAAATATGGATGTTGTCACATTCTTTTGAGGGATGGAATGATAAACGTGCATTCTATGAATCCTTTAACTGTTCTATTTCCTGAGAATTCAAATGATGTGTAAAATGAATTCTGTTTCATTATTACAAATTACCAAGGAATCATTTTATTCAACATTTTGACCTTAAAACAAACATTACATCAAACATTAATGTTGATATTAATTTCAACTCTTGTCCATAAAGCAAACTGACATTTACTTGCAAGGCAATAATATTTTTTAGACAACAAATATATGCAGAAAATATCTTTGAAAAAAGAAAAAAAGAAACCCTAAATATATTTTGATAAATATTGTTTTACCTTTGTCTTAATGACAAATTGTATCTTTAACTTGTTAAAAAACAGTTTCAAAAACATAACAACATAGAGATTACTTCTTTTTTTTTATTGTGAAGATGAATATAGACAATTATCACAGTTCTTAATACAATATTAAGTAAATAGTAATAACTATACTAATTTTATCAAAAAGAGAAGAAATAGGAGCATATAAATAAATAAATATATATATGTATATAAATAGACAAAACTTCTGTCTATAGTAAATAGAATAAAAAACTATTATGTTTTGTTTATATTCATTAAATATTCTTACAGCCAACAAAATCAATAACAAAGACACTTCTGTAGTACAAAATAAAATATATATAAATAGCTAATTTTAAAACTAGTTTATCTTCATTTTTCTTTTAGGATTACAAATATATGAAATAGGATGAAAGAACAGTTACAGACGATCATTTATTCTACAACCATCAATGTTATAACATTTTGAAAAAAAAACCACCTACATAATTATAATACATTGCTACATCTACAAAATGCCTAACTACAAGGTTAACATTTATAATTTAGCAATATATTATTTTTTTTTTTTTTTTTTTTTTTAACAGTAGTGCATAATTTATTTTATAAAGCAGCAGTAATGGTGAGCTAAATATATTTCTTCTGTCAACCAAATGCTGTGAAAAATAAGGTTATATACATCATAGAAATACCAGCTAAAAATATCACAGCCCATTCCAAATCACAGGTCTAACCACCAGATATTTTTATAGATTTTCTTGGGAATGTAGAATATATTTGTAATATCAGTATAATACACCAGAGTATAATTTAAAAAAAAAAGGTTAAATGCATTTTGCTTAAAAATCATAAAATCTTTTATCTGCCTTTCTGTAGAAATTAGACAACCATGTGATGTAAAAAAAAATAAAAAAATAAAAAAATAATAAAAAATAGTTTTTACCAGGTTATATACATTTCAAAAAACAAATAGCTTTATTTTTTTTATTTTTCTATGTTGTATTCAGTAAAATTGTTGTGACATTAAAAAAAAAAAAAAAAAAAACAGTGATGAAAATGTAATTTACACAGATATGTTCTCATCGAAAATTCAAAATATGAGATGATATACTGATTGTTATTTTCCATTTTTAACCATATATAGCTATTAAAAAGAAATATAATGTGTAAAATTTTACATACAGTAACTGACAGAAATAAAACAATAAAATTAAAAATAATTAAAAATTGAAAATATAAAATGATTTAAAAATAACTTAAAATTATGGAGAAAAAAGGTTTTAAAAAGTTTTTTTTTATATATTCTTTATATACTGACACTTACTCTTTGTTTATTAATTAATCACTATTCACTCATTTTTGATTAAGTAAGCAAATAAAATAATCATTTTTCAATTTTTTTTTTATTTTTTCTTTATTATTTTTTTTTTTCATTGCATTCATTTTATATTTCAAATGTGGTAATTAAAACAATAGCACTGATTGATTGACTGAAAATAATTATCCATGGTAAAGAATAGCATCAAAGATTTTCTAATTCTTTTTTTAAAAACTCTTATTACCAATTCCCTTTATGCTTTAATCATTTCCTAAAATTGCCGTACTTCACGTTAATAAAATAGAGCAAGCCACAATACCTAATTTATGAATTACAAAGTTTAAAAATTAACAACAAAATTCACAGCCTCTAAAAACCTATACTCAGGATTATTTCCTTATTGCTAAACCTATACAAAATGTGATCTTTAAAATATTTTAATATTCTAAATTATTGCTTTAAAGTAGCTATTCAAAAAATGTCAGCAATTTTAAAATGCAGCTGTGAATTTAATACTAACATAAAATGTTTTGCTGAAGCAAGCAAAACTACTAAAATCTTATAAAAATATTACAAATAATCTAAATTTGATTACAACATGAAGTGTTTTTGACAACAGTGGGCATTACTGATAATACTCATTAATATACTGTAAGCTGCCATACATGTGTATAATGTTTTGACAAATTTGATAAAACGAGCTTATGGTCAGCTTATTAAGAAACAAATATAGAATTGCTCTAAAACTGAAAAAAAAAAAAAAAAAAAAAAAAAAAAAAACAATTATGAAATTAAGACAGCCCCGATGATGTGAGACATTTAAAAAATTTCAGAGATGTATTATTAGATGGCACTGCAATGATAATGTTAAGATAACCAGATGCACCGCTTTAAGCTGTAAGAATAAAATAATGTTCAGATAGTTATTTTTGACAGCCTTAACAAATACAAATGGTAGACATTGGTTTGGGTGGACATACCACATTTTCAAAAACTTGCTGGTACACTTTATGACCACAGTTGTCTACCTCTACAAACTCGTAACACGAAAGATCAGAATCAATGGCTGCTGCTGGACATCGCTCAACTTTTTTGGGTGTGTATTCCATCCTGTACATGGTGGCATTTTCGAAGGGAGTCGTACTGCAAATTGCTGCACCAGCTGGCTTAAAGCTCTTGAGATGCTGCAGAGGATGTGGAATATAATGTGACTTGTTTGTGGAAATGCCTTCAAAAGGAGCCAGGTTTGGACAGTATTCAGGTTTCATCATTGGTTTACTGCGCTGACTTAAGTCCCATTTCTGATAATCCATTGAGTAGTTGGTGGTGCCATCGAAGCAGCCAGGCAATTTCTGGGTGGCTGATGCAGGTCTTCGGGCCAAGTGTGGTTGCAGTGGAAACTGTTTGTATGTAATATTATGGGTAGTGTTCATATCCATGTCTCCTTCTGGCTTCTTGTACTGGTCGGCTACCCTCATGAATGGTTTCTCAGTGGGCCATTTTCGATAATCGTTCCTAAACGTGGTTAGATCTTCAAGAGGCGCATCAGACGCAAATGCTTGAGCAGCAGGTTTGCAGCTCTCAGCCTTTGACCCATGGGCTCCCTGGTAATCTTTCTTGAAAGTTGACAACCCGTCCAAAGGAATTCCGGATGGTTTGTAAACTTCTTTCTTTCTGAGGAACTTCTCCTGCAATGGATGTCTGATATACGATTCTCGGTAACCAGTTGCAGAATCAAAGGGTGTGCATGATATGTTTGGAGCTTCTTTGGGCTTCATGCTCTGCCTGGGTGGTTGACAGTATCTTTGGTAGTCGCTGGTAAATGTGCTTATTCCCTTAAATTCATCTTGGGGTGGAATCCAAGCTACTCCTTCGTGACGTTTTGGACGACCATCCAGATTCCATTTGCGATAATCCGCTGTGAAAATAAAGACAAATGCAGTGATGCACCAGTTTAGAAATGAAATGTATATTTTTACTTTTTGCCAATTCTTTATTTTAATTACAAGAAAGAAAAATATTCTATAATTGTGACTGAAACGCCAGTTTTTTAAAAAATATTTTAGTACAGATGTTTCATAAAAAAAACATTAATATCTCAAACACTCACCTCTGTATGTAGGTTCTCCTTCAAACTTGCTGAGTACCTGGCGTTGACCATCGTGTTTTATAGCTTTAGCTGGTGGGGCACACTTGCCTACAAAGAAAAAAAGACCAAATATTTTAATATTTATATTTTATTATGTTAAGATAAGATGGATGCTGGAGGAGATATTACAAATTAGTCTGAAAATTTTGCTGCTGATTAATAACCAAAATGTAATCAGAATGCAAAGATTGGCAATAAAATAACGATAATTCCTACTGCAAATATGAACAGCCTGGAAACATTAGAAATAGAAATTAGAAATAAACTACCTTTTGACCTGATATACAGTAAATATTTCATTTTAATGAATTTATTATAATGAAACCTGGGTAATCCCGGACATAAGATGTCATGTGATCTTGTTCTCCACTTGGTTCTTTGTATGGATCAGGCTGATGCAGCTTTGGTCGCTCTACTTGATGTGCTATGTAATCAACTCTGCAGTAATATAAAATAAATAAATGAAAAAAATATATATATATATATATAAAATAAAATTAAATAATATAAAACAAAACAAAACAAAAAAATTAATTTCAAAAAGCTAAAAAATTAATATGTAACTTATTTTAAATTTGTAGTAAATAATAAAGTAAATTTCCACAATGAAAATAGTATCCTTTGTGGTGAAAATTATATTTTAAATGAGAACAAAAGTAATTTTATATCAGTATTAAAATGAGTATATATTTTTATATCTACTAAAATAATTACACAATTTTATATCAGTAATAAAATTATATTTATATCTACTGAAATAATGAGTTTTACATCACAACAAAAATTACTACTTAGTTGTTTATAAGAACTGATATGACCTACATAGTTTGACATCAGTACTAAAATGACAACATAGTTTTATATCTGTAATACAAGTACTATTTAGTTTTGTATCTATACTAGACAGTTTTATATGATAACTAAAATGACTGCATAGTTTTTATTATATCAGTACTAAAATGACTACATAGTTTCAGATCAGTACTAAAATGACTACATAGTTTCAGATCAGTACTAACATGACTACATAGTTTCAGATCAGTACTAACATGACTACATAGTTTCAGATCAGTACTAACATGACTGCATTGTTTTATATGAGTACTAAAATGACTACACAGTTTCAGATCGGTACTAAAATGACTGCAGAGTTTTAAAATGAGTACTAAAACGACCTGTTTGTGGTTTTATCCTCAAGTGGTTGGTCGGTACAAAGAGCATTTGCTGCTGGTTTAAAGCTTTTCTGCATCTGAACTGGATGCTCGCGGTACGTGCTGCGGTACTCGGACAGCAGACATCTCGTATCGCACTGTCCAATCTGCAGATTGGGTCTGTGAGGGCAGCGATGGCGCCTGGAAGTTCAAAACAACATTGTTTGACATTCGGCTAAACAGGACGAAATATTTCTAAAATCACAGAGAAGGAGCTAAAAACAAACTTTTTTTTTTTTTTTTTTTATTTTTTTTTTTTTTTTTTTATATTTCAAATTACGTATTTAATTCTCAAAAATGATGGGTAATTTCAGCTTTCCTGGCATCGTGGTTTCATCTGTAATTGTGAATAACCTGTAAGTGGTGCATTTACTATTGTAAGCGGAGCAGTTGTTTCAAGTAGGTTTTCAAAATGTCTGTGTAATTATCTATGTATGGGGGTAAAAAAAAAAGAAAATAAATAAAAGAGAGATAAAGGAAGAAAAGTGATTTGTTTGGAAATTTGATAAAATGGCAATGAAAATCTCAAAAGAAATACGAACCTTCTTATAGCCTGCAGGTGTATACTGTCAATAATAATAATAAGAAAAAAAAAAGAAAGAAAGAAAATAATAATAATAATAATAATAATAATAATAATAATAATAATAATAATAATACTATTAATAATAATAATAATACTATTAAAAAAAAAATAATAATAATAATAATATATAATAATAATAATAATAATAATAATAATAATAATAAATAATAATAACAGCTTTCACCAGTTTTATTTATACAAATGTAAATCGAAATTATAGGGCTGTAGTCTAGATATTACATAATTTGTATTAATTCTATAGCTGAAATGATGTATTCATTAATGCTAAACAAAATGTGTTAAACATTTTAAATAAATTATTTTGATTGCTTATTCAAGTTGTTTTCGATGGTGTATTAATAGCTTCAGCAAAGTATTTATATTATGAAACCTGTTAAAATCTATATTACAATTTTTCTGTGATGATTATCACAGATTAAAACAAGTTTTATGTTTTATCAGAATTCTATATGAAAGGGATTTGTTTTGTCCTCGTTAATGGAAACATGTTCAGAAATGTGATAAACTTTAAAAAAAACACCCTCACCCCAAAATAATAAAACACAGCAATTTAATGACTTTGATCTAACAAATTATATCAGCATTAATTTAAATATGAACAATATTTTTTTACAAACTCTTTCTTGGTTCCGCAAACAGCTCAATATATCACTAACAACATAATTTAAATTCTGAATTACTAATAATATATCTCAATGCCAAATGATTTAATGAATTTCAAACATCTTTTTTCTTTTCTTTTATTATTAAATTTTCTTAAGTACTGCATACAACATAATATATCAATAACAACATCATTTCAATTCTTAAATTACTAATATATATTAAATGCCAATAAAATACATTTGCAAAAATAATTTTAAAATAATTATATGTAATGGTAAACAGCATTATATTCAATATATTCATTTGTATTTGGCAGTGACACTGACTGCTATATCTCAGTCATGTATGTACATACAGTGTAAATAATGACTGCAATGAATAGCAAACAAAGTACAAAGAGGTTGTCAAGGAGTACCCCATTACAAACTGAGAACTTCTACAATCACACACCCGGACTTTTACAATATTCGGACAAACTCAGAAATTAAAGTTAAAGAGAGAGAATCCTAGCCTTGGGACAAAAACTCCTCTGACTGATCAAAAGGCTGTTAAATAATAACCAGTTTGTATACGACAAAGCATTAACTATTATTGATTATTGAATAGAATGGATTAACCTCCAATATTTGGCTGGTTACATTTTTTCTACAAACTCAGTTAATCTGACATATAAACAAAAAAGAGAAAATTAATTTCCAACCAAATCACTTTTCTTTCTTTTATTTTTCTGTTTTTTTTTGTTTTGTTTTTTTTCCCTATATATAGATAGATATATAGATTTTCTTTTTTTTAAAATAATATTACATTCACATACAGCCAAGAAAAAAATCACTACTGTTATTGTTGTTACTACCAACCCTTCACTGTGAAGTGTTTCTACAAGCAGATACTTGGATCACATTACTGCAGAGAATGAAGGCATATCACCATGTTTAAAAAAAACAAATGATAAGATGTAATCACTACTTTCTTGTTAATTATTTAAAATTTAATCTATTTCTTCACAAGATTTGAATAAGAAGTTTTTTGTCTTCACAAACCTGCACAATAAATAGTGTTCTAAAAGACAGATTTTAATTAGTTTAATAATAATAATAAAATATATATATTAATATATATTAAATGCTAAAGCACAAACAATATGCTTTTTTTTCTATTTACTCTTGATACACAGAAATTACATAGTTTTATATCACAACTAGTTATTGTTAACTAATCGTATAAAAACAGCATAGAGGAATCGATTGTAGCTAAGCAACAACTGAATCAGTATTGTTTAATCATTTATTGATTTTTAAATAAAATTGATTTAAATATAAATGAAGAGCTAGAGGAATGGCAACAATGTGTTTCCTTTCTTATCATTATTGCAAAGAAACTATATTTAAAAATTAGCAATAAAATATTTTAATATATTATGAAACAATCTTTTTTTTTTATATATAATTTGCTATCTCAGAAGAAAAAGCAGTAAATCATTAAATTATGTGGCAAGACAAAATTTGCATAAATGTATAATCAATAATGTACTGGGCATGTGACTGCCTTCCCAAATTTTAGCAAAACAGTGGGATATATTTGAGCAAAGCCAGTAAAAATAATTTCTTTAAAATTCCATATTGTATAATTTGTGCTAACTGAATGTCACTGATTGACAAAAAAACCCTGGTATATGGGTTTTCATTCATGAAATCAAACCCCTCTGCCCCATTAACCATTATTGAGTCTCCACAAATTCATGATAATGAGAAATAAAAAATTATAATGTATAGTAAATTTAAAATCTATTATCTGCTATTGATAAATTACAGAAATTTGTTAGGAAGGCAGTAACATTAACATATAAGAAGTTTTTTTTTTTGCTTTTCAGTTTTATAAATATTATGTTTAGCAATTACTGGTTTTGTGAGAAATAAGATCCAAATTGTTCACATCGAAATGACGCTAAAAAATTTGTTTTTAAATCTTTAAAATTATATTTCAAAACAGGAAAAAGACATTAAGAATACCACATAAAATAGTTAGTTTTAAAATTAAATTAATTCTTTAGCTAATCTATTTTATTTATTTTTTCCTTATTTTTAATTTTTAAATTTTAACGGACATATTCAAAAAAAAAAGAAAAAAAAGAAAAAATAGTATATAATTTTTTATTTTTTTATTTTCCCATTATCTTTTTTATAAATATTTATTTATTTATTATGTCATTGGACAATGTAAAGTTAGATTATTCAAATTAAATAATGGTCTTAAATAAAACTAAATATCTTAATTATTTTTTTCCAAATGTATATTTTTCAACAATTTTATATGTGTGTGTGTTTGTGTGTAGTATTTTTGAAATCTGCTTTTGAACTGGTTCTTTGATATCACTTCTTTACACAAATAAAACAAGTTGATTGTGTCTAGATATTGATCTTGAATACAAACTGAAAATTCCTAATAGAGATTTGAGTAAAACTGTCTTTAACATCATTTCCAAGTTCCATGCCTTAAGATTTATAAAGTACTTAAAAAGTTATTAATCTATTAACCCTGCCAAAACCAGGTCACCACTTCAAATACTAGTAACTTAAAACATTATACAAACAAATGAAGTAGTGAACTTGCAGATATCTTAGTTACAGTTAGATTACAAATATATTATTTTAACAGCAAGGCAAACAAAATTGTAACACACATTGTACATTTATTAATTTTGGTTAAATAAAATTCTGAAATAAAATATGTATATAAAGTAGTGTTTAAAAAATGAAATTTAATAAATTTGTTTAACTAATTCATGTGTGTAACAAAAGCATATTCAGATTAATAGTATGGAATACAAAGATTTTAAATCTACATGCTTATTTGAAGAGAGTGCTACATGTTACAAGTATATGTACTAAATAATAACTATTAACAGCAAATAATATAATTATATATATTATGTATAAAAATTAATTTTAGCATCCGAGTTTATTTCTTGCATAATTATTGTTTTTTCTATTTCAAATAACTGAAACAAAGGATAATAAATAAAGAATCATTTAGATAAAATAAACTAAAACATTTTTTTAATTTAATTTTTTGTTTAACCTTTAAATTTACAGTAAAATTTATGTTTCAATGTTGAGATTACAAAGCAGATTATAGATGCATTAATACAATACAGTTATATAGCCATACTAGACTTGTAAGTTGTATATTCAGAATGATATATATATATATATAACAGTAAAATAATGTTTTATTACTACATTTTAAACATTTTATTGACATTTGTTTTTTAATTATTATTTTTTGGTATATACATACAAACAAACGGACTATAAAAATCATTCTGAATGTACAACTTCGGCTACATAACTGTATTGTATACATGCCTCTTTACATTTTCCGATTCGTAATCTGTAAAAATTAACTTACCCACAAGTGCATATTTCACATATACACTTCCTAGGCAATTTAGGTTGACAGATAGGCATTTTAGGTTGACAGAAGAAAAATGTTCAGCTGCACCTTCCTGTTGCTGTTGATGATACCTACCAGTTTTAAGTTACATCAATTTTAAAGTTATGAATAGGAAGACGGATGGTAACCTAGGAAAACCGTCTCCAAGCAGACAACATCGACTGTTTAATAAAAATGGCCGATAGCAACAAGCAAGTCCATTTGGAAAGGGATATCATATTGTTTATATCTTATTTTTATTCTGATATAAACATATATATTTTTTATGCTAAATAATTAGTTAATAGTTTATGACACAAATCAATATTAGCAAGGTTTAGTTATATAATATCCTTTTAATTCTTTGGCCGCAAAATTAAATTAAAACCTATCATAACCCAAAATAATGGATCATTCCAAAAATATACCGGAACGTGTGAAGACTTTCCGGCATAGTGTTCGGTTTATATCGGTAGAATCCGCCAAAGAGTTTCGTTGCCATGTGCTCAATTTGAAATTATAAAGTATATTTATAAATATCATTTTATGATGAGAAACTAATATTATTTTTAATCCTAACATATTATTTAAATCTATGAATACTATGATGATTACATGCAGCATGCCGCGCACACAAAAGTATTCTTTAGTTTTTATGTTTGTTTATCATTAAACAAAATTATGAAAATATGAATCGTACAATTTACATTTGCAAATCATTTTTGAAAGAATAAAGAAAACGATTCGAATAAATAAAAAGAAAACACCTCCTTTCCTAATAAATATAGGTCTAAATATCGTTTAAAGAAAGGATATCCGTCTATTAGAGTATACATTGAAATATTATTATTTTTTTTTAATTTATTATCTGTTATTTATTTTTATTATTAACTTTTTTTATATATATATATTAATTAATTTTTATTTGTTATTATTTATTAATATATATATATTATCTCTTATGAGAAAAAAATTATTATTTCACAGCATGTTTAGAAATATTAGAAATATGACTTGATATCTGTTATCCAAAAGAACTGTTTGGATGAAAACAGAAATCGTGCTGTGTGAAAAAGGAGGGTGTGTCTGATAAAACTATATGATGTAAATCTAATTAGCAGGCGTATTTGTACATCGATCAATACTGTAAGGTGATGAATGCACTCCGTAGTTATACGATGATGTTACTTATATATCATATTTTGTCCGAAGTTTTTATATTTGCCATTCATTAATTTGTTCTCGTTTTCATTTCACACGTGATTTATGATCATAACTTTTGTTTTTATTTTACATAATTTATGATTATGTCAGAAATATATATATATTAGATATATTAGATATGTGAATTAGTATGATATAAAGATCTAACCTCGAGGAATTTTCGAATAGATGCACATATTTCCAAACATAACCAACCAGATTACATCCATCGCTAGCTCGCACGCATACACAACTAATAAAGATACCACAGGAATTTACTGATATTCTTTATAATAGTTTTGATACTTGTTGTTGTTTTATAATAATCTTATCGAGAGTGGCAAGATATCTTTTACAACTACTCTTTCAAAAGAGAAAACAATCCACACTCAATAACCCCCAAAAAAATAACAACAAACCCCCCCAAAACACGTTGTCTCTGACACAACAGCTACAAACACCTACTGGAAAGGGGGAGAAAGCCTGTAGTCCTTAACACTTAATAATTAAATGTTTTCTGTGAAAATCTGGATAATAATAATAATAAACGAAAATATAATAATAAATTTAAATAAAAGATATATAAATATGTCAATACATTAGTAAATACTAACTGGTGATTTAATAAGCGCACTGGCTTTTTGATGATAATATAACATTATTATTATTATTATCATCATCATCAGTACACTTTAAATACAAATTTAATCAAAAATTAACATTATTATTGGGGTATCTTGTATTAGCGGTTATTGTACGAGTAACGTCCCCTCCATTTCACCGGAAATAAATAGAAACAAATAGGAAGCACATGGAGATGAATGGATAAGCAAGAATTTCAACATAAGGTTGAAATAGACAGTCTGTGATAGTTCGATATTTTGGACATGTTGGAATTAATAAATTATTAATGATCGGAATAAATGTAAGTACATTTGTTTATTATTGTCATTAGCGAACATTATGAACTCTAGACCTATTATAAAGTTCACAGTCACTCGATCTTTAAATTTAACTCAATAACAATGATTCATTGAATGAATAACCGGAGTTCAGTGACAGGTCGCAGCCATAGGGTTCAGTCTGAACTTCATTTTGTCAGCAACAAACAGGTAAAGAATGAAAAAAGTATTATAAAACGAAGCAGAAATTATATCTGAATCGCTGGTCTTGCCTTGTGGCTCGATTTGGTTTTGCTGTTATTACTAACTTACTAAGTAGTTTAAATAGTACAGACTTCAGTCTGGTTATACAACATTTCTCTATATTATGTAATATTTGACTTTTGAGATTAGTAAGTTATTATTTAATTTCATACACTGAAGTATGACGTATATTTATATATCTGTATTAGTCAATTTAGTGTATAGTATATTACTATATATAAAAACAATAAATAAGACATAAAATAAATAAATAAACAAATCATTAGACGTTCGAATCATGGATATATCATATAGGGGGGGAACTGCCGTTACTGTTTCAGGTTGTTCACCTGGAAAATAATTTTTTGTTTTGAAAAGATATTAATGATGCAGCTATAATGAAAGGTTAGGACTGATTAAATTTATACTTTATATTATTTATTTATTTATTTATTTATTATTTTTTTTTTAATTTTTAATAGATAAAATGTTTATTTATTTATTTATTTTTATTATTATTATTATTATTATTATTATTATTATTATTATTATTATTATTATTATTATTATTTTCAGATTGTATAACAAAATAATGTGTTCCATCACTCCTGAACAGATTTCTGTTCTGCAGAAAAATCCTAGAAACATAAGAAACATTTGTATTCTAGCTCATGTTGATCATGGTAAGTAATTTAATTATTATTACAAAATTTCTGAATTGAATTAATTGTATTGTTAGAAGTAGTTTAATTTATTATTATTATTATTATTATTATTATTATTATTATTATTATTATTATTATATAAATATATTATTTATAAACAAAATTTGTTTAAAGATTATATAATATATATCATTTTAAAAATACATTCTAATTTCACTAATGTTTAAAGTACAAAATTTCTTAAGAATTTAGGAGCCTTGCTATAATGAGAATAAACATACAGTAGTTTGCTGATTTGCTATATTTATTTATTATTTTTCTCATTGTTGAGTCTTTTCTATTTCAAAACTTTGTTTACATTTTTCATTTTATTGTTTTTAATTTCAGGAAAGACAACTCTTGCTGATGCCCTGGTTGCAAGCAATGGTATCATTTCTCAGCGAATGGCTGGAAAGGTGTATTGTTGATAAATATTTTGATATAGTGACTTTTGAATTAAATATTTACATTAACAATTTCATTTTTTGATATGATACATATTTTGATCAACAATTTTATGCAGTACCTTTCATTTATTAAAATTTTAAATTTTTGCAGAAAAAATACCATTATTTTAATTTCTTTTATATTTTTCATTTGTTCAAATAAAGTTAGTAATTAATGTTGTTATTAAAAATTAATTTAATAAATCATAATAATTTTTGTGCAAAGTATGTCTCTATGTATTTACTAAAGAGGATTTAAATTTTTACAGATGAAATACATGGACAGTCGAGAGGATGAACAGCTAAGGGGGATAACTATGAAATCAAGTGCAATTTCCCTTCTTCATCAGATAGGTATGTCAGTATGAAACTTATTCATATATCTCTCTCGACATATGTTTATATTGTTCTTATGAAAATATAATTGTGAAAGAAATGATTTCCAAAGGTTCATAAATAGAGTTTCATCTATGTTTTTACTTATAAAAAAATAGATAATAAAAATAAATAAAAAAAAACCCTCAAAAGTGTATGATGGTATTGATAAATATCAAAAATACATGTATATACTTTAATAGTGATTTTATATTTTTATTATTTTTTATCTCATAACTACAAATATATATATAATACCATTTTTTAATATTATTGGGTTATTTCATTGTGGAAGTATATGACAAGCCATAAGAAGAATTGCCATTTCGTTACGTCTTTATTTTCTTAATTTATTTTTTATTTTAAATGTTTCATGTCATGTCATATTGTTTTTCAGGAAGTGATCGGTATCTAATCAACCTGATTGATTCTCCAGGACACATTGACTTTTCAAGTGAAGTGTCAACAGCAGTCCGACTGAGTGACGGTGCTGTTGTCCTCGTAGATGTTGTGGAAGGTGTTTGCCCTCAGGTTTACAGTTTTTTTTTAAAATTTATTCATTTTCAGCTACATAGCTTACTGGAAATAACTAAAAATAAAATAAATATATATATATATATATATAATTTGCTTTATCAATTAAAATTAAATTTATGTAAGAATTCTAGAAATGTTGTAAATATCTGCAGGTTGTGCGATTTTTTAAAAACAGTTTTGTAGTTATTTTATTTCTGTTAATTTATTTACCTACTGTATAAATTAACATTGCTGATTTTGTGCAAATTAAAATTAATAATTTCAGACTCAGGCGGTTTTGCGACAAGCCTGGTTGGAGAACATTAGACTGGTACTTGTTCTCAACAAGATTGATCGACTGATCACTGAGTTGAAAATGTCACCTCTTGAAGCTCATGCACATTTACAACACATTCTTGTTCAGGTAACACAAAGAGTGTTTGTGTTCATGTCTTTATTTTTGTGTAACTTTATATGTTACTGATATTGTACAGTTTTCTAACTGATGTTGATGTTAATGTCCTTCATGTTATATCAAATAGAGTTTCATATTGTTCAGGTATAAATTAAATATCCTTAGTAACTCACCCCATTTTCTGGATACAAATTTCATGACCTTATTTAATAAAATGTTCAAGCTTTTTTCCAAAAATTACTTTTATTTTGTTCTTGTTTTTTGATGTGTGTATGTTGTTTTGTTTATTTTAATTAATGTATGTATGAATTTTATTTTAGGTTAATTTGGTGACCAGTGAACTGTTTACATCAGGGGCCATGGAGAAAATATCAACAGTAAGAATTATATTTATTTTTATTTTTATTCATGTTTCTAGAGGTTATAACATAAAAATAAGTGAATTTTATTTATAAATCCAAAATATAAATTATCTTTTCAAAGGTTTAATTTATTTTATATTATTGATTTTTAAGTTTTAAAGGGTATGATTTCTTTTTTTTCCCCATTTAGGAAATTGAGGAAAATAAAGAAATAAAAGATGGTATAGATCCACAGGTATTATAATTCACATTATACAATAAAATAATTTATTTAGTACCTTTAAGACTTAGTGTTTTGAAGTTAAAAGTATTCTGAAAGAAAAAAGAAGGAAAGAAATGAGACCATTTAAGATAATAATGTTTGATATATGTGTATACAGATTTGATGAGAAAACTTCAAATTAGATCTATCCATGAATTAGGTGACCAATGATTTAAGAATTATCTTTCCTATTGTTGTGAAATTTCTAAATTTCAATGTGTTTTCGTGAACGTCTTGTAAATTAAAAATGTATTCTTCCAAGAAACGAAAAAGTTTATATTGTTAAATCTGAGATCTCATTAAATGTACACTTACAAATCAAAGTGAAACCATATCGCTTTTCATAGTCAGTTGCTGAACCATAATTTTTTCTTACAAAAATAATACTTACCAATTAACATTGCAGAAAAATTAAATTTTTAATTAATTTTTAAAAATGTAGTCGTATGACTGGACTGTACATGAGGATGATGATGACAGCAACAAAATTATTTTCTCCCCGGATCGAGGAAATGTGATCTTTGCCAGTGCTTTGGATGGCTGGGGATTTACGTACGTTTTTAATAGTTTAACTTCTGTACAAAAAAATACATTTAGAAACAGTTACTCAGATTAACTCTTTAACCTAAAAACATGACAGTATTTATCAGAACTTGTTACATTGTCCTATTACAGGATTGGTTACTTTGCTGAGTTATAATCTTGTATTCTGTCTTGTTGTGTTGTCACACTATGGGATAGATCACTTTACTGAGTTACAACTTGTTGTATAGAATAGGTCACTTTACTGAGGTATGTAATAGATGTATTTTCACATTAAAGGATGGCAAATTACTGAGTTACATAGTTTGTTGGGTGTTTTTTTCCCATGGGATTTTCAGTTTACTAAGTTCTAATTTGTTGTGATGTCTTGTTACAGAATAGGTCACTTAACTGAGGTATATCTTGTATTTCCATATCACAGGATAGAACACTTTCCTGAGTTATAATTTGTTGTTTGATCATGTTGCAGGATAGGTCATTTTACTCAGTTATAACTTGATATATTATCATGACACAGGATAGGTCATTTTGCTGAGATTTGGTCACAGAAGCTGGGAGTGAATGCTGACATCCTAAAGAAAACTCTCTGGGGTGACTTCTACCTGAACACAAAGACCAGACGAGTAATGAAAGGTGCTCAGGTGAGAAATGAAGAGGTGTACTAATAACAAAACTTTAATATATTTTAATAAGTTAATAATAAAATAATTTTTATAATTTATGAAGTGATTTCCATTTTATTTCTGAAATCATCTTAACTAGTAACATACTTGGAATAAATATATTATATTTTTGTGTTATCCATAAAATTTTGTTTATAACAAGATATGCATAGTTACGTATCTGAAATAAAATATTTCTACCCAAAATTCATCGCATACAGACACACATTTACACAAATATATGTATGTAGGTATTCTAGAAAACTGACTACTTGTGTATGGTATATTTATGTGATAATTCTTTTAATCAGAATTAATTGTTCTTAGCTTTCTTTTAAGAAATATCTACTATCAAAAGTAGTCTTATTCTGATTATTAATAGAATAAAATAAGATTGATTCATCTTTATGTTGTTTGGTATCCATTTAAATTTCTACTTCAAATTTTGTTTTACAAAGATATTTGTTTTTTAGATTCTATTTTATTATTATTTTTTAGTTAAAAGGAAAAAAGCCATTGTTTGTGCAGTTTGTTCTTGATAACATCTGGGCAGTATATGAAGCAGTTTGTATATCCAGGTGAGATTATATTTTACTTTGTTTTCTTCTGTTTGGATAGTAATTTATTACACATACTTCTGAATGTGTTTTATATCTTTGATGAGCTATTTTAGATAAATTTTACGTTATTAGAGTAAGTATTTGATAGTAATTAGCTGTATCTTTTTAATGCTGGTGAAAAGTATCTCCTTTAATTAGTATTTAAAAAAATAATTTTTATAAATAATTGATAACTATATTTATGTGTATATCGGTGTATAAACAAAAACACTTTACATTAAAGGTGTGTGTTTGTATATGTGTTTGTCTCAATGTAATTATTTTAAAAGATATTTCTAGCAATATATGTTTACTTTCAATGAATTAAATTTCAGAGAAAAAGAGAAAATTGACAAAATTGTCAAATCATTGAATTTAAAAATTCCGCCCAGAGATTTGCGACATAATGACCCAAAGGTTTTGCTTCAAGCTATTACAACAAGATGGCTTCCTCTAGCTCCAGCTCTGCTAGGTAAGTTGTCATATTTGATTTACCAACAAAACTATAATAATAATAATTTTCCTGGGTGGAAAATGGTTTATATCTATGTTTTAAAACATCCATTAAATGTTTGGTTTCTTGCGTGAGGTTATTTTATTTTATTTATATATTTTTATATATGTATATGACTGTATCTATATATGTATTTATTAGTTATGTAGAATTAGTTTATTTTTGTAACGGTTTCAGTTTCATAGTTAGAAGTTCTTATACAAAACTTTATTTATGAAGAATGATAAAAGAGGTTTAACATTTTTTTATTTTTTATTATTACTGTTAATGTCTGCTTATATAATCATGCACGTTTTAATGTATTTATTCATATTAAGAGAGAAATTTAAATTGGTCTATCATTTAGTAAATCTGTAAACAGAGTTATGTGCCTTTGAACACAGCATTTTTACACATGTCCAGTTTGGATCTTTTTAGAGTAAATGTTGCTCAGATGTTTTTTCTTAAACAGAATATAAAGACTTTCAGTAAAAAAAGAAAAGCAATATTATTCCCTTAAAACATGAGAAAACTAATTTTTACTTCAGAATATCTTTTGCAGTTACATAACATTCAATGGTTCTTATTTCTTATTATTTATCATGCTATTTAAATGCAGAAACATTAACCGTGCTTTACAATAGATATTTAAACCAGTCTGACTTATGATGTTGCTGTGTGTAACAGGTGTCGTTGTTTCGGTGTTGCCGTCTCCGATGAACATGTCAGATGAAAGGGCTGAGAAGTTAATGTGCAATCATTCACGACGCTTTGACTCGTTACCTCAGGAAACACAGAACCTTAAAACAGGTAAATCAGAACACAAAGAAATAAAAGATGATCTAGATCCACAGGCATTATAACTGACGTTATTTAATAAAATATTTTATTTTAGCAAAAATAAGACTTAATATTTTTAAAATAAAGAAATATCGGCAAAAAAACAAACAAAAAAAACACCAAACAAATGGAGACCATTTAAGTCAGTAAGTCTGTTTGTCTGTATTTATGTTTTCATTTTCTTGTAGACTTCCAGTTATGTCACTCAGATGAGGAAGCTCCAGTTATTGTGTTTGTGTCAAAAATGTTTGCTGTAGAGAGGAAAACACTGCCAAAGAATAAACAGAAGTATTTCATTTTTAAAGTGTTTTTATTTTTTGAAAAAAATTCATAAACAGTAATAATAATATAGCCTATTTATCAAACTTTGTTTAGGAAAAATATAATGAAAAAAATAGAAATTAACATTTATTCATTCTTGCCATATGATATACGGTGTAATTTAAAATAAACTGAATAGGTAAGAATTTTGCAAAAATTAATTTTGCGTTTTATATCCTTTTCAATAATCTAATGGTTTTGTTAATGACTGGTTGGTGTTAGGAAATCAGTTTTTCTGTTTGTGTGTTCCAGATGTCTGACATCAGAAGAGCTGCAGGAGAGACACGAAGAAGCAAAGCGCAGACACGCAGCGAGACTGGCGAGAGCGAAGGAGCAGGGAGTGAGAACTTCAGACATCGACACAGAGAGTCCTGCCTCTCTGTCTGAGGACACAGAGGAGGATGCAGGTTAAAAAAAATAAAATTTAAACTTTGTGAACATTCAGAAAATACTGTATATTCAGAAAAGGCACATTATGTGTGAGAATATTCCAAAAAATTAATTAGTATGTATTTGTGCAGTTAAAGGCTAATTTTTTGAAAATTCACTGGCCCTTGGTCTATTCTGTATATAAATTTCTCTTGCCCACAGAGATAAAGCATACGCCCAAACTACTTAGCAGTTTCAGTAATAATAATCAAGGGATTTATATTAAAAAATAAAAAATAAAAATAAAAGCATTTTTCAAAAGTCTCTTAGCCCATCAGGGATCAGTCACTGTTACAGCCTGATATTGAAAAGCTCTGGTGTCAAGGCTAACAGATTTGTCAAACTCTGCTGAAATGTAAGAAAAAATAGGACAAAAAAAAAAGAAGAGAAAATAGAAAGAAAGGATGATGGTGGCAGTAATGAAAACATAGTTATGTTGTGAATGAAGAAACAAAATATATTTACTGTATGTATTTTGAGGTATTGTATCTAAGAGTGGACTGGGCTGAATGCAGTCACGTACCTGTTGAAAATAAAAAAAATACTGCTACATAGGCATACGTGGCCAGTAAGAGTTGACATGATGTCTCTACTTGGTTGTGGGTCTAATTGGTGTACTTGGTTTTGAGAAATCCTCATCATCACTGCAATATTTGACTAATACTGCAGGGTTTTTTTTTTTTTGTTATTATTAAATGTTGTGTATTTCAGGAGAGATGTGTAATGGTGTAAAAGACCAGAATGCAAATTCTGACAATGAAGATAACCACGTGTTTGTAGCTTTTGCACGCATCTTCAGTGGAACCATCAAAAAAGGAATGAAACTTTATGTTTTGGGACCAAAACACGACCCAACAAAATATCTCGAAGAGGTAAATGTTTTAGTTATCACATGTAAGAAATATCTTATAAAAGAAGGTCATTCATTTTAATACTACTTTCCGACTGCTTTTTAAAAAAAGTGTGTTTCTGGCTCATATTGTTAAAAAAATATTCTGAGGAAATTGTTTTATTAATAATAATAGTAGATATAGTTGTGTGAACCAGTAATAGTTGCATTACAGAAGTAATAGTATTAAATACAGCAGTAGTAATAGTAGTAGTAGTATTAGATACAGCAGCAGTAGTAGTAGTAGTAGTATTAAATACAGCAGCAGTAGTAGTAGTATTAGATACAGTACAGTAGTAAAAGTAGTAGTAGTAATGGCAGAACCAATGAAAATAGTTGTAGCAGTAATAGTAGATTTAATAGTCTGAATAGTAATATTTGTAACAGTAATACATATCAATGTTTTCCTACAGGGAAGTATAGACAGAGAAATTGATGACAGTCTGACTGTCCGTGACTTGTCCAGTACAAAACATGTCACGATGTTCACAGTTAATGATCTCTACTTGTTCATGGGACGGGAACTGGAAGCCATAGATAATATTCCTGCTGGAAACATTGTGGGTCAGTAACAACATATTACAGAAAATATTGAATTTTCTCAAAGTGTGTAACATTATATTAGTGTGTAAGTTGTTTCCTGGCATCTTAAATATGTTATCTGATAAAATCCAGTGAATTTTTGTGTTAAAGATGTTTCTGAAGGTCTTCTCCGAATTACATATTGAAGAAGTTAGCCTCATTTTTACAGCATTTTCATCGATTGCTAATATTCAGCAAGACATATAAAAATGAAGCCATAGGACAACTCAGAATTCTGACATAATTAATGAATCAGTATGGAGGGTTACACATTGTAATGTAAAACTGTTACCATCAGAGCAAGAAGTGTACAATATTTTTAAAACAAATTAATGTTCTGGTAGTGAACAATATTGTATTTTATTTTTTTTATTTCTACAGTTGTACTATAAAATTGTTACTCTCACAGCAAGAAGTTTAAAATGTTTCCAGAATAAACTGATAATTTTTCACTGTGGACACAAAGGACTATATTTTATCACGTTTTTTAAAATCATGCAGGTATTGGGGGACTTGAAGACCACATCTTGAAGTCGGCTACAATTTCATCAACTTGTGCCTGTCCTGCATTTTCCGATCTGTACTTCGAGGCAATGCCAATCATCAGAGTGGCCGTGGAACCAACCCGTGCAGGTAGACACAGACATACGTATCTGTCACACACAGAGTAACTCAACCGATACTTTAACACTGACTCTTACTAGACACGTTTCTCACATTCTGTATTTCATAGTGCTTTTCTAACGACGAAGTTTGTCACTTTATACCATCCATTACATTAATTCATTTTGTTCTGAAATGGGCACTAAATGTTTGTTATAGTGTTAGGTGTATTTTTATATATATATATATATATTTGTTTTTGCCACTAATGTAATTTTAAATATTAGTTACAAGGTATTTTAAAACATAACTATGTGCTATTTAATGAATAAAATTTACATATTTTAAATAATGTTGGTTTTTAAAAGAAAATTGTTATGTAATTAATATTAATAAAGTAACTAAATATACTGTGTGCTTCAAGCAGTGTTTTAATAATTTTCGTTGGTAATTTAATCTGCAGTTATTCAGATATTGTTATTTCCTATTTTCCTTAATAAAAATATATTATACTAATAATAAAAAGAAGAAAAAGAAATCCATTGAAATTCTATAGTGATTGCAACTTATACCATATCTTAAGCAATTTATGGTTCATAAAAGTTTCAACAACCATTTCGTTTAAATAGGGTAAAATTTGATGGTTATTTGGTTGACATTTTTGTTTGATCTTTTAAATAAAATGCTAAATAAGGTTATAAAAATATAGTTCATATTTCAGTAATCCAAAAAAAATATAATCTCTTAATTTTAGAATAACAGATTTATTTCATGAAATTATAAATATATTTAAAAATTAGTTTTCATTTTACTGCACACCTTTTTATTCTTCATTTGTCTTGTTTTAAAAAATTTGTCCCTCATTTTTTTTAGCTTTATTATTTCTCTTGTATATTCTGTCTTTGCTCTCTCTCTCTCTCTCTCTCTCTCTCTCTCTCTCTCTCTCTCTCTCTCTCTCTCTCTCTCTCTCTCTCTCTCCTGTTCCTTTTTCTCACTATATCTCTATTTCTCTCACTCTTTATCTCTTCTTTTCCTCTTTCTCAGTATTTCTTTCTTTCTCTCACAACACACACAAATAAAATATTCTGCACTGACTTATTAACAATATTAGAGCCAGCAGCAGTTTTATTGTTTTTGACTAAATTTTCTTCTTTATAGGTGACATGAAGAAACTTGTACATGGACTGAAACTTCTGAACCAGGCAGACCCCTGTGTCGAGGTGCTGGTGCAAGAAACAGGTGAACACATCATCATCGCCGTAGGTGAAGTGCATCTACAACGTTGCATTGATGACCTGAAAGAAAGGTTTGTTGATCATTTTCAGTTTTGTTGCCAAGTATGTTTAACCTGCATTTCAAATTTTTTGCATTTAATAATAGGTTAAAAACAAAAAAAAGAAGAAGAAGAAAGTATCATAGAATACAAAATTATTTAACTATTTAATTTTCTGGTTTGGAATGGATGTTTATTTGTACAGATGGATATAGGTCTGCATGAACAGAAACAGAATCTGTCTAAATCAGACAAATATTAAAATGTAATCATAATAAAGTCAGACAGACATTAAGGAATCTTTTTAGCAATTTACGATCATGTAATATATATGTTATAATTTTGTTGTTCTTTTTCCAGATACGCACATGTAAATGTACACGTGTCGTCACCAATTGTGCCATTTCGGGAAACAATAGTGTCGCCTCCGAAAGTTGACATGGTGAATGAATCGATTCACGATCTGAACCAGCGAAGGAAGCTGCTTAAACCTGAATTCGAGGACGACGTCACTGTGATTAAACCAGGCATTGTGGAGATGACAACGTCCAACAGACTGTGTACAATACGAATACGAGCTGTTCCACTTCCTGCAGCAGTCACTGACCTCCTGGTGGAAAACTCTCACCTGATGAAGACCCTGGACATGTACACTGCCGCACACTCCAGCGACAAGAAAGAAAGTCAGAAGAGTTTTGAGATCAATGCATCCACGGTCACTGCCCTTCACGTCCTGAAAGACAAAATAGAAAGCGCATTCAATTCTGCAGGTAAACTGTGGAGAGGTTCGGTTTCCCAGATGTGGAGTTGCGGACCACACAGGTGTGGGTCGAACGTGTTGTTAAACAGAATCCCGGGATACCAGAGGCCGTCGATGTGGTGGCGGTTGCAGAACGAGGCCGCGGAGTTGGTGAACGTTAGAAGTTTCGACAGCAGTGTTGTGAATGGATTCCAGCTGGCGACGATTTCTGGACCAGTCTGTGAAGAGCCCATGCAGGGAGTCTGTTTCATTATGGAAAAGTGGGAGTATGCTAATAACGATCTTCTGTCGTTTGTTGACGATGTTAAAACAGAAAAAGTTTCAGTTAGTGATTGTAAGAACCTAGAACAGAAGTCTGAAGGAACAGATCATATATCTGTTGTAAATATTAGTCAGAAAGAGCAGGTATCTAAAGAAACAGAATGTAAAACAGATATTACTTCACAAAAAGAGGAAACTAAAGCCTCTGATGAAAATGATGCAATACTAACACCTCACGAAAGCAGCCAATCAGAATCAACAGAACTGTTGAAGGAAGCTGTGTCTTCAGAAAAGAGCCAATCAGAGTTAGTGAAAACTAAACAGGGCCCAGATTCAGTTGCAAACAGCCAATCAGAATCATCAGAAGCAGCCAATCAAAAGTGTCAGCAAAGACAGGTGGCCTTTGGCCCATTTTCTGGCCAGCTCATGTCATGTATTAAAGATGGCTGCCGCAAAGCTTTCCAAACTCAGCCACAGAGACTGGTAGTGGCAATGTACAAGTGTGATATACAGGCAACTGCAGATGTTTTAGGTTTGTTTTCAGTTGCTATATGTCAAGTCATGTCTGTATGTCCATGTAAGAAAAAGAAAAGTAAGAAACAAACAAAACAAAAATTCTCCTGTCCCTCTTAAGATTAGGAACTTTTTTATTTTATATATTTATTTACATATATTTTTAGACCCACAGTTTTCAGTAATAAATTATTTTCTGTATGCTCAGAGATTGAAGAATTTCAGATTACAATCAGTATTAAACAATTCACTGGAGGGACAGTTTTATTGTTTTCCTTCATAGATACACAAAAACATTTGTTAAAAATCTTAAAATATGTTATTGATGTGTCATTAAACAAAAAAAATCATTAACACACTTAAAAGCCAAACAAAAAATATATTACTATTATAAAATAACAACAACAAATAAATTAAAAAAAAAAATAATAATAATAATAATAATGAATAATAATAAATCATAATAAAGCGCAAAAAAGATTACAGTTTCAGTTTCTTTTTAATTCGTTTAATTATATACTTATTTATTAATTTTGTTTAGTCTTGTTTTTTGTTCATACTTTGAATTTTTATAACATTTAATTCTTTTTAACACAACTTTTTAAACCAAAATGTATTTTTATGAATATATTCAAATTTTTTTTTTCAATCATTCCTTTCACTATTAAACACTTTCTGTTTTAGGCAAGCTATACGGAGTTCTGGGAAAACGAAATGGCCGAGTTCTCAGTGATTCTATGAGAGAAGGAACACAAGTTTTCAACATTGCTGCAGTCCTTCCCGTTATTGAAAGTTTTGGGTTTGCTGAGGAAATCAGGAAAAAAACAAGTGGCCTAGCAAGTCCACAGCTAAAGTTCAGTCACTGGGAGGTAGTAAATGATATAGTTTATATTTACTTTTTTGTTCTTAAGACTGTATACACTGGTACCTTGAATTACGAGTTTAATTTGTTCCGTGACCAAGCTGTGTTTATCAAATAAATTTTCCCAACTGAAATTAATTGAAATACCATTAATCCGTTCAAACCACCCAAAAACCACTTTTTTTTTTTTTTTTTTTTTTTATTGTACTGTGTTATTAAATAAGAAAAATGTATTTATAAATGACAAATATTTAAAAAAAAAAAAAAAAAAAAAAAGAGAATGTGAAGATTTAAATTGGTTTTGTAAAGGCTATTTATCATGGAGATTAGACAAATTATTTTAATGCCTTTGGCTGGAGTGAACTCTGTAAATTATTAATATCTTTTTTTTTTTTTAATGTTAATCAATACAACTTTATGACAGTTTTACACATTTTTATATTAATATTTATTAGACTGATTTTTTTTTTTTTTTTTTTTTAGACTTGAATAAATTTAGTTTTTTTTTTTTTTTTTTTTTTTTCTACATTCCAGTTTTAATACTTTAAAATTTTAATGTTTTTTTTGTGTGTGTGTGTGTTTATTTATTTTTTTTTTATTAGTGTTCCCATTTTTGAAAAAAAAAATTGTACAGATGTACTCAGTTCTGCATTCATACAAACACATACACACAATCACTCACACACAAGAACATACACATACAAACATGAAAACACACAGACACACACACACACACACACCTATCATAAAAAATAATGTGAAGGAACAAGTCACAGGCAGGAAAGCATAAACAACAGCCTTTCATTGTGAGACCCTGTTTGGAATGGGAAATATCTAATGAATTTTTTTTTTTTTTATCAGTTCAAGTAAAAAGTTTTTTTTTTAAATGCTTGAAATAGTTTTATTTATATATTTAATGAGAGTTGTTATTTGCGTTTTTGGGATTTTTTTTTTTTTTTTTTTTTTTTTTTTTTTTTTTGCTGGTTCATTTAATTTAATTTTGTCTCTTGCATGCTATCCTGTCCACAAAAGTTTTAATATTTTCACTGTATTTTTTACAACTAAAAGTATTATATTAGCAGATTTTTTTTTTTTTTTTTTAAATACTAAATTCATAAATCACTTTGTAACTGTACAGAATGAGTAAAGCGAATTATTAAAATTAAATTTCCAAAAACCCAAATACTTCCAAATTTGTATAAAAACATTAAAACATCTGTGTAAGTGTTTTTAGTACATGTTTGTATCATTGTGTTGAAATAACACAGCATTTCCTTGTTCATTCATATTACTGTTTGCTGCTGTGTTAAAAACAAAGCACTTTTATGTTTTCATCAACAAAATATTTTATTAGTTTATTGTATCCATTGAATATTTTTCAACTAATTTTTTGATGTTATGTTATCTAAAGAAAACAACAACACTTGTGTGTACACCATTTAATACCAAAACATTTATTCAAATTATTTACTGTTGTTGGCATATTATGAACAAAATACTTATGATTCCTTTTTGTACTAAAACATAGTAAACAGAATACTTTGTAGCAATTTATTTAATATAAAACATTTGTTTGCAGCAATTATTACTAACAGACTTTAAACAAAATATTTTCATTTACTCTCATGTGAAAAACTCACACATCAAAAAAAAGAAATAAGAAAATTAATTTATTTCAAATTTTAACACATATCAATATTTTCATTCCTTTTTAATAGGCAGTAAAAATGCCACATTTTCAGAATATAACAGATTAGAAATATTACATTTCATATTGAAAAGCCATACCAAGATTTGTCTAAAATGTATTTTTTTTTAAGTGTAGCACCTAGGGAGATGAGAAGAAAAAGTCTAAATACATATCTTCTGTCTTCCAAGTTACGTTTTATTTGTTTTCTGCCTTCATATTATAATTAACAATTAAATTAAATAAAACAAAGAAAGAGGAAGTTAGAAAATGTTTGATCACTTCCATGTTTCTCTAGCCATGCTGGACAGTATCAGTTTGCCGGAATTTCTTCTAGTATTTCAAAAATATAGTCATCACTCTTCATGTTGTTCAGCCTGTTACCGTACTGTTCAAATTTACCACAGGTTTTATTTATTTATTTATTTATTTTAGTAGTATTTAAGATGAAAAAAGTGATAAAAAAAATATATTTTAACATTTATGCAGCAGTTTATATATCTAAAAATAAATCCAAATCATCCCAGTGGGACTGTGATGGTTTGGAGAGGTTAACACAAAATGTGGTATCAGATTTGGCCACTAGCAATAACAGTGACTTCATTAGAAGATATCAGAAGAAGAAAAAAAAATAATTAAAAAAAATATATATAACAACAACAACAAAAAAAGAAAGAAACAAAAAACATACCAACTTTTTTTCCCTTGTGATTTTGATTTAATTTTGTTTATTTAGTATTTTAGGGTATATGTTTAAAGGATAGTGCAAATTCAAACAAAGCTTTGCTGCTGACTAATACAAGAAGACAGATGATAGGGTGATAGACATTTACTTCTTCATATTAATGACATTCTTAAACAAAAAATAAAATAATAAATAAAATAATCTGAACACAGTAGTGTGTTATAAATCAGTTCATTTAAATTCAGAAGTATAATATATACATATATTTTTCTATCTTAAAAATTCTTAAAATATAATGCAGTAGAGATAGTATCTATATTTTTATTTATTTATATGTGTGTGTGTATTTGTTTTTTTTAAAGTAGGATGGAAATAATATTATACACCTATCAGTAATTTAATCTGTAATTATCAGCTATTTTACCTATAAAATACAGGTGAATAGTTTATAAGAGTTTTTTTTTTTTTTTTTTTTTTTTTTTTCTTGAAAATACTGTGTTACAGTATTTGCATCGGTCACTGTATTTAATCCATTTTTAATAGCTTATCATTTATTCAACAAACATTTTATTTTTTAACTGATTTCATTTTAAAATTACCTCTAACATTTTCAGGTGTTTGATGTTTATGGAAATAAATTACATAGTTTATTTTTATGTGAAACTGATACCC
This sequence comes from Chrysomallon squamiferum, assembly GCA_012295275.1. NCBI lineage: Eukaryota > Metazoa > Mollusca > Gastropoda > Neomphalida > Peltospiridae > Chrysomallon > Chrysomallon squamiferum. The sequence continues at coordinate 12,014,693 of CM022669.1, forward strand.
TTATGAAAAGTTGAGAGATGGTTGAATTTTTTATTATTTATTAAGGCTGGCAGTAAAGAGCACAGATTTATGTATAAAAAAAATATCAAGAACAGGAAATAAAGAAGACTAAATTCATAAATCTGTAATACTATCAAGAACAACAATAATTACAAAAAAATAGAGACTGAATTATTATTATTATTATTATTATTATTATTATTATAAATGTCTGCCACCATAAACAAGCTACCTTTATCAGTTAGCATAAAGAGATCTTTTTATGCACCTTCCCAAGATTAGGCTTGGGCTGGAAGGGCAAATAGTGGAAATACTGTTATTGTTGTACGAGAACAAATCATTTTTATTTTATTATTATTAATTTCCTTTATTACAAAATCATAGATGTAGATTCATACACAAATAATAATCAAGTAAATATATTACTAATTATCATTATTTTTCCACCATTTCTTTTTTTTTAAGGTACTAGATACTGATCCATACTGGGTACCTACAACAGAAGAAGAATATTTGCATTTTGGAGAAAAATCCGATTCAGAAAACAGGGCTAGAAACTACATGAATAAAGTACGAAGACGGAAAGGCCTCAAAGTGGATGAAAAAATTGTTGAACATGCAGAAAAGCAAAGAACTCTGACAAAAATGAAATAGAAATATTTAGCAGGAATTAAAATTAATTTATCTCTGTAATTTTTTTTTTTTTTTTTTTATTTTTTTATGATGTTATATGAAATAATAATAATCTATGGTATCATGGATGCTTCAGTATGGTTAGAGAATTGAAACTTGATGGAAATAATATCCTTTTGTTATCATAAAAAACTAGTACTAGTTTAAATTTTAAAATTTTGGCTTTTTTAATGTTGTTTAATGAATTTTTCCAACCAAACCAAATATCAATGAAAGTACATATTTCCACTTATTATGGCTATGCAATATTATTATGCAATCTGTTTATATGCATGTCCTTTTGCAAAGAACCTGAAATAATTATCTGAAAAATAACATTTTTTATGTACGGTCATGTCAAAAACTAACAGACAATTTTATTTATTCAAATTTGGTCATTTTTTGCCTTGGGTCTTCCCCTAAAAATATAATGAAGTTTTATTATTTTGTGTAAATCATACTTATTTTATATATGAAGAGAACATCTACTGCAGTCACCCTCCCCTGGGCTACTTTTCTCAATAGCAGTGGTGGAAATGATCATTGAATCTTCCATCCACCAATTGTTGCAAGACAGGGGAAGTAGAATGGAAAATACTGCTGACAATACATTTGGAGATTACCTCATAAAACTGCGTAAAGGCCTCGTTTTAAGATACAAATGTACTGACTGACTCCAGGTAACCAATCCTTTATCCTAACAGCTACTCTATTTCAAATATTAAAATAATAATAACAATAATACTCAAAAGGAATACGAGGTACTTATGAAAGATAATGGTGAAAACGTAACTGACCTTCACCTGAACAGTAAAGTAGGTCCTGGCTATTATAATACAAGTACTTTGTGAAAAAACCATCCTGTCAGATACTTGGGTCAACAACAGAGCTACAAATATGTGCACAGTTCTCAACAATTTTGTAGCAGGAAGAGGTGTGTTCAGGAAGGTTTTTAAAAAAATATATATAAAATAACTAACCATTTCATAATGTAATGAACCCTTAATTCAGTGGATTTTGGTTTAAGTGAAGAACTGTAAAAACACTATCAGCCTTTGTTAAACTGAATATCTACTGTCTAAAAAGATAACATCAAGAACACAATTTAAATAAACAAGATAGAAATTTCCTATTAATAACTGATAACATGTAAAGGGTGTTTATATAAAAATGCATGTCATTAAATTAATTTGACATTCACCATCCTGATCATAAAATGTTACTTGTCAATGAACTGAAAGCATTCTCACTTTATAACTAACTTGATGTAAAACCATAATTACTTCGATACAAGAATGAGTTAATTCAAGGATACTCTTCATATATAAAATGTTGAAGAAAAACATACAAAACAGATAAATAAATAATCTTTATTTTTCTTATTAATGAAATACAAATGAATGCAGTGATTTCTTTTTTGCCTGTGAGCTACAATGATCTACACATAGTTAACAAGCATCTGCAGTAAAACATGCAAAACAATTTTAATGTCATCATGATGCATTCAACAAACGTACAGTAAAAAAAAAAAAAAAAATAAAATTTAAAAAATCCCACCAAAACTTTTTCCAGAATATTCAGTTAGCCCAAATATATACTTAGATTATATATATACAATAATATCAATTCATTCAAATAAATTATGATCTCTTAATAAAATGATTAGGTCAATGATTTGGTTTACTTGTGTCATGATAAATTTACAATTTTTCTTCTTTCAGTACAAATGCGTAGTTATGAAAAAAGGTATCTGTGAAAGATGCAAATTTCAACAATGGTAACATACATTTTTGTAGAAAATGTTGTTTACTGCATATTAGAATCACAACCATCCCTATATACACATACAGTATTGGTTATTCCAATTATTTAGACAGTCACATTCACTATGTAACTGTCTTTACATTTTTACTAATTTATTACAGAAAAATAAAAATATTTCTGACATATTAACAAACATATCTATAAAATAATAATAACAAAGAAAAATAAATTTTAAAAATCTAAGCTTCTATAGAAATCACTTAAATTTTTTGATTGCAATAAAAATAATTCATAAATGTGAGCAGTTTTTCATTAAATTCATTTAATTTTTTATAATGAAATTTAGTTTTTCACTTCTTCAAAAAAAAAAAAAAATTTAACTTCTCATATATAAAAACTTGGGTTATGACAGCATGAACATAAATAAGCAAATAAAAAGAAATGAAATAAAATCAAAGCATTCTTTAACTTAAAATCTGTCAGGTCCTGTCCAATTACAGACAGAACGTTTGCTATTTATACTTTTTTTATGTCAGTTATCTCGTAACAACCACTGTCTATCTGGAATCATTCACGTAATGTTTTAAAACATTTGTCCAGATTTGATGAATAACACTGTCTTAAAATCTCATTTATATAAACCCATTAAAGTTTTGTCATTTTTATATGATACCAAATCTTACAGGCAAGTCATATTTTTATTTTAAAATCAAATTACACATGTACACACACACCTACATAATATTAAATTCTATTTTTTCATACTCTTGTCTTTACTAATTCGACCAGTGACCCAGTATTTTATTATGAAATAAAAACAAATAAGCTATCTCGTATCTTTAATTTTCATAACATACTTTGTATATTTGTTCTGATTTCAGATAATTAACCATGAAAATCAGTAATCTTCTTTCTGCCTATGAACACAGAGATAGGATACTTATCAAAAAAAAAGATTACTTTAAAGCTCAAGATCACAGGACCTTGTGTCCTCTATCTCAAACAGATATACTGGGATGGATTAAAACAGATTTGTCTTGGACTCTAACCAGTCATGTATCACTCTTTAATTAACAGTCTGGACTTCATGCGTGCTGTGAGCATCAGTTTGATTGTGATATAACGAAACCCCGGCATTGCTAGTGGTGTCATTAAGTTTAATCTTTATAATCTGGTAGATTCAAGATACTGTAGTATCTCTTTGCCAGACATCAAAGTTTTGTGCCAGTCATTCAACTATTTGAGGCCAAGCTTCCGTTTTTCCTTGACATGACAAGCATACTTGAACTAAAACTAGATTAACGGGTATAGTTAAATAGCCAGATGATTGTATAATTTAAGTTTTGAATATTAGTGTCCAAAATAAAACTGTATGTTTGTGCATTCTTTGAAGTAAAAGTAATTTTCTGATTTAAAAAAAAAAGTTCCACTTTTTATGACATGGTGCACATTTAAACCATAATTACATCATATCCAAAAGGTTTCAGTTATTATAATAATAATTTGATTATCAGATTCAACTTTTAAATATTAATCTCCAAATTAATGTTACCTGTCCTTTGGAGAAAAAGTAATTGGCAAAAGAAGAAAAAAAAGCTAACAAAAGTATCACAGAAGATAAGTGATTTTACTTAAATCTGTTGCTAACAAATATTAGAAACAATCACTGTTAGCAATAGTTCTTCCTAATACCTTTAAAACTGTTAAAGCTTTATAAAAATCCTGGACGGTTTTCTGCACATAATTAGAATATCTCTGAAAGCATATGATGTATTTTTAAACTTCAAACAAGCAGCTAATACTATATAAAGTTACTGCATTAATGTACAAGTGCATTAATGGGACTATGCAATTGAATGAAATACACTGAACCTTTTAAGTCTGCTGCTTGTAATTAAATAAAAATTTATGAATGTAATTACTGTCAATCAATTGTAATCTTTATTAACAATAAAGTATGTCATAATTAATATATACAACATCTCACCAAAAAAACAATATATATATATATATATATTAATAAAAAAAAAAATACAATACTAAATAAATTAATTAAAAATACTATCAATAAAGATAACAATTATGTCAATAAATTCATCTTCTTTTTTTCTATTTTAATAATAAAATGATTCATTAACAGCAGTTATTTAAGCCTACATTTCTCTATTTTCCAAAACAAATTAACAAAAAAACAACCAAATATACAGTGGTATCTCAAGTTACAAGTGCTCCAACTAACGGATTTTCCAAGTTTCGACCAGGAGCATGGTAGAGTTTTTGCTTCGAGTTGCCAAATTTCCATAGATCCTAACAAAGTGAATGCAAAGGACAGTGCTGAGAAGAAGCAGATGATGTCCATTGAATTAAAGCATGAAATCACAGAAATACAAGAGCAAGGTGTGCATGTAGTCAACATGGCTAGGCAGTACCAGTGTAGTACTTTTATGATATGTACCATACAAAGGCGTCAAAATAATTTCTAAGCTGCGGGCCTCTGTCCATGAAAAGATGGATAAATCCTAACCCTGTGCACTTTACTAAACCAATTTATTTCTTTACATTCTCTTTTATTTAGTTTCTATACAATATTTGTCATTTATACATACATATTTCTTATTTAAAAACACATTACAAAAATTTGGGGTGTTTTTTTGGGGGCTGGATCGGATTAATCATATTTCAATTAATTTTATTTGGGAAAATTGATTTGATTTACAAGCAAATTGAGTTACGAGCTCAATCACAGAACAAATTAAACTTGTAAGTCAAGGTACCCTGTATACATAATAATAATAATAATAATAATAATAATAATAATAATAAAATAAAAATTGTGTAATAATAATAAAGTATCTTTTTGTACACTTGGCCTATGAAATGATTGTGGTAACAATATATAAAATATTAAAAAAATAAAAAAATAAAATAAGATATAAGTTTTAAAAATTGTAGAAAACGGAGTAAGGCATCATATTTGTGGTAAATGGTAAGTACTTCATAAATTATTGAAGTATGATTGTGGTAACAATATATAAAATATTAAATAAAGAACTGTACAAAACAAATTAAGGCATCATATTTGTGTTAAATGACTGGCATTTTATCAGATATTGTAAAATAATTAGATGTTATTGACACTGTATTGACACTGTATAGTTACCCGTTATATATAATCTGTATTGACTATATATATTTTTTCTTTACATTTTCATTTGAGATCAAAAGCAGTGCATATTGTACTAAGACAAAACAACAACAGTTCTGACCACGATAATTAACAATTCTAAGATAATACCATTCATACCAACAATGAATACACTTAAAAGTGTTCAGTTATCTATACTAGGAAACAATGGCAAATTCTGTTTTAAAATCATTATACAACTACTAATAATTAGAAAATAATATCTTCTGACGAAATAAATAATTCTAATGCTTTTCGTATTCAATGGAAGAGTATATTTTTGACAAAATAATTAATTATTAAAACAAATTAAAAATAGATCTATAATCCACATAGCTCACATTTTTCATACTTTATTTTTTCTGGTATTAAATTCATAAATTTGATGGAAATCATCCATTTCACTGATACAAATACGTTTTAATAATAAAAAAAGCTTAATCCTCTAACACAATTAAAATTAATCTCTCATGAATATCAGAAGGACAGAGATACTGGAAAAAAAAGAAAATAATAAAAAATAAATAAAACTTATGAAATTAAACATTATCACTAGCATACAAAGTAATTTGTACATGATCTAAAAACTGTACAATTAATTTCATGGGCTTGAACATGCTTAGTTAAAAATTATGTTTATGAAATTTTACATTTCATATTTCTTTTTATCACACAGTAGGTAGCATGAATATAACATTAATAATTACACAACAACTAAATAACAAGATTAAGAAGTAGACTAGGCTGAAATAATTCTTTGAATAATTGTTGTTTTAAAAAGACTGTTTTATTAATGTCAATATATGATTTTCCCTTGAGAGCAGACTATATAAATAACCATAATATTAGTAAAATGTCGTTTTGATAAACAACAATTTTTGACTAGCAGTATCAGGTTAATATTAATGCTTAAAATGTTTAATTGTCCTAGAAGACATCTTTAAAAATAGTTTAAATAAAGTAAATATTAAAGCCTGGATAATTAAAATTAAAATTTTAGCCTGTATTTAAATATCTGTATGATAAAAAAAAAAAAAACAGTAAAAATATATTAATACTCTGTAAGTGACATTAAAATAAAATAAATAATAAAATAAAATAAAAATAATTAAAAATTTAAATAATAATAATAATAATAAATGTATTATGGAAAATTTAAAAAAAAAAAAACCAGATTAAAAAAAAAAAATAAGAAAATAATAATAATAAAGAAAAAGGAAAAAATGTAAGTACAATTTTGTTATCATAATTTCAGATAAAATGTTTAAACATTAGTTAATTATCTGATAATTATATATTATTAAAAAATATGAATCTGTAAGAAAAATATAAGTGTAAAAATATAATTTATCAGCAGCCATAATGTAAAAATTTGAGGAAAAAACATTATTCTGTTTTAACACAACTAAATTGTCTATTTATATTTTAATTACAACTGCAAATTCCAGTTAATTCCACAAATGCATATTAAACATTTTAACAATCATACTATACTGCTAACAAAAATAAAACAGTACTTGGTTCTTAATCACTTTTTTCTCACCTTTATCCATGAAATATATACATAATACATACATATTCACATATCAAATTATTCAATGTTTATTTTACAAGTAACAATTGATGTGTAAGTTTTGAAATTGAGCAAAACAGCAACATTTTATACACACACATATATATATATATATATATATATACATACATACACATACATAATTAACATTTTTTTGTTTGTTGCCTGTTTGGTTGAAATCTAGTATCAAAATATTTGGCACATTCCTGTACATTTATAAACATTAGAAAAGAACAGACAAAAAAAATAAATAAAATAAAAAATAAAAATAAATATTTAATAAAATAAATAAAAAATAAAAAATAAATAAAATAAAATAATAATAATAATAATAATAATAATAATAATAATAATAATAATAATAATAATAATAATAATAATAATAATAATAATAAAAGACAGGACAAAGCTCTTTACAGAAAAACAATGTTGAGCATAACAATTGGGACAAGCCCAAACACCACAGGCATTTAAATAAAAAGAAAGAAAAAAAAAAGAAAGAAAAAGATAGACAGAAAACAACGCTGCACATTAACTGCGTTTGATCTATGATAAAATAAATTTAACCAAACACATGATAATGAAATAAATATATACAAACTCAATTTCATGATAAACTTGATTGTCAGGTGTTTTGTTTGTTTAATAATTTTTAGGTATAATGAATATGAAGTGATATAAACTGTCAAACAGGTACAACTTACACTGAAAGCAAAAGAAAAAACAGAAGTTGTTATATAGATATATGGGAAAATGTACTAGTATTTTGATTCTAAATTATCCTTCCACTTTGTATCATATTGTGCCCTTATCTTGTTGATTTTATTTCAGAATTTACCTTTTAATTAAATACTTATCTAACATTGTTTTTGTTTAATTGTGTACGTTTTATTAAGGAACCTTTCATGTTATTCAGTACTGTTAAGATACAGTTTTATTTCATTTTATTTTATTTTATGACTGCAATATTTCACTTTAATTACATAAATGTCTGAAAAACTTGTGTCTAATGCACTAAATAAAGTAACATTTAATATTACATTTGAAATTACAGTCATAAAAAAAAAAAAATTCACATCTTAAATTTTGACAGTTCCACTTGCTATAAATTTTTCTAATTTTAATTTATCAGTTTGTTTATTGGCTTAGTTCTCTATCAACAAACAAACAGTGGATAGTGACTCAGCATTCTCTATTGGCAACCACTTTATGTATGGGGGTAATGTCCAAGAAGGTGCAGTCAAATGCATTTCAAACAGAATAAAATAATGACACAATCAACTTCAACCTTTGCCTGCCTACCTTTGTGCACTGAAGTCCCACGACAGCCAATAACAAAAGTCAGTAGTTGTCTATGGAATTTTCTTCTGATTACAATGTATAAAAGAACTGTAAAAAAGCCACAAACCTCAGAGCAGTGTTGCTAATGGAATGGGTTTTCAATGGCAATAAAAGTTATTTATGTCCAAACACTCCTTTTTTCCCTTTTATTTCTTTAAGATATTTATTCTTTCTTTTTCTTTAATTTCTAACTGTTATTATTGTTATTATTTTTTTTTTTTTTTTTGCTGGAAGCATTAGAATGTTATTGTAAAATGATGAATCATAAAATCATTCTCTGTTAAAGATATATCTATTGAAATGGCAATAATTAAAAAAAAAAAAGGTGTTGCATGTTCTTCCCTCAGTGCACATAAAATTACTGGGTTAGCGAACTGAAAGGAGCTGGTGTCAAACATTCAAACTCAGCTCAGCTGAACTGAATAAATAAATTTATAAATATGATAAAAAGAAATCATTCAGTTTCAAATAGTGAACTGTAAGTTAATGCTAAAGAAATATTTGGTGAATGAGAAGTAGAATAACATCTTGGTAGATAGAAATGAAAATTTCTAAATGAAATAAAATACATTCAGGACAGCATATAATCAAGGCTTTGCCAAGCCTTTAACAATGAAGTTTGAATTACAGACATAAACAAATTTAAGTGCATCGCTTTAATATTCATAAGTAACATTTACTTTTATCCAAATTAACAATTGTGAAAGTTATAGATACATAATGTCTATCACACAACCATGGATATGAATAACTTTTAAACCCACCTACCTACCTACCACATATGACCCTCAGAAACAAATATAAACATAAGAACAACTGATTGTCTTGTGAACACATAGAGACAGACAGGTGCAGCATTTTTACATAAGCACAAAGTGTTATTGCATTTAACACTTGTTCAGGTGCATTCTACAAACATTTGAAGATAAAAGCATGTGGTACAAATGTCATCAAATGTACATATACACTAACTAAATACAGAACTCTGTGTTAAGAGCCAATGTTTAATGAATGTTGTTCATGTCGTCTCATAATACTGTCTATATCATAAACAGTATTGGCCATCTCCTGGATTGAGCCGTAGCTTTGCGTCTTGGAGCCCAGGCACATCTGGTATTGTGCAGGTTCCAAGTTTGTGTCACAGATTATTGGGTGGAATGCATGTGTCAGTCCTGGATCAGTGCCTCGGAACACACTGATGTTACTCGTTATGAATTTTGTGTACAAATCGACATCTTCTTTACCCCAGCCTTCAATTGATAAATCAAAGCCACCTACTGCCAGCATGTCACTCCTGTACATGGCAGCGATGCCAAAACCAAACCTCCGCCAGTAGCCTGTTGATGGACTCAAATCCCAGGGATGGATGAAACAGATGTTCTTTGCTGAACACATGCAGAATGGAGGCCGGTCCTTGCACACTGTCTGTGGGTCAAACTGACTGAACACAATAGGGAAGTAAACCTGTCTCCCTTGTTTTGTTATGAGTCTTATCCGATTCAAAGAATCATTGTTAAAAACAATGTCAACATCAATGAAAAACATTAGAGAATCGCCTTTACACCTAGAGGCACCAAGTTCAATACCTCTACCCCGATTGAATACACCATTCGCCTGAATAATCTCTATGTAATTACCACTGTAACGGCGTTGATATCGTTGTATCAAATCTATAGTTCTCTCTAGGGCCATGTCTTCTTTTTCATTATTATACAGCACCATATGAAGCTGGACATTTTGGCCTGCTTTAAGACAAATTTCTTCAAAGTTCCTCATGAATCTCTGGAATATTTTATATCATCGCCAGACAGTGGCATGATCATGTGAATAGTTTCTGTTCTTTTATCTCTTTCAGTTTTGAAAGACTTTCCAGCAAACTGTTGAAACAGTTGCAACACTTGCACCCCTACACTGGGCTCTGGGTGGTAAGTTGGGATCTCCTCTGTGTACTGAGCTTCTAAAAATGACTGCTGGAGATATGCGTGTCTTCGTACGGGAACAGTCATTCTCCTGCCTTTGTGTTTTCTGTAAATGAGTAAAAGATCCAGAATATAGTCAGCACCATGGAGAGGGTCAGCTCTGTGATAGCCATAGAGAATCTCTTTGAAATCTATCGTCCTTCCCCTCTGTCTTGCATTCTTGTTAACTAAGTGCATGATTTGCATTATAACATCATCCAACACTCCAGACAGAGAATTTTCTATTCCACGTTTTGGGTTTGAATTCCTGTTTGAAAAAATGGACTTCTTTAGAAAATCCCAAGTTATGACCTCACTGGCATCTCTCGGAACATGTTTGTTTAAAGTGGGCAGCATGCCGAGCTTATTTTGAACAACATTAGACTTTTGGTCCCCAAGAAGCTGGTCCATCATGGTCATTTCTCTGATCATCTGGACCTGCTTCTGGTGTAGATTCATTATTTGAGTGGACTGGAGGTAGTTGTAGATGCGAAACTGATAATTAGGGTCCTTCACTGGGTGTAACGTAACTGCGTTTTGGACTTCTTTGCTTTTGAGTGTCTTCTTAAAGGATCCTTTGTCTTCTTTGTAGTTCTGGTACAGAATATGCTGCATCTGAAAAGAGAAAATAAATGTGACTGAAAAGTACTGATAATAAAGAGTAATACAATATAAGGTTTGTAGTCAAATGTTTGAAATATATTTTAAAAAGTTATAAAATAAAATAAAAACAAAACTGCCATGAAATCACTAATTAGGTAGATAGAAAGTGCATGTATATGTGTCTGTGTGAGTAGTGTATGTATGTACGTATATATGTATATACAATTGCTTACAGTCTTGTTTTGTTTAAGAATTATTTTATCTACTGTGATGCTTTTTGCTCACATCATTTTCTTTATTATAATGGCTCAGTAGTTTTGAAATATGTCAAGAGAATTTTGAACAAACAGTTAAAAACAATTAAAACAAGCATTAAAAATATTTTTGTAATAATCTTCAGAAATATAAAAATCAAGCTAATTTCACATCTCAGGCACCTGACAATCATCAGTAATTTATGAGCTGTTGCTTTTTTTGTTATACAATTTACTGGCTAGATATTAATAAAAATCAAATAAAACCTTTCATGGAGCAGTTAACAGTGGTATTTTATTTGCTTCCAGTATACATTTATGGAGAATTTTATGAATGCTTTGGGAGAATTCAAACTACTTTTATACAGACAATTTATGTTAATGTTTTAAAAGGTTATTAATAAAAATTATTACTTTTTATTATTACACATACATGCTAAATAAAGTTCTCACTGTCTCCAAATATAGCTATTTTATTCTTTCGTATACATGACCTGGATATGTTCCATTCACTGTTAAAAATGTAGGTCATCAGTTATTTCAAAATGTGCAATCCACAGAAATTGTTGCAAGTGATATGGAAGCTATTAGAATTCTTGAGTTATTCTCTGTAACATCAATTCACTGCATTACAATGAGTTCAGCATATCCAGCAAAAGAGCTTACAAAATATTAAAAATACACTCTTTGTGCCACTGCATGCTGAGGGTTTATGACATCTGAATCATGGAATTAAGGGTCATTGTCAACCAGACCAAGAGCTGAGTTGGCATATTTCTACAAGATTAATGTGGACGGTAATACATTTTCATTTAAATGTACAAAAAAGGTGAATGCACAGTAACACTTTACAGATCCATGTCTAGTATAATTCAGTTCAATTTATTGTTATTATTATTTTAAATAATATAATATCACAAGAAATGTTGTTTTTTATTTATATATCTCTAAACTGAGGAAGAAAATCAGCTTCTTGAAAATCTTTTGCTCATTGTGGTTCATTTTTTTATTATTTTTTTTTTTGCTTTTTTTGGTTTGTTTGATTGATTTGTTTGCATTTTATTATAGATTATATAAGCATTCATTTATTAGTTATAAAATAAAAATCAATATTTTCATGATTAGTTTTATAATTAGTGAATTTAATTTTAACCAAATTGCTGTTTAAAACCTAATACTAAATATAAAACAGAACTCCAGTCTCCAGATGTTTGTTTTACTAAACTAAAATGAAAACAATGCCAATGAACAAATTAACTGGAAACGAAAACCCTCAGATAGCCAAATGCTTCAGGAAGTATCTATTTTTCTCCCTTGAATTCTTTATTTATCTGAGGGTTTCATTACAGAACTAAATGAATGTGGGATACTTATGACATTCCTGCAGTTTAGGCTAATTTTAACTTGTGAGAACCAAGCCCATTATGTGTTGTTTCAGTTGCATTTCAATTTCTCATTTAGCACATTCTTTAACTTCATCATGTTTTGAACAGCTGGTAGCTGTAAATTTTTAAAACCTTAACCCCACTGCAATAGCGTCATCACTGAAGCAAAGTGTTTCCTATCTGGAATGTTTTGTTATTCACATGACCAGTGCAATAATGTGTTTGGCTCAGCAGGAAGGTTATGTCATTGTAGTGGCTTACTTAAGAATCTTAAGTGATTTAAGGGGGAAAAAAAAGACTAAAAGAAAAAAAAAAAAAAAAAAAGAAAAAAAAAAGGAATAAATAAAATAAAAAAATAAATAAATAAAATAAATAATTAAGTAAATAAATAAGTAAATAAATAAATAAAGAAAGAAAGAATAATAAAAAAATAAAAAATATAAAATTCAATGAAGTCTACTTTACTGAAATTACATCTTGGAGATTGCATAAATAAGAAGATTTTTTGGGGATGCTGTATTGTTCATTTTGTAAGACATTTTAAACTGTTGTAAAATAAAACATACACACAACTAATACACACACAGCAAGTCAATGCATTTTAAATGTTAACAGTCATTATGGTGATGTTTTACTTTTATATAGTGACTTAAGAAAGGAAATGTTTAGTATCTTACCAGATTTCAGCAACAAACCTTTTATTTACCAAATGAATAACAGTCATACCAATGTATGTAAAATAAAATAATCAATCTCTAATGTCAACATATAAATTTTTATTTAATAATAATAATAATAATATTAAGAAACTGGAAAACAAAATTAAAGTGCCTTTTTTCAATGAACCATGCTTAATGTATTACTTTAAAAGTGCCAATAGAGATAAATATTATATTATAAATTTAATTTCCTGAAAGATATTGGAAATGTATTTGCGATGATGACGTAACAAAGTATGTACTATGAACAGAAGGACAAAGATACTACATAAATTAAGTTGACTTAATTCATTCTGACAGTTTTAACAGTTGTGAAAGGGCAGAGCACTGAACTGAACTCTAACTCTAATTTTACATGATGTACTGTCATGTCTGTGTATATATCTAAACTGACATCACGACCTAACATCATTTACAAAAATAGTTTATGTCCATATACTGCTTGGTGGTCTAACCCTAAAACAACGAATGAACAAAAGACTAAGTGGCTAAAGAAAGAAAGAAAGAAAGAAAGAAAGAAAGGAAGAAATAATAGACAGATGGATGAATGAAGCACTAACTACAATAACTGACAATGATGCTTATTATTTTGTTTGGGTTTGTAATAAAGGTGTTTAATTTAAATGACATGAAACTTGTATCAAACATTTAACATATGGTGTAACAATACGTTACATGTAGTAACCATCACTTTACAAATACGGTGTACTTAGCGACACTTATTAACATCCTTTACACTTGTCACATTAACTGAATCCCATCACTAAACATAACTTCTTTTATTAATAACATCTGAAAATATAGTGGGATAACAATACATTGAAAATATAAACTTGAAACAGAAACTGCCTTTAAATATATTAAAACAATATAGACAAAGTTGGGGCAGTTATCCTTGGAACGTAACCGGTTTATAAATACAAAATAAAAACAAAATCACGAATTTTTAAAGAAAAGAAAAAAAAAAAGAAAAGGAAAAAAAAAGGAAACTCCCTTAAAAAAAAAAAAAAAAAAAAAAAAAAACAACCTTCAAAAGCACAAAAAAAAGAAAAAAGAAGAAAATTATCATTAAAAAAAAAAATTAATTAAAAATTATTTTTAAAAAGCATCCCACAAGAAACACAAACTACAAAACAAAACAAAGAACAGGACCACTAAAAATGTTTTAAGCCTCATAAAATATTATTAAACAACAGACATAACATAAAACATCGCAATCTGATTCCTTAACCTTCACCTTTACAAAAGTGCAAGATCCTTCAGAAAGCACTTTACTATAAATAAACAGCTTGGTAAGAACCAGAATATTCTGGTGCAACTTATGATTTATGCAAAATAAGCTGAATATTAGGGTAACAGACTAAACATCCAAATTGCCTTGTTAAATTTTTAGCATATTTGAAGCTTACATTTTAATAATTCAAAACAGAGCTGAGATTTTATCACTTCATCTTTTTTTCTGTCAAACAAAAATGAAGAAAAAAATGAAGTCAAATTGAGTATAACAGAAAAAAAATCATCTAATTTGTTACCAACGTATTATTTATAATGGTAAAATAATTAACTGAAACTGAATTACTAGAATTTAGAAAATAAATAAATAAAAAACAATTAAAAAAAAAAAATAAATAAAATAATAAAATAATAAAAAAGCCAAAAAATTAGAGCCTAGTTCTCACTAACACATTAGTAAAAAAAAAAAAATATATATATTTCTCAAAGTAAATTCATGAAATGTTCTTAAAATAAGAGGTTTCTATCTATCACTTTCTGTCAATATTAATATCTCTCAAAGCAAAACTGTTATTAAATTAAAAAAAAAAAAATGTTAAATTTTTAACAAATAAATAAACAAAGAAGAAAAAAACTGTCATGTCAAGATATTTTTTGCAAATTATTAACCCTGTTCTGTGTGGTTCTGTTTCCATGAAGCTTCAATTAGTAATCTTAGAAAAATCTATTACTGTCCATGCCTTTGTTAAATTGAATATTAATAATAAATCATTAGTACCAAACATATGCCATTGTTATGATACTGGTAATATATACATAGTTCTGTCAGTGGACAAAAAAACCCAACAAATTGCTGTCAATTTAAAAAAGAATATCCCATGTAATGTCTGTTGCCTCTATCTTTTTTCATAAGTGTTATCCTTAACAGTATGTGTTATACCACCACCCAAGAGACACGTACATTGTAATCTGGTTCCTTGTTCTCCCCCTTTGCTGCAGTTTACTAAAAATGCACACACAGCTTCGGTAAACAGAACTTTTTTTTTTTTTCCTTCCTTGATTTCATGACATCTGATAGCATCCAACAAAACACTGACTAGAATAATCTTTTAATACAGACTGGATGGAATTTATGAATCATGTTAAAAATACCTGAACAAAAACAAATAAATATGGTGTTGATTTTGGAAATACTAGTGTTATTGATGTTTATATTTCCAGCAGGATATTGCCTATTAATATTAGTCTGCCTGTTAGTGTTATACCTTCTGATAAAATTAATGCGTTGGTATATAAAAAAAAAAATTGAATTATCATCTTTGGTGCAATAATGTAACTAAAGAAATAAATTATGATAACAAAATACTGCAGGGATTGGTGTGTGTGTGTGTGTGTGTGTGTGTGTGTGTGTGTGTGTGTGTGTGTGTGTGTGTGTGTGTGTGTGTGTGTGTGTGTGTGTGTGTGTTTGTGCGTGCATGCATGCACTTTTTGTGCAGATATATTTTATAAATTTCTTCACAGAATTGATTTCCTATTCATGTATTAAAAGCTGTGCTTTACAAAACAACTTTTATTTGATCATTACAAAGGCTCTTAAAAACTGCTGAGTGATACTTAGACAGAAAACAAGGAATGTGAAGAACATTCTAGAATTGATAATTTCTTTGTTAGGGAAACTGTTTTAAGAATAAAGTTCTGCAAGGAATACTCAGTCTTGTTCAGGTAATTTAGAAAAGTCATAATAAATTATGAATATCCGAGTTTTTAAGTTTTGCATATTATTATTTGTCTAATCAGCAAATACACTCTTGAATTTACCAATAAATAAATTTATCTATTTTTTCTTTTATTTATTTATTTATTTGTTGTTGTTGTTGTTGCTGTTGCTGTTGTTACTGCTGCTGTTGCTGTTGTTGTTGTTGTTGTTGTTGTTGCTGTTGTTGTTCATGCTGCTGTTGTTGTTGCTGCTGCTGCTGTTGTTGTTGTTTGTAATGATTTAATATGAAAAGAACTTAGAAACCCTCAGATGTGGGAACTGCAATCAGACTCCAGTCTTCACCTACTTGATCAGTTATCATATAAAAACATGCCGAGGATCTGATATATATAAAACATGTTAAGGGTCTAATAATAAACAATAACACAGATAAATATCACCATCTACATGATCTCCTCATTAAATATTCTTTATCACCATTTCTTTCTGCCATGTTTATTTGCTTCTTATTCCCACCATTAAAGGATGTGAAGATTTTATCTTATCTTCTTGAAGCTTCTTGTTTACTCGGAACCACAAGAAACTTGCCAGCTACCAGTACTAATAAAAATTCTCTGACACACACAGTACTGCTAAACCCATTATGTCTTCTAAGTAAGTACAAGACACTGCTATAAAACAGAATACCATTTTATATAAAATCAGAAATATTTTTATAAGTTATTTTTTTTAATTATTAGTTTATATATGTTGTTAATAATAATAATAATAATAATATACCATAGTGTAGTGCTGTGTGATGTTGTATTGGTTTGTATGTGTTGTTGTTAATAATAATAATAATATAGCATAGTGGTGTGTGATGTTGTATACTCAAGTTTAGTGAAGTAATGTGGTGTCTTGTATTGAGTACACTGTAGGATAGAGTATTGTGTTATTGAGTTCTAACGTAGCCTAAGTATACCATAACTCAGTACATCACATTACAGTGTGGCACAGTGTATAATATTCATGCTCACAGTTATCAGAGTAGAAGAGTAGGAGTAGCAGTAGTAATTACCAAAATTACGTTTATGTTAATATTTATGTTATTAATTAAATCTATTTTCATCAGTTTAAGGTAACTAACTGCATTTTAAAAACAGAAAGACACACATGATGAACAAATCAATTAGTGGATGTTTAGTATAAATTTTAGACTCATCATATTAATGAAGAAACAATATCAGACATTATTTTAAATTTATTAAGACCCAAAACAAAAAACATAAACATTATTTTTTTAATCTCACACACACACACACACACACACACACACACACACACACACACACACACACACAAAAAGCACATAGTTTTACTTAAAAACACAAGTGACACCCACATCTAGAGTTACTACTTTACATGTTTTGGTAATAATAAGAAGTTTTATTGAAATTGGTTTTGAGAAATTAAGCAGGTGCTCTGCTGAGGAAGGAAAACAAATCTTGATTATATTCTCATAGGCATGATAGTTTTCATTACATATATTGAAATGAGAATATAAATGAATCTAAAATTCAGTTCAGGTAATGCTCATGAAATGGTAATTGGTTTATGTCTATTAGTCTAGCCACTAATGATAATGTTATGTAAGTTTTGGTTGTCAAGGTCAAACTGTAATTTAATTTACTTATTTATTTTTTGGGGGCAAAACTGGCATTTTGTGATATTTTTATCTCACTTTATTTATTACTGAGTAAATAAATCTATGCTGTTTTAATTTGCATGTTATTAGCTGAGCCTCTTGGCTAGGGATACAATATATGTGACATTATAAAGTATAGTAATAATTGAAAAAACATCTATTATTGCCTTTTTTCTTCTGTTTTTCCCTCCACTATGATCAAACAAGTTTGGTTTGAATGCTATTGTAACAATTTTTGAGTGAATAGAAATCATGAATAATAATGTTCTTAAGATGTTTTAATGCTAAAAGTTGTGTTTTCTTTTCAAAAGAGGACTTAGTTACTAAGCATTCATTGCAGTATTAAAAATACATTTCAGTTAATTAAATGTTGAAATAAAAACTACAAAAAAACTGTTATTTTATTTTTTTGATTTTTTTTAAATATTTCGTTTTTATTCTTAAATGTACATTATATATATGTATATATTTTTTTTTTTTTTTTTTTTTTTTTTTTAGGAGGGTGAGTGTGTGTGTCTATGTTTATTATACCATCCAGTTCACCAGATAACAGTAAAATCAACAATACAAACAAAACACAATTATTTGGATTTAAAAACCAAAATCAATGTCAATTAACTATTATTAATGTTATTTTCTAATTAGTCTGGCTATACAAATACAACTGATGATACCAAGAAGTATGGACCTGCAATGAAACCAGATATGAAATTCACACCCTTTTACTGTACACCAAGGACGCTTACTTATATCAGTCTATGGTTTAACCATATTCACACTGTTTACAGAAACATTTCTATGAATGAACAAAACTAGGGGAAAACTGTAGCACTGAATCCTGTCTACAACAGATGGAAATGCTAACGTAACCCTATACGAGATATTTCACACACTGAAGGAAAATAGCTAAACGTGGCAAAGAAAACAGTTGTAAGGCAGCACATTTCATTTATTACAATGTAGTCTGTTACTTTTGTCTGCACTGGTTCTCCCATAATTGTTATCTGACCTATGACCTTACCACTGGCAGAAAACAGACATTTGCACAGCATCTGCACAACCAGCAGTGTGCTTTTGTTGCCACTTTTCTGCCAGGTTGCATGTGTTTGGTTTTGCAACCAGGCTGAATGGGAATACTTCAATAAACACTTGCCAATAAGGGTCCAACTATGTTAGTGAATAATTTTACACAATGGAGTCATTATTAAAAAACATTCCAACAGGGGTTACAAGTTTACACTAAACGAAAACACTCGAAATGGTTTCATTGTGCTGTATGCTGTTTTTATACTTATTATTACATTTGTACATTAGTATTATTTATAAGCATTTTAGAATGGAAATAATTTAAAAAAATTAACAATTAAGTCTGCTGGATTTTTAGCAGATTTATAAACTGTTTCCACCATTATATTTTAAAATTTTAAAATTGTTATTTTTTTTTATATATATAAAACAGTAAAAAAGCCACTTTAAATAAATAACTGAATTTTTATAGTTCTTTTTGAATATAAATTTAACATTGTAAAAGTTTACGTTATCTATATCATCTTATTCAAACAGCATATCTGAAAAATAACCATTTATACTGTACTTTTTTTATGACTGATTTGCAAACAAACAAATAGGGTATCTACAATGAAAGTGAAATACCAAGTTTTTTACTTTTGTAAATGATATCTCACACAAACTGACACTGACCAAAAATTAATTTTGGTAAAATCATTAATACTAAAGATATATCCAGACAGGTGAATGACATTAATTCTCAGAATGGATAAAAAACAACAACAAATAAACAAATAAATAAAAATTTCCTGAAAATATTGATTTAAAAAAAAAGATAGATGAAGAAATAAACCAACATCCTTACAGACAACTTTACAGCACAACTGTAAACATACCTTTCTTAAAGAAAATAATATATCTGAATCTGAGTGAAATACAAGACAATTTTGATAAGAAGAGGGCACATAAAAGTAAATGAATCATTCAGTTTTTTCAGTGCTAACCAGACAGCAAAACAAATGGAGGACGAAA
This sequence comes from Chrysomallon squamiferum, assembly GCA_012295275.1. Classification (NCBI taxonomy): domain Eukaryota; kingdom Metazoa; phylum Mollusca; class Gastropoda; order Neomphalida; family Peltospiridae; genus Chrysomallon; species Chrysomallon squamiferum. Next base: position 12,034,823 of record CM022669.1, read on the forward strand.
TCAATGGAACATCTTTTTCATGGACAGGAATGTTATAATAATAGTTTACACTAGAACAATTTTAATGTAACAAACAACAGCACACCATCTGCAAGGCTTTAACACCAAATTGACAAAAAAAAAAACCATTCCAACAAAAATCTCAATCAAGTAAGGTACAAATTTGTATATCCAGTGGTGAGGAAAAACCCCAAAACATCAACAGTTTTTTCTGATATTCTTATATATTTCAAAGAAACAACAACTGTGTCTGGTGTAGCTTAATAATATATAGCTGACAGCTGAAGTAAAATGAATGTCTGGTTTCTCAAGATTATCTCTAAAGGTGTTGATTAAGGTAGCGTGGCTTGCTAGTCAGAAAGTGACGAATGTTCAAAAAATAAAATTAAATAAACAACAACCACCATTTGTTCTTAAAATTCAATTTCCTATTAAATAAAGAAAATGTAAATTTTGTATATGCCCAAAAAAAAAGATTGTATACCAATACATGTGCTTTTACAAAATTTACAAAAAAACAATTATGTGTTTTTTTTCTCACAATTTTGGGATAAGTTTTAATAATTATTATTGCTTTTCTACATTATCCCTTTTTATGTGAAAGCAAACACTGTAAAAAAATTTTTTTAAATAAAAATGAAACAAGAAGCAAGACAGGCAGAAACATTAAAAAAAAAAAGCTTCTTGTTATGTAAAAAATGTTAGTTTGAAAATAAATTTAAAAAGTAATTATTTTGTCTAGCAAAGAAAGTTAATCATACAAAATTTCCATCATTTTATATATGTCTTCAATGGTACCTGTTTGTAAGTACAGATATGTATTTGTGTGTTTATGTTTGGTTCAGTATTTGTGTGTTTATGTCTGGTTCAGTATTTGTGTGTTTATTGATTGGTATGTATTTGTGTATTTATATATGGAGATATATCTGCATGGTTGTGTATTGGTTTGTATGTGTATGTTATGTATGGGAGCGCATTTGTGTATTTGTGTATGTATTTGATTGAGCTTATTTACATATGGGTAGATATTTGTGTATCAAACTGAAATAGTACTGGCACAATTATTACTTTAGTTTTCTTTAATGATAAACAGTTGAAAGATCATCTGAAAGGAATAAAATAATACACAAATCATGATGTTGCTGTTTTCTTGTGGTGGTCATTGTGACCTTTAACCAGCAAGCCACCATGTGGATGTTGTTGTTGTTCCACTCCTGTATATTGTCCAACATTTCAAACCCATGTGGTGCTACCATTAACAGCTTGCTGAAATCTCTGAGAAATCCTTCAGTTCCAGGTCATTACACATCATGAAAATAGGTTTCCCATGAACTTAGACAAACAACTAATAAAAATCAGGTGAGCCCACAGACATGATTTATTAAGGGATCAAATCTCCTGGATGTATTCACTGAGGTGTTTTTCCCCCCCCTTTTTTCTGTTCCAGCTAGCCTTAAAGTGGGTTAGTCAAAGTTTGTGGTATGTGCTGCTTTGTCATAAAACAAACCCTCATCCTTGTTAATTATTAATATTTGTCCATGAAAATGAGGAGACCTCATTTCTCTCTCATGAGATCACTGCACAAAATGTGGTATTAAAATAATAGTTCATTCAGTCATTCACCATTTTGATACTGAATCTGAAATATCGTTACATATTCTTACTGAACAGTCGGTACAGTTTAATATTAGTTTAATATCTAAACTAAGCACACATGTATGTAATTAACATAAAGATTATTAAAAAAATAACAACAATATAAAAAAAAAAAAAAAAGAAGAAAAAGTAAACAACCTATTTCTAAATTCATTAATGTAATACATGTAGTAAATATAATTTTATCTATATAAAACTACTTGTGATAAAATGAAATATAAGTATTAATTAATGTAATTCAAGTGAAAGATAAACATCGCCACTGTTTAAATAAAAAAATAAAATTTCTTATCAACATAGTTGCTTTCTAAATTATTAATGTACCAGATATTTGCCCTGACGGTTCACCTACACTTAAGGGTAATTAGTGTTAAAATAACAGTAAGGTCAAGATAATCTAAGTTAATTTCCTTTATTTTTATTTTTATGTAAAAAAAAAAAAATGAGTGAAGAAGAAGAAACATGTTTTTTTCTTTCTCAATGTAGATACAAAGTCCCAGTTTGCCATGCCCGTGTACTGGTTTTTCTGTTTGATTTCTCTCCATTTTGTTGCAATGCGGTACAAAGCCCAGAGACAATATTTGCCTTGTCTTCGGCTTCGCTTTCTCCCCCTCCATGACTTTCATCAACACCAGCAGCATCTGCACACAAAGTGTGTGAACTTTGACATAGCTGGCATGATTGCACCAGGAAACAGCACAGTGGCACAAAAAGCTATTCTCCGAGTCTACTGTTTTAGTTCACTGTGCAGTGAGGCAGGCAAGTGGCTGCTGTTGATGTCTTGAGTGCATCAAGTCCTTTTGACAATTAAAAATGACAACACTGTCTTCATATATCATTCATTTGTACTGTTTGTAGCCATGTTTTAATCCGGAAACGTTACTTAAAAAGGAAAGACATAAAAGATTTAATTGTAAAGAAAATATCTTGTTATTTCCTTTTTTTTTTCTTTTTTTAACATGACAGAAAGACAATATTTTGTCTGGTATGTGATGACTTGTTTGGAATTCTTTAGAAAAAATGACACAGGTGCAAGAATCCCACCTGTTTGAGTATTTAATATTGAAGACAAAATACAGAATTGCAGATCACAAAAAGACCACATAACTGTTGATGTATTCATTTTTGATGTTCTTGTCAACAAATCTCAACAAGTGGCTAAATAAGATAAATGTTGACAGGAGATAAAATGTTTTGTCACGGTCATGTCTGTCTCGGATACCATGAATGGATGTTGAAAACACACCCTAATATATCACAGTGTAAATCTTTCTAACCTCTTATATACAAAAATGGGCAGAAGCAGTTAATAATCACCTTGCACATTTTATTGGATACTTTTATATTATTTTTAATATATTCTAGAGAACAGTTTTATAGAACTTTTTATGTTTGAGTGAACACTTTTATATTATTTTGTATATTTTAGTGAACAATTTTATATTATTTTGTATATTTAGAGAACACTTGTATATTAACTTCTATATTTTATTGAACAATTTTCTTAAAATGTGTAAATTTTATTGACAACTTTCATATTGTTTTGTATATTTAGAGAACACTTGTATATTAACTTCTATATTTTATTGAACAATTTTCTTAAAATGTGTAAATTTTAGTGACAACTTTCATATTATTTTGTAGTATCATCATAGTTTGGTCTATTTTCTTTTGCCCTTCATTATATAACATTACTGTTTTAAAAAAATAAATGAAAAATATATATAAAGATAATGCTATTTTAATTACTTTTATTACATTTATTTTTAATCTTTTTCTTTCTTTAAATCTTTTTCTTTTTTATGATTTCAACAAAGACAAAATACTGTTTCAGTTAAATATTCTTTTTGAAAATATTCTTTCCTCTGTTAGAAAAAATGTCTGGGAATTCACATAAAAGAATTAAAAAAAAAACAGCATGTTTTTGCTCTACTTTTTTTTTTTCTTCTTGTTGAAGTTGCACAGTTTGGCACTAATCCCTCTGACAACTGTTTCAAATGATTACTGAACAAGAGTTTTTTAAAGCCTACTAAGAAATGTTCCTGCACATTTATACCATGGTTGTATAATGTTACTAGGGTTTTTTCTTCTGTTGTTATGGCAGCTGAAACTAGGTATTGGAGTGTGTGCACATTGTGTATGTGTGTATGGGTGTGTGTGTGTGTGTGTGTGCCTGTTTTGTGTGTGTGTGTGTGTGTGTGTGTGTGTGCCTGTGTGTGTGTGTGTGCATGTATCCATGCTTACACGTAATCAAACCTATTAACTTCTTATTAAACTATATCCACTGCCATTGTGCTACAGTATTTGCATATCCTGTTAACTTCACATCACATATGACGTCAATCATTAAGTCTGTAATAAACCTAGTTACAACAAACTTTGTTTCCATTTATACTCAAATCTATGACATTCCGTGACTGACCTCTATGGAAATAGTTTTGTACACCTACATTCATACAATCCTGTTCCTTCACTGAGACAGAACACTTGTCTTTTTTAGTGTTTCAGTTTACACCCATTGATTTCAGAATTCTTTGTAGCTGCGTAAGACACACAGGCGTGACAAATACCTATGAATGGATGTGGTCAGAACCTCTTCAGACAGTCCGTGTTGGTAAATATCACAAGAATACGGCTCATGTATTAAATTATGGTGTACACAATAGTGTTTTGGTAGATGAATTAAAAATGCCCCTGTTGATCAAATTTCTGTTACCATAAGTAAGAATGTTTTTGACACACGTTCTAAGTATTACTGTAATGGGCGTTATTGTGTATGAAACGAAATGGTAATGTAATTATGTGGTTCTGATGCAGCCACACTTTTCAAAACATCATGCACATCATAGAGACAAGTACAAAAGATGAGTTTATGTTCAGGTTCTGTCAAGATAAATGTTTGTATTACATTACTGATGTCATAATGGGTACTTTCAACTGCCCTTCCTTTGATAAATAAATATATTTAGTTTACATTAATTCAGATAAATTCAAATAATGGCCACCAAAAGAAAGAGAAACTTGATTATACTGTGGATGATGTGGTTCAGATGATAAAGCATTTTTATTTATGAAAATATTTTGATGTTTCATGGATGTAATATAACATTTATTTAAAAAAAAATAATAATAATTTAATTATTTTATTGTTTTTTTTATATTTCATTTTGAATTTATATATATATATATTCAAAAACAAAATGCACACACATACATATAAATATATATACAGATACACATACATACATAATTACACACACACAAACACACACACACACACACACACACACACACACACACACACACAACAAATACAGTCATTATTACAGAATTAGTAAAACCTTTGTTTTTCAACAAGCCAGGTGAAACTTAATATATTAATATTGGTCAGTTATGATCTAAAAATAATGACTGTACTATAAACTCGTTACAAGATTCAATTCTGATCATATCTCTGAAATGTCTTTTCACATTCTTGCACACACAAATAACTTTACACAAATGTTACTTTGATCTGTTCTGGTATTCTGCCATGCAGCTATTCTTCAGTTCTGGTAATATTACAGCATCCCCAAAAGATCAAGTACACACCCGCTGATTAGATTTTTCCCCCCAGTGGAATAAAATGTACTCTATTATAATATTGGTTATCTGATTATTTCTAAAGGACAACAAAAATAAAAAAGATGTGAATGCAACTTATTTTTTTATATATTTTTAACTAAGAATTTTTAAAAGACAATTTCAAAAGTATAAGTAATTATTTGTTAATAATGAATAATGTTTCTAAACTTTAAGAATAAAAAGATTATATATTTAGAAAAAAATCCCAAAAACTAAATTATAAAAAATTAAAAAAGCAAAACTAAAAAAAAAAAAAATTAAAAAACTATAGGTTATCTCTCTATCTTGAAGATAAATAACAGCCATATCACAAATATTACTTAGAAAAATCTCCAGGAAGATAAAATTATCATAAAACAAGTTATTTCAGTATCTGGTGAACTCCTTAATAAAAGCATTTTAATGCCTACTTGAATTTGGAAATCTTGTTTGTTGATAAAGGTACATGAATTGATCCATGGCGATACAGATGATTTATAATCTGCACACATTAGCTAACAAGGAAGTGCTTCGGTCAAACAAAGAATGTTTATCATTCTTGGAGTCTACCTAACACTCTTGAGTAACACTTCAGCACAGCAGTAAACTGACAGTGTGGTTAGAGTTACAGAAACCACACACAAAAGTCTATGTATTGTAAAATCCATCAAGGTCACAGCAACCATGTGAAAAAGGACGAAAACTGAACAAAATGAGTTTTTAATTTGTTTCAAGTTTTCAGTTCTGCAATTGTCATTTGAAAATAATTTATTAAAATGACAGTATTATGGGGTTCTTTGACTTTGTTGTTTGTTTCTGTTTTACTTTTCAGCAAGTGTGGAATGTCAAGATAAAAAGCAACGGTGGCAAGGATATAGGTGAATGAAAAAAACACAGAAAACAATAAGAAAGAATATTTTGGAGATAAATATAAACACAAAGACATTTATATGGTAATGCCATATACCTTTGAGTAATACAAAAGCAATAATTTTCAACTTAAAACATTTCTAATTTATAGTCTGTAGAGATTTTTGTGGCCAAAAAACAACTTAGAATCTTTTAGAACATTACAGGTATGTTCTTTATAATTGTACTATGAAAGTTAAATAAACTTTTAAAGGATGAAAGAAATAGATTTCTTTAGTAGTTACATTTAAACAAAAACAATCATGATGACATTTTACTAAGTAAAATTTAGAAGAAAAAATATATACCTATACATAACTGACTGTATAAAATTACATTACTATGAAGGTGACAAATCCTCAGCCTGTAAGGGATCTTTTAAACATCTGACGTTATGAAATAATGTAATAATACAAGAATAAGTGTTAGGTTTAATGTTATTTGTGTTGTTTGTTTTTTGATTTTCATATTTTATTAGAAAACATCATCAGTTAGAACAATGAAATCAAGGATACAAAATATTGTTTTACATTTTTTTGTTCCATACAAAAAAAGGTACACATTACAAAGGGAGACAGAATTTATGCAGATAACACATCATTTATACTTATCATGAAGAGCAAATGTCAGTAACCTTTTGCTAAATCAAAGCACTAAACAAATTACCTCAGTTTGCTGCTTTTAAAGGCAAATTATATTCATGATTTATGAAACTGTTTCTAAAAATAAGAATAAATATTTAGTTCATTACAGTGGAGATATAATAACAAAACAAGAAAACTAAAAATGTATGAAAAATAGACAGTACTCTTCTATTCAAACAAAAGACTGTCCCACTAACATCACACACACACACACACACACACACACATACACACACAGATGCACACACACACACAAACACAAAACACAAACATATATGATAATGAAATTTGGTTTGTGAACAAAATAAACAAAAACCATTGTGTTTCTTCGTTTATGCTGACAGATGCCAGGACTTTTGAATGGATATTCTTTCATGTGTCCAGATCCAGATTATGTATACCTTGATGATTTAATCTGTATTAAAGAAAGATGCATGACGCTGCTTGATCAAAAGCCAAGAGTGTATCACTGCATGTTTTCTTAACATACTGTCATGTTTGGATCAGATTACAGACCTCATTATTTCTGGCATTTTTTTTAGCAGATCACTGCATTTTCTATGTACATACTTTTCTTAATAAACAGAACTATTGCAAGCATAAATAAAAAAAAAAAAATCAAAAACACAAGAATAAACAACCACTTAACGTAACTCTGGAAATATTGAATCTTAGCATTTGAAAGAAAAAAAATATATATATTAAAGGAAGTTTTAATTGTTTAAAACATCTTATATTCATAACAAAACTGACTTTTAAACATACACATTAGTAATACAGGCTTCTTAATATGGCATTATTTAAATATACTCAGGTCCAAAAGAAAATGTTTGATTCAAAAAACCAAAATGATTTTCAACACTGACTATCAGTATCAAGAAATTGTTTGTTCTCAGCATTCTTTTATTCAAGTGTTGAGGAAATGTCTAACCCACATGGTTAAACTTGACTAGAAATGAGACTACTTTTTTTTCTGTGATTACATTTGACTAAACACTATCCTAAAACATTTATCCAGTTTAACTTTGTGTGGCCTGTGCCCATCAAAGCAATGTGTGGAATGTTTTGCCAAAGCATAAGTGTTAATACAGTCAACATGCTTTATGCAATTTGTTTCTTGTTTTTGTTGTCTAGTGTTTATCTCGTCTTCTGAACACAACTGTCAATATACGCTCACAGAAGACAGACAGTAAGAAATATGAACTTAAAAAGAGATGCATAATCAATGGGAAAGAAAGGAAAATACCATATTGCATATGAAAAGTTGAAAGAAACTAAACATTAAAAACAAAAAGGAAATCATCAATCAGTCTTTGAGAGATGGATGTAATCACAAACATCCAGTTACCTGCTGCATAATAAAACTGAAAAATAAAAGACAGCGATAATGCTTTGCACTTGGATTGTCAGTATTCTGCATGTATCTGAATTTGAAATGGTGTAGAATTGTAATAAAAAGGTCAGACAGGTTAATAAGAGGTGCATTGGTTAATTTACTCTGAAATGCAGCAGAAACACAAAGATGCAAAGTACTTTAGTCAATTGTTAAGATTTGAGATTTCAATCAGATCATGTTCTGGTCTCTCCAACTGCAGAGAACCTCCAGTTGAACAATCCCTGTAGCCCGACTGCAAGTATGTGTGACTTGTTTTCCAACTGATCCAATAATGTGTTGTGTTACACCTTGCCTGCCATATTTCACACTGGGCTGATAACCAGCAGAGATAGCATCATGCACTGCAGACAATACTGGAATCAGTAATATTAAATCAAAGATGTAGAAAACAGCAGAAGCTATTTCACTGCATTTTTCAGTGTGTTGGTGCACGTACACAAAGCTCTATGCTAAAAAAAAGGCAGAAATTTTTCAAATGGTGTAAAGTTGTAAGCAAACAGTGATGCCTGGCAGTGATGTTCAACAACATTATGAAAAGCCTCATTCACAACAATATTAACTTCACTAACTTAAAAGTTACTTAACAAAACAAAAATACAACACTGAAGTTATAATCATATACAGCATGTCTTATCAGAGCTTACAGAAGTAATATATCTTAAGTAATATATTTGCTTTATTCCTATAGCACCAATGTATGTTATTCATATAATTCAGTAATATACTCAGCTGAATTTATGAATTCACACAATATCAGTGTCTCATTCATATCATGCAACTACAACATCTTTTATTTAATATAACACTGCAGCAATATCTTATTTATAAAACTGCAGTAATTAAATATTGTACTAATAAAACACACCAGTTATTATGCTGTATTAATACAACATAGTACCATATCTTTTTCTACTACATAAAGGTAACATTATAATCCATATACATGACTGCAAGCATTAAATTAAGGATTGATTTGTAACGGATGATATTTTCTGCTCAGTAAGCTGCCTTAATCCCTGTCATCGCCCCTTTAAGGTAGAAATTATTTAAGAGGATTTGTCACACTAGGTGTAAAGCGTTATATTACGGACCGGTGTATCAGATGGTTATGAATGACCCAAAAAGGAGAAAGAAAGAAAAAGAAAAGAATTCACATTTCAAGCACCACTGCTTTTAGTTGTTAAAGATTACCGGTGTGATGGATGTACACGAGTCGATGAAAAGATGCATATCACTATCATTGAATTCATCTTTCCACTTAATGGTCTTTTGTGTGCACTTTGTTGCTTCTGGCCTTTGTCATACCAGTCACCCACTGAGAAGCGTTGATCCATTAACTTGTATCTCTATAGGAGAACTATAAAAACCTTTGTCACTTAAAGAGGTAAATGCTATACATGTGGTGTGAGCAGTTACTGTAAAGGATACATCAACAGATAGCAGTACAGAAGTCAAAGGGATTAAAATGTTAAAAGAGATATACAAGACTCACACAATTACTTTTAACACCTCTCAGTATTGTTTTTCAAAGTAGTTAGTTATAAAAAAAAAAAAAAAAAATTAAAATTAAATTAAAAAAACCCACTATCTAAATCTCCAAACTTCAACCACTGATACAGAAGGTTAACAGCTTCATACCTCTGTCAGCAACCTCAGAACTTCTGTATATGTAAACATGTAATAAATTAATATATCTTAACTAAATGTTGTTCATTTTGTGATAAAAGCCATGTTTTAAAATAGGCATATATATAAATATGGAGTCCACCTATCTTAAATTAAGCAAAATTAATCTTGCATTTTGCATCCAGAATACCTTTAAATCACTTTCCAGTTAGCATGTTACAATATTATTACCTTTCACAAGTTATTTATAAAGTAGATCTGACACTGAGTGCAAGTTATTCCATTATTAAAAAATGTTTGAAATTTAAATTTGGTTTGTTAATTTGAAGAAAAAAAATGAAATTTAAATAAAAGAAAAATTATGGGTAAATTAAAAAAAAAAAAAAAAAAAAAAAATGTGTATTAAGAGAAAAATTAATAAAATATTGTGTGCTATTATAATGGCTTTCATTTAATAAGCAAGGGATTTAGATCTTTTCTCACTAATCATTATTAGCACTGACAGAAAGGAGAAATAACCAGTCATCCGAGGTCAATAGATCTTATGATCCACAACACACGAATCATGCAATGATATTCCTACCACACAAACATACATCTTGTTTCAATTTCACTCCTTTCATTACACTGCATTCATATTACTCCGCTAAACTAATTTTCATCTTGTTCTAATTTGAGTGTTGTTATTTTTCTTATTACATTAAATTTACAAAGCACTTTCCCAAGCTTGATGTAATACTTTTTTCATCCACGTGCATCTAATCAGAAATAAGAATAGTATTTTAACCTGGGCCATTTTGTCACCGAATAAACTTATTTCCCCATTCAGGATTTAAATCTGGAAACAGAAACCATGTGTAGAGAGCCGGAAATACCATTCAGATGTTGTAATGTTTGACTTGCATGTTAGAATCCCTATTACAGTGGCATGCAACTTGGCTAGACGTGTAATGCTTGCCACATTACAAATGTCGCCATAAGCAGAAATATTTTCAGTCTGTTATTCACTGATCAGTTTGCTTACTCAGAACACTTCATTTTTTTATTTTTTTTTTTTATCAGTAATTATCTGAGATTCTTTATCTCTATCTCAAGGTTTGAGATTGAGCCAAACTTTGTTTGCTGTTATGAAGAATCTAATGTAATTGTTATACATCTTAAACATCGTAATGATTTTGCATACAGATTGTGAGACTGATTATTTGTTAAACTTTGGAGGAGATGGTGTGTTTTTGAAGGGTTGGGTTTGAGATATTTTCAATATGTGTATAAATATATAAAAACAATATCAAGAGTACTTATATAACTGTTTTCTATATAACCAGGAAACAAAGCCTAGAACAGACATGAAAAATGTTCCAAGAATAGTATTAGATACCAGTGCAGAAGTAGGGCACTGGTCCACAGTAAAACTGTTCTGCAAGTACTTACAGATATAGCAAAGCAGCAGAGCTATTACTATGATAGTACTTTTGTTACCAATTCCATTTCAAACATGTTTCAATATGTATAGCTGTGTTCTAATTCTGAACAATGTTTAAAATAGGTACCCTATTTTCTTGTTTAAATGTATAAATATAAAAGCTTTCTTCTTTGAATATGAATGAATAAATATAACAGCTTCCTTCTTTGAAAATAAACTATATTCATGGATAACAGTTGTTAATACTGTATGTTTTATTTGTTTGGAGCAATCTGGTTTGCCAGACATTTATATCCAACATATGTTACAGTTATAGAAGTGGGACACACAGAAGCTATTACTCAAAACAACACTTGACACAAATTCCTTAAGTATCAGGTTATCAATAGATCAATTCAGCTTCAATCCAATGAGTAGAAATCTAAGCAGTTTAACTTCCTGGTTCTTTATCAGTTGTAAGAAAGTTATCACTTCTGTATTTAATAAGTGTATCTGGCAACAGATATAATGTTCAGATCTGATGGCAGGAAAAATGTCTTTATTATAGACTGAATTCGAGATGTATAGTTTAAACATATTCTTTAAATAAAATACATTCATTTGAAAAACAAAATCATAATTTACCATTATAAATTTTACACTTTTTTGTCTTGGTACATTTTCAAATTAAATATAATACATCAAAATTAACTAAATACACAAAACGTTAAAATTTTCCAGTTAAATATTATTATCTACATAAAAAATTTCTGTTATGAAAAATATAATTTAAAAACATTTTTTAATAAACCTAGGTGCAAATGATTAGTTTAACAAGTCCATCTTTCCAATTTAAAATAATGATCATTACAAACTTCTTGAACACATGCTAAAAAATATCCAGTGAATATTCTTTGTATAGCACATCAAACAAGCCACAGAATGTGGACTGTGTTGTTAGAACAATGAACTACAAGATGAACTAAATTATCTCTGACAAACAAAGACATTGTCTGCAGTAGAGAAATAGTTTTTGGGGGTAACAGGTTGTTTTGGTTAAAAGCCTTTGTCTTCACCTTCAACAAGAGACCATCAAAGATAGTGGTAATGGTGAACAGAAATTATTAACACGTCCAGTCAAGCATAAGTTAGAAATTGTTAACAAGAACTGTGGAATCATGTACACAAAGAGCTTGTCTGGTCTGTCTGAACTGTTAGCCTAAGTAATTACAGGCTTATGCTTTAGATATGTCAGTCTGGTTTTGTTAGTGAGAACATGTAATTGTTTCAGAAGTGTAAGCATACTCTAATCAGTACAGAAAGTGTTCTAGCATTTATTATCAGCATGTTATTGGTGCTACTTAGGCTGAGCTATGTGGCTACTATAGATCTTTGAGCATATCTCTGATGACATTGTTGTAGATACAACCATTTACATATGATAAACACTTATGATAGAGTATTATTCTGCAAAATTTAATTGTACATACAAAATATAATTATTGTCCATTTTTCAATGGAAATGCAAACTTTCATAAGAAAATTAAATAAATCATTAAATCCAATTTGACTTTTATTGCAACAAAAAGCATTATCAGGAGTCTAATATAAATGTAAGGGAACTATTTTGTTGTGTGCAATAATGAATAAAAATTACTTCTCAGCAATGCAATGCATAACTTTTTAAAATAAAATTATTTATTATTTTGAACAGTAGCTGTTTATATATTTTGTTTATTTTCTTCAAGGCATTTGTGGTTATTCTCCATTTTTGTAGGTTAGTTTGTTGTTTTTTTCCCCTTGGTTCAAAACAAAAACTAACATGTTGAAAATGTTGACAGCTTAAGATATTTATCATTTTCAAAAGCTAAGGAAAAAAATTAAGATTTCCCACGATAAAACACAGACATATAATTCCAGAGATAAAGTGTTTGTTTGACCTAAACCTAGACTAGGGCAGAGTTAGCATTATAACTTGGTAACAAATACAATTAAATTATTATATTTTAGAAATAACATTTTTTTTCAAAACATTTCCCAAAGTGAAAAAAGTTAACATATTACAAAAATGGTCAAATAAGTTATCAGTTAATATAAATTAAAATCTTATTTTTTGAAACAAGAATGAATACAGTACATGTAATTAGCTACATCAGTAGCTTTGATGTTAAAAATATGAAACTACTATTTAAGAATACATTCATATACTTAAAACACAAATTATAATTGCACAAATCTTTTATTATTTCTGTATTGTAAATTATGTATGTGACATGTATGTATATGTGATTTTCGTTCATGTACTTTGCCTTTACAGTGAAACATTTATTCACTTCAGTTTTCCTGTAGACATGAAAAAAAAATGTATATGTATATATATATATATACCCATACAAACAGTTAAATAACATATGACAATGAAATATCAGCTTTATTCTACCTGTGTATTATAATCTAAATTAATCTAAAAGTTCATTATGAGTCATGACCAGAAAGCAGTGCCTGTGGAGCAGCTGGTGGGTAATGATATCAACAAATGCTCTATCTCTAGATCCTTTTCAGTACATATTCTGTGTAAACATATATACTTCACACAAACATTTAGGAATATCTCTAATATTAAATAAAACAAACAAGTAAAATTGGAAAAAATAAAATGTCTTATTGAAATCTGACATGCATTACAAAATGCTGTATCACATACGTAAAACCTCAGCTTTAAGCCATTTATAGACTTCATAGTATCCGGATTATTTTGATTTCTTATCTTAACTCTGAATACAACTAGGTGTTCCTAGTTTATTGTTATCAGTATATTCTGATTGTTGCCAAGAAACTTAGATGGATGGTCATTATTTAAAATGATCAATTCAGTATGAGCCTTTTGGTATTCTGTTCATGGTTTTTATAATGGCAAACAAATCAGAAACAAAAATATTTCTGAACTACATTATTAAAAAACTAATCCTGAAAATTCATTATTTTGCTTTAAATTCTAGTGTCATCTTACTATTAATTTTTCACCATAAATTATATGTTGTGATTATTAATTACATGTCAGCCATACTAAAAAAAAAAAAAAAGCAAAAATTAAAAAAGACAAAATGTTTAATTGTTTTCCAGTGAAATATGTTTTTCTTCTTAAGAAATTTATGGTTTGTAAATAAGATTATTATTTATACAACACTGACAAATGGATTTAGAATAGAAATAATTTAACTACTGAACGATCATATGAAGGACTGACATTCAGAGTAATTTAATCCCAAAGATGTAAGAAATCTGTTTGGATCAAAATGATTGATGTGGAAATGAATCCTTAGTACCTGAACATAGCCTTTTACCTTTAATAGTTAGTACCCATGAACAATTATTTCTATACTTTTATACTTTATCTCAAAAAACAATTTTTATCATTCTTATTGGCCATTGTTGGATACTGAAATACTAACCATTATGAAATGTATATATAGTAAATAAATAAAAATATATAAATAATAAATAATAATAATAATAATAATAATAATAATAATAATAATGACTGGAATAGTTATAAAATACAAATTATCTTCAATCTGTTTAGTCATATTTTATGGTGATATTGGGGGGGTTTAGGGTTTTTTAAAGGTTTTTTTATTATGATGAAATTATTTACTGTAAAGGGTGAAATTAAATATTCTCAGAGAAATGTACATTATGAAGAGCTCTGTGGCAAATATCAGAACAATCTGATCAAACTGAATTCAGCTCAAGTGATAAATTCAAATATGTTCTGTATGGAAGAACGGAAGCTGTGTTTTTTTTTTTCAATCTGTTATTAACTCTTTGACTCGGGAGAGCTGTAAAACCAGACTTAGCATATAAAAACACCAACTTGCCAATAAGGACGCGTTTCTGATTAACAACAGAATGCAGTTTTTGAATTGCATCACTCTACATTCCAAACCCCGCAAAGCAGAAATAGTGGTAGTTTTAGTTATAATGGATAACATTCAAGATTCACAAAAAGTAATGTATCATAAAATGCACCATATTTCGTGATCCACAGCCAGTTAACAAATCAGTAAACTTTTCTCATTTATGAAATAAAATAAAAAAAACAATAATAAAATGTGTACGTGTATATATATATAGAGAGAGAGAGAGAGAGAGAGAGAGAGAGAGAGAGAGAGAGAGAGAGAGAGAGAGAGAGAGAGAGAGAGAGAGATGCTAGGAATTATTTTGGTTTTTGTTTTGCTTTGTTATATATTGAATAAATACTAAAAATAGATTTTTTTAAATATAGTTTAAATGTACACTAAATATACATTAAATTTTTTATCTGTGGTATGTGATACTAAATAATATCTTGTTTCATAATCTGTTCTATTGTTATTTGCCTGGTATTTTAAAAGCTATCATCCATATTTTATTTCCTAGAGGAAAATGCATATAAACAAGCCATTTAGATTGTCACTAATTAGCTTTATATACTTAGCTCCAACAAAAGTCACCTAATAATTGTGTCTCCACATACAATACAATAAAATTAAAATAAAATAAATCAACCCATTTAAACAATTTAACAAATTTAGTACCTAATGTGGCACATATTAATTTAAAATAACACAAAGGAACAGAATATCTGACAGCAAAAACCTATTATAAATTTCACTAAAATTATGCTTTATTAATAAACCAAAAATAAGTATTAATTACTGCCATTTAAATAAATAAATCAATCAAATTTTTTAAAATTTATGTTTTATAAAATTTGACATCAACTGTAGATAATTTCTTTTGCTATATTTGCCAAATTAAAAATGAAAATACCCTTTAAGAATAATTAATAACTAGAATGTGTCAGATAAAATACAGTCTGTTAAATTACTTTGTACCAGGATAACACTGTAATTACAGAGGCTGTGAAATTAAAAGTTAAAAAAAAAGAAAGAAAGAAGAACCTGGTACATTTTCATAATATTTAAGTGTTAAATGAAAATATATATTTAATAGGTATTTCTGTAATAACTTTTTACAAATTTACAATAATGTTTACTTTAAATAAATAATAATAATAATTAAAAAAAAAAAATTAGTAAAGCATGATCATATTAAACTACTAAATGATAAACACTATGAACAAAGCTATCATATAATCTTTAAATTCATAAAACATGCATTTCCAAAGAATTAAATTATAACAGCAAATAAAAATCATCTCTATAAAGAAATGTTAGAACGTCAACTTCTGGGGCTCTCAATTCTGCCACCTTACTAATTTATTAATCTATCAACACCTTATAAATGCTAAGGTGTGACAAAAACTAAGTAATGATCAGAGATAAAGTTTTGATCCTAGAAACAAACAAGTACAGTTTAACTGGTCTGACAACTCTTTACAAAATTAAACAAAATTAATTCGAAAATGTGATACGCAGAGATTATTAAATGTTATTTATTACCATAATTTAATACATGTTACCATTACTGCTGTGTCATTTTGAATTATCTCGGTTCAGTGATTGCCAGTACAATGAAATAGTTTATATAGTTAACTTTTACTTTGAACTTGGGTGCCTGTGTATATGCACATGTGTGACAAACGTATGTTGTATTTTTTACTAACTTATCAACTGGTATACAGTTCTGATTAAAATTTCACAGAATAAACCATATTGAAAACTAATGCATTTACCTCTACAAATCTACTTTAGAACTATTAAATATATATATATATATTTTATACCAAACTGTTAACACCGTTATGACAGCTACAGCATTTATCAATACTTTAAAAGGGACAATGAAAATAAAGGAGTGGTTATAGTGGAATGGTTAGATATCCATTTGAAGTACAATGATTTGGACCAATCCTGTTTAATGTGCTGTGTCTGTTATTTCCTATTCATAAGTGGTTTTTGAAAGCTATATAATGATTTTCAATTGGAAGATGCTTATAACAGACATTTGCTAATAATAATAAAAGTAGCTGATAAAAAAACAAAAAACATATATTATTTCTTACTGTCAACTTAAAATATTATGAATTTGATACCTAAGAACATATAATATTAAAACCATAAAATATTATTAAATATTCATTATAGATTCTTTAAAATAAGAATACTTTGAGTAAATGTTCTTGAAAATATTAATATGCTAAAATCATTTTCTATATTATTTTTATTATATATAGAGAAATAGACATCAGAAAAACAGTTATACAGACAGACATAAACATTTAATCTCATGGAATATCTTGTAATATTATCCCTTTTCAAAAATTACTCTAAGTACCACATTTTCACTAATTTGTCAGAGATAATAGGTATGGCCACTTACATCCATGTTTTATAATCATATTCATGTATGTATACATTTCCTTGACAACATAAATAGTTAAATATGTTTTTTTACAGACTCATGATTTCTTTGTTACTGTATAATGTGGACAATATTTTCAACATTACCATGTTATTATTATCATTTAATTTTAAATAGTATTACTATTAAGTAATACGAACTAAAATAAACATACTGCTCTAAAAGTATTTGTTTTAGTTATAGGCTTAATTCTTTTAATGTTACAAATTAGTTTTAAAAAAGAAAAAAGAAAGAAAGTAAATATTTATAAATATAAATAATTATATTGTTTTAAAATACAATAATTTTGTATGAAAAACAAAACAAGCAAGTACTGGATGAAACTTTTTGCTTGTTTGTATGTGTATGTGAATGCTAAAACACATTTATTCAGAATAAGCTTATTAATTAGATATTTCATTTACACTATTTTAATAATTCTGAAGTTACAACTGTTTTTAGACTATGTGAAAACAAAAACTTTAAACTGACAATTATAGCCAAAAACAGCTTTGATAAATTCAATTTGTTTTTATCATTCATGATTCTATTGATAGAAAATATGCCAAGTACATGAAAACTTCATGGTTCAGTGTACATTATAATTTTAATACATACTTCTTACAGAGAAATTTATACAAGAAAAAAATCAAATCAAATTTATAGAAACTGAAATTTTTGTTTTAACGTTAGGGTTTACAATAGGTATTGTTTGTCCATATACAGTAATAGAGAAATTGAAGGGTTTTTTTTGTTAATTTTTTTTAACACATCACACACACAAACACTATGCATTATGAATATATTTTGGTAAATATTTAACTTTAAGATTATTGAATAATCAAATCATCTAAACAGAAATGAATGAAAATCATTGTTTATTAACAGTAAAAGAAAAATTAAATAATAATTAATATATTCAGTCGGAATGTATCTTAAAGATTATTTTAGGGTAACAGTTGGAAATGACTTTTGATTTTATATAAAGATTACAAATATTAAATATATCCAGTAATAAATAAAAATAAAACTTACATTTTTTATTGTAGTTTATTTTGTGGGGTTAACAAGTGGAAGTTGTATCTTGACATAAAACACACACACAACTATGGATGTATCTCTGTGTACTTGCATTTATCTGAGAAATGGATTTTATTTTTTTGACTTATGATCTTACCTCATATGCCCAGGTACATTGTATTCCAGCAAATTTTCTAACACAGCGACCAATTTCTACATCTTCATGAGTGGTATACAAATTCTGCAAGCAATAGCTAATGTGTGGTGCCATTCGTCTTAGAGTTTCTCTGCTAAAAATCATTCCTGGTCCTCCCATACAGAAGTTTTCTGTTGATGTCAGACTCAAAAGTCCCAGTTCCTCTTGTTTTCCAACCCCTGCCTGGCCTATGAATTGGGGTTTTGAACTGTTCACAGAACGTAGAAAAAGTTCCAGTCTGTCCCCTTTCACAAATACATCATCATCAGCACGTACAAACCATTCATACTTATCAAGAAAATGATCATGCATATATTTTAGCATCATGAATGACTTTTTCTGTGGTGGGTAAGAATCATCAACATTTGGAAGGGCTACAACTGGAACACCATAACTTGATTTTGACCCCTCACTTGAAAAAAACATCACTTTACCATTGATTGATTTAACCCATGTCCTATGAGCTGCCAAACCCCTGGTATCAATAAACTTTTTAGCTGTCATCATCCCAACAAATACAAATGGGTTTTCTTTGGATTTTTCAGGCTTCAGTTCTCCATCAGCCGAACTAGTAGCTGTGGAGTCACCTGCACCAAACATATTAACAGAGAATCCACGATCTTCACAACACATGTCTGGCAATCCACAGCGTGTAAAAAAGTTATGTTTCATCCAGTTTGCGAACAGAAGTCCTAAAAGAAATCCAGTAACTAAACTGATCCATAACACATTTTTACTTCCATGCTTTTTTGCCATAGTATTCTCCTCCTCGCCATTCATCAGTTTGTTTAAAAATTCACAAATATATTAAATGTACACAATGGTTATTTGTATTCCTTGTTCTATCAAGTCTTTTACAATTTTAAAACATACTTCTTCTAGGTCCCAAGTCTTGAAAAATTGAGATTGTTTATTAAAGAAATAATTCATTAAAGTGTTGTAAGTGTTTTGAGACTTTTGCAATATTATGACCAACCCTAACGTTCCTGGAATCTAAAAACAACATCCTTTAGATACTGATATTCTACAAAAACGAAAAATATTTCAAATGTTCGCTCTCACATGATTTTTTTTTTTTTTTTTTTTTTTTTTTCACTGCTTTCTGTCAAAAGTAAAAGAATCTAATTTCATTACTTGAGACGTAACACGTCTGCTAGACCCCACGTGTTGATCGGTTTCACCGGACCATTCTGAAAGTAAAGACACTTTCTCAAACAATGAAAATGTAAAATAAATTCTACATGCAAACTTTTTGTCTAACGTTATTTACGACGCAGTGTCTTTTTGACAAGTTTGAAAACATCAAGATAAAGACACATCATCCTATAAGCCATTCATCCTCATGTTTCAGCCATTTCTACTTCGCAGGTGAAATTTGAAACGTTCCATTGCCAGGAACCTCCGCGATGAAAACTTGTTGGCCAACTTGTGTTACTGCATCTGGAACTAGTAGCACGACCGTTTCAGTGCGAGCAGACGTATCGGGATAACGAAAACACTCCCTTGCACCTACAGAGACATCTTCCATTCAAAAGAATTTACAAAGACCAAAACTTATATACATATTGTATCTAACGTTATAAAGCTATGAAGTCACACTAATCACAAACAAATGCCCACTTTACCAGCCCACTGTCACTGTATAAATAAACTTTTTTTCCACGCTTCGATGACTTCATTCCACCGGCTGAGATTCAATCCTTTGATGTTCACTCGTTCAAGTCCGGATATTTTCGTTTAATTTGTTTTCGTAGCGAATGTTACCGACTAAAACCGAGGTTTTCATCTGATACTATATTCTATCTTACTAATTTTCACTCCATGTTATAATGAAAACTTGTCAAAATTAGTTAGACATATCTATCTATCTATCTATCTATCTATAATATTTACTTAAAGTGTATATACAGTTTTCTTACTTAAGATGTACATTTATCAAAGATTTCAAGGTAAAATTAGAATTCTAATAAACTAATTTTCTTTTCTCTTTTTCACGCGTAGAATTATTTTGATCTCTAGAGGGATATTTTTTATTTTTAAAAAATGTTCTAATAAATATGGTTACAGAATAAAAGTACATCTTATAGATAATCAAACATAAAGAGAAAATAGGGAGGGGAACGAAAGAGAAATGACGTAGATATTCTAAGGGACACAACTCTGCGATGTAAATTGTAAATAAAGAGTTACTCATGTTTATTTGATAAACAAATAAATTAAAATAAATGAATGAATGAATGAATGAATGAATAATAATAATAATAATAATAATAATAATAATAATAATAATAATAATTATTATTATTATTATTATTATTATTATTATTATTATTATTATTCTATATTTGAACTTCACACATGTATTTCCTATCCCAGCAAATTATA
Organism: Chrysomallon squamiferum; assembly: GCA_012295275.1. Classification (NCBI taxonomy): domain Eukaryota; kingdom Metazoa; phylum Mollusca; class Gastropoda; order Neomphalida; family Peltospiridae; genus Chrysomallon; species Chrysomallon squamiferum. The sequence goes on from CM022669.1 coordinate 12,056,005, forward strand.
CACGACTGTTTTATCAAAGACCGTTGTTTGTACTGTCATAGAAAATAGGTAAAGCCCGTCGCATTGTGGTAGGACTCACTAGCAGGTTTTCACTCTAAATAATTTTGCAGTCCTCTGCTATATGTAACTGTTTCTTTAATATGTGTTCAGGATATCTTTAAATAAAACATTTTTCTATTCCTTTGAATCAGATAAGCTGTACAAAGAAAAACTCCAATAGAGTATAAATAAAAACATATAAACAAACAATCTACAACAAATCTGGACCATTTGTTGTTGTTTTGTTATTATTATTATTATTATTATTGTTACTCGGGTTTATGGATGAAAAGCACTTTCTCTGTTAAATCAAATAAATCAATAAATAAATAAATAAAATTAAAATTAAAAAATATATATGTAGATGAAGTCGCCAAAAACAATAACAAAAAACGACAAAAAGAAACAAAAAAGAAACAAATCAAAAACTAATTGATAACTAATTGTTGTGAAAATAGTTTATACGAAACTCAAAGTAAACAACAAATAATTATTCGCTAATTTATTAGTTTATGAAATAACTTTAATGTATGACAGTTTATAAATATTGTATTCTTAATTAACTGTACTAATTATAATGGCTTAATTCTCAATTTAAATACGAAACTTAAAATAACATACTAACTTCGAGAAAATAACATGGCGGTCGTTCATTACTGAATCTGTTTAACCTGTTCTTTCGAATTTATACCAAACAGATTCCTTAAAAAGAGAGTGACACTTATTTGGCGTATGCTATTAGTGATTCTTATATTCTATCAGGCAAAGGTTTGATTGCATTTCGATCGAAGCGTGCAAAAAAAATGCCTGTTGGTTGTCTGTAAGTGTAAGTCGGTACTCGTTTTCAAAAATGGCGTCTGATCTTGATGAGGATAATGTACAGAAAAAGCTCGATAGTGTTACCAGTGCTCAAGATAGCATTCAGAGCATGTCAATGTGGATAATTCATCACAAAAATCACCACAAGAAGATAGTTAATGTTTGGCTAAAAGCTTTAAAGAAAGGTATTACTTGATTGTTACGTGTTTTGTTTTTTTGTGTGTGTGTTATTTTCCCCCCTCATATTCCTGAACTGATAAAGTTTATAAGTTACAGTTGTAATAATACTAACATTTCCACATGTTCTTTATTGAGTTACTGACTAATTTAATATGTTTATTTTCAACACATTGATTTACTGCCAGGAGTGTTAAAATACAAAGAGCTACTATTTGCACTTCTAAGTTGTATATTAAATATAAAATATGTATAATAATAAATATATATTTTATTTTTATTATTCACTTATTTAACTTATTTTGCAACAAGTTAGAGAATGAATGGTTATTTTTTTAAAACTACACTGCATTACCTTATTGGTGATAGTTATCAGTTCAAGTAGTTTTCATTAATTTATTTATGCTTTATAGTGACATGGGTTACCTGTCTTTATGTGCATCATAAATATAATTTACATATAACATCATTTAATAAGGTAAGATAGGAAATAACCCAGTGATTGCTGATTTTAACTAAACTAATATTTTTATTTGTAAAGTTCTAAATTCACAAAGGTATTAGTACATTATAAATATCATTAAAATTTTCTTTTAATTTTCAGCAAAGAGTAAACATAAGCTCACATTATTTTATCTGTGTAATGATGTTGTTCAAACCTGTAAGAAGAAACATGCTCTTGTCTACAAAGATAGCTTCAAAGGAGTACTTAAAGAAGCAGCTGGATTTGCAAGGTTTGTTTAATGTGTGTGTGTGTGTGTGTGTGTGTGTGTTCAATTATTGTGAAATAGTTTTGTTCACATAAGATAATTATGCTGTACTCAAAAGAAATTTTCAGCAGTTGGTCCTTCCCTGTTTTCTATTTAAAAAAGAAAAGAAGAAAAAAGAAGTTAAATTAAATATTTAATATCATTAATATTTATTTTTATTATTATTTTAAAATGAAGAAGGAATAATTGTGCATAAAAAGAACATCTCAGATGTTTTTATTGGATTTGGATTTTAATTTGATTTTATACAATCCCACTATGGTCTAAACCCTAATTATTATTCATATTTAAAAAAACAAATTTGTTTAACCAAGTTGAATAGTTGAACCTGTATTGCATATAAATATTACTGTTGGGTATTCAGATACCAACTTTCCAGTACCTATTTGATGCTTAGCTTTAATTGTATATTTAATTGTAAAATATCTCAGTTAAGACTGTAAGAAAACTGTGTGATAGTATTAATTGATACAAACCAGTTGTTTATTTAAATTTATAACCTTTGTCAAGTTTGCTTTTTCTGGTTTGTTACCAAAATCATAGGTTTTTATTTAGATGTTTGATATCTTACTGCTCTAGATTTCATTGTACAAACCACATTAAGATTTTATTGTGTGATCAACTTCAAGTTCTAAATTATTAATAAAATGTATCTCCTGCACAAGTAGGGGATCCGACTAATTTATAGCCATTTATTTTACATTGTAGTGTTGTATTTTGTAAAATATACAGTACTAATATTAAAAAATAAAGTTAAAATGTATGCAGTGGAACATTTTCTTTAGTAATTATTATTTGAATCTGAGGTTTATATTGTACAGCCATAATTTTAAAATAATAAAATGAAATAAAATATATATATGATTATTATTATTTTTTAAAATTCTTTTTGAAAGATGGTGTGAATTTTAATGCTTTTACTATAATTGAATGTTTTAGTGTAATTATTAATTGTATCTAGTGTCAGTTTAAGTAATAAAATATTTTTTTCTTTCCACAGGGAAGAAACAATTAAACCAAAAGTGGAAAGAATCTTCAAAATCTGGGAGGAACGAATGGTTTATGACGGCAAATTCATGAAGTCACTGAAAAAGCAACTAAGTATGATATCAATAATTACATATTAAACTGAAAACCACTTCTTATAATTCACCTCATCCTATTCATGTGTATATATTTTAATTTTAGTTGCATTTTAATGACTTGGCAAACAATTCTTTTCATTGATTGAGGCATGGTGTTGAAATAGTAATAGAAGATACATTAATCAGTTATTATAATGTAATTATTTCTTACATTGCATATTGTGTTCAAAAATGCATTTTTATTGGTTTGCTTCTTGCTGAATCTGCAGCACAAAGTTTACTTGCTATTGTTAATCTGATTCAGACTGTCATGAATATTTAAGCAATTTATACGGTGAAATTAAATGTTTAGTGAGATTAAAGCACATTTAATGTTAACATTTTATTAACAAAACTGGAGTAAACAGTGAAAAAAAGCAAATAGTAATAAAATATTCAGAAAGGATTCAGTGTATATTTTGTCCAAACTTTGTCCATGCATGCACACATAAACATACAGCAGAACAATTGTTTTCAGACAAAAAGACTGTGCCTCCTGTGCCACTGTTTTCAGACACTAAAACTTGCTCACCAGTGGTGGATTTGTCTGTTGCTAAGGAGACGATACAACCATTACCTGTCATCGCCCCCGAGCCAACTTACATTGATCCAAAACTTGTGGCCGAGTTTAAGGTATAAAATTATTATTATTATTTTTAAAATAAAGTTTTTTTGTTATAAAATTGTTTTTCAGTCCTCTTCACAACATTCATTAGGCTGTTTTCCCATTCTGGCCAGTTACCAATAACTGACACAATGAAACATTAATGTCAATGTTTTCTTATTTTTATGGAAAGCTGCATATAAGAAATTCCTTGTTGTTGATCACAGAGCAGTAGCAAAATGTTTCCAGTCATAACCTCATTATACAAACGTCATTTATCTAATAACGAGTAACGGGCAACATTAAAATATTTTATTTGACATGTTTAATATTTTCTGGTTATATTTGTTTTATTTTTATTTTTTTAGGTTTAAATGCACTAGTTATTAAAGTCATTTCTTTTATTTTTATTTGTTTTGTTTATAAATCACAGGGTCAAAGTTCATTTTTGTTTCATTACCAGATTGTTTTCTTGCCTTTATTATATAACATTTCGTAATTCATTTTGACTTTTTAATAAATTAGCTGTTACTGTTTGCAGCCATCTCATTTAATCGAGAAGATAACTTTATTCAAGAAACTCGAAACAGCAGCAGAACTTAAACAGAGACAGTTGGCTATTCTCAAAATGGATGCATCCAATTTAGAAGCTGTTCGACAACTTAAAGGTAAAATTTAAAAAATATAAACAAATATTAAAAAATCTAAATATATGAGACATTTGATAAAACTGTTAATTAAAAGAGGTTCAAACTATCAAGTGTTTATGTTAAATGTTCTGTTGCGTATGTTGATTTGTCATCTGTGATTATATATGGGTAACTGTTAACATTGATGCTAATTATGCTTAAAGCTATTTTATTTTAAATAAAGAGAAAATAATGTGTACCTGGGTTTTCATTACATGTTGAAAATACTTTATATTTGTCATATAAACAATAACAATAATGAATTGTTTATTTTGTTGTAAAATGAAACGCTTTTGAACATTTTCATATTACTGAGAGGTTTATATATAATACCTGTACACACAGATATTAAAAGTGAAAGATATTATAATTTTAGTTACTTCATAAACATTAATAAGTTGAAATGTCATTTAAATGACATGCAGTTTGTAGTGAAATGTTTTTGAAACACCACTTCCTTCACTTTAATAATTAATATGTCTTTATATTATGTTTTCAAAGACATAGCTGCCAGCATGTTGAAATTGTTTTTAAAATAATATAATCTCTCTTTCACTTAGTTGATTTTTCTTTCTTATACATATTTTTTATTTTTCTGAGCATGCATATATATATATATATATATGTATGTATGTATGTATGTATGTATATATATTATATGTGTGTTTATATATTTTGTATGTCTGTATGAGTCTGATACTTAAAAATTTGTTAATTTCTTTTTTCACAGATAAGGCCCATGGGAAGGAATTTTCTGTTCAGTTTGAAGAGTCCTGTGTTAAACTTGAGGACTATGTTGAAATTTTGGCTGATGAAATCACTGAAAGAAAAACTCTTATTCAGCTGACAGAAATATCCGAGATGTTCTATGATGAACAGTATAGAGAAGCCAAAATTGTTGCAAATGTGAGTAGAAGACACCATTATTTTTACTGTTTTGCTAGTTACAAACACCAATATACATTAAACCAATTTTAAAGACAATAAAGAGATCTTAGAATCATTAATAATTTGATTTACAGATCTAGGAAATAATATTTTAAAATTTAATTAATCATTATAATACACATTTCTTTCTAAGAACTTCTCCATAAATTAAAATTAACTTCTATTGTTCAGTTCTTATTTTCAAACTCGGTTTTCTATAAATACTTAAAAATTAAATAATTTGGTCATTAATCATTTATTTAACTGTTAATAATAATTTTGATCTTTTAATTGATTTGATATATGTGATAATTCATAAATTCATTTATTTAGGCATTAGTTATTCATTTAATTGTTACAATTGTTTGTATAGGCATATAAAAACTTTGGTACTCGGATTGCTAATATGAATAAGAAGCTGAATGATCTGCTGAAGACTCTCCCTGATCCAAACAGTCCTGTGCCATCTCCTGTGGAAGATGCCCCATCCCCTGAGGCAACCCCACCCCAGAAAGACGACAATGAACCAGTTGACATGGAGATGTCAGATGATGAAATAGATCAGATGCTTGGTGAGTTTATAATTCTTGGTGTGTGTGTGTGTGTGCGTGTGTGTGTACTGTAACGGAAATAATGTTAATATAGATATTTTTAAATAATTTTTATTTATTTATTTAAATAATGTATTTTATTTTATTTTATTTCATTTTATTTTATTTTATTTAAAAAAAAAAAGATTAAAAAAAAAAAAAATTATGGATATTTTTATGTTTTAAAATTTACCTTTTTTATTATAGCCAGTAATAAAAATAATGTGCAGTTTTCAGAGAACCAATGCAGTAACTGCATAAATTATATTAATATGATTTAGCATACATAATTCATTTAACATCTGTCAGTTGCATCTCAGAAAATATGTTAAATAATGAAACAAGTATTTATAGTATTTGTTCATTGTTGGATCAATATCTCACAGTACCCTTTCTAAATGTAAAAGATCTTTTGTTTTAATCAGTAAACATAGCCTTTTGTGTGGAATCAGGTTTCTTCTCTTATATGATTGTGTGTGTGTGTGTGTGTGTGTGTGCACATGTATTTCTATATATATATATATATATAATCTTTTTTTCTTCTTTTAATGTATAACTTAATATTAAGACTTCATATTTATTACATGTATAAAAGATTTGGGTTAGGGGGATATAATTTTAGAAATTAATGTGGAAATGGTGTTGCGAGTTGACTTAAAAATGATGTATCAATATTTATTTATTCTTGCTTTTTTTTCAGAGCCGCCAAATGACGCCCCATCACCAGAGAGATCACCAAACTCACAGAATATGTCAAATGACAGCAGAGATAAAATGTCATTTGGTATTGGAGGTATATCATTTGTTGCAAACATATTTATTAGTTATAAAATGACATAGTTTTCCTAGTTTTTATTGTTTTAACACTTGCATAATTTTGTAATTTAAATGATTACATCATTTTTCAGAATGCAGTAATTGTATGGTTTGTTGTTGTGTTTTCTGTGTGTTAAATATGTTATTTACTTAGATATTTTGTTAATTTATTTAAAAAATCAATAGAAAATATATATATTTTCTTTTAATCCATAACCACAAATGAAAATGTATTTCTTTGAATGGCTTTTGATTTATATCCTTCAGCTGCACCAGAATATTATTTATCGAATACAAATAGAAAAAGAAATAAAAGTTTTATAAAAACAAATTTTTCAGCTTCTGGCAGAATGGTTGGTCAGGAAAGTCTGGAGTCACGTATAGCAAATTTGGTGCCAACATCCGAACCGCAGGACAGTTTGTCTGTTTCATTTCTCCAGCAGAAGACTAAAGAAGTACCAGTTTTCAACCCCTCCAAAGTTCTCGGTCCTGGCTTTGCATCCCTCGCTGTTGATGAAGGAAACTCGACACCTCTAGCTGATGAGAAGGGAGGCAGCACTCCTGTGCTTGATGAGGTACCAGAGTTGTCTTCTCCTGGAGAGACGTCACACAGGGAACAGATGAACAGTTTGCACAACTCGGACTCGTCTGAGCCAGGAGGGAAAAAACAAAATCCCATTGACTTTCTCACCAAGTTAATATCAAACACTAAAAAGACAGCACCAGTGTCGGCTGATTTTCTTCAGAATCTGAGTCTTCTGAATTCAACAGTCAACGCACAGGGTGATAAGGATTCAGAGTCAGCAGACGCTCCAGCTCCTAAGTCGTGGGCAGCATGGAAAGCCAAAGTGAATCAGAGTTCAGATTCAGAAGTGTCTGAAAGGTCTCCTCAGCAGATAATGACCTTAAACTCTAAACCCATTACACCAGGACTGTCCGAGTCATCTCCGTCACCAATACAGACTCTCACTTCTCATCCACTTTCCACTTCAGCCACGGAGATACAGACACCTGTTTCTGCCCCACCCGATACTCTGCACTCTTTACAGATTCCACCATCGTCATCATCCCAGTCGGCTTTGGCAGCGGCGACCCAGATGTCGGCTCCACCCCCGTTGCAAGGTGAGCCGGCCCAGGGGCAGTTTGCAATGCAAGGAGCTCCACACCAGTTCCCCAACCTGGCAGTACCTCCACCACAGACACCACTGCAGAATCAGTACATGCAGACTACACCACCCTCATATCCCTCACTGCAGGGGCCACCGCCAACACACCTAGCAACGATGCCTCCTCCACAGTCGTCAGGGCAGGGGCCACCAATGGGTCCTCCTCCTGGATCACCTTTTCAGTCTACTCAGAACGCACCCCCTCTTCCTCCACCAGGACATCCGATGTCAAGATTCAATCTTGATATTCCACCACCCCCGTTTGCCCCTCCTCCAAACACTACTGCTGGGTTCAACAGCATGAGTTGTCCACCCCCTCCGTTTTTCTCACAAAATGAAAACTGGTCAGGTCCAACCAGTCCTCATGTCTTGGGCTCGGTGGTCAGTCCTGACCAGATGTTTAACCAAAGACCAAACTTTCCAAATTCCTCTCAGTTCTCTTCACCTCCATCACATATGCCACTGCATCCTCCCAAAGGCATCCTGAGGAACAAGCAGGCGTCAATGGGAGAAATGCACCAAGCTCCGGATCAGATGTTGGATCATCCTCTCATTCCTGGAGGCCCCAAACCTCCCTCCATGGCCCCATCTCCGCTGATGAACAGGTCAGAGTCGGGTGATGATTTACAGGAGTTCAGGGAAAAGCTGAAGCGCAAATCAACAGAATCACAACCAGATGGTCCTCCTAAGATGCAGAATAAAGGAGTATCTCGACAGAATTTGACTACAATAACACTGCAGGACATTTCCACGATAAATGACAGTAAAAATACAGATAAGAACGTCTCTCACGAGTCAACAACAGGTGCTAGTATTGAAAATAACACAGCAGCAGACCATGATGCATCAGGTGAGGGCAAATCAGACGATGTCAAACAGAAAACGAGCTCGGAGAGTTTAGACCAGACCGAAGGATCACCCATTCATTTAATTAGCACCGTCGGGAGCTCTATTCAGAGGATTGAAACTCTCAACAGACATAATGACAGCCGGATTTCATCAGTTGGATCTAGTCATGCTGGATCGCGTCTGGCAAGTCAGATCCACGCAGTGAGATACGAGCGCAATCCAGAGTACCAGGATGACCAGTTCAACCGAAACGGGCGAGACCGAGATCACCAGGTGTATGGTAGCAACAGATTTAGAGATGGATATTCTCGCGATCCTTACAGTCGCGACATGTATGGAGCCCCTCCATCCAAGAGACGATTTTCAGACTCCAATGATCCGTGGAGACATTACAACAGATATTAATTTCAGATGTATCCGAAAAAATTATTCTGTTGTTCACTGTTAAATAAACTATAAAATATGTTAGATCATGTTTTAATAACTGTGGGCATTTTATACTTGGTAATTTCATTGTTGAAATTATTTCGCACCAAACAAACATTATATAGTGCCCACTTTATTCTCATACATATAAAAAGCAAGGCAGCTTGTGATATCTGAATGAGTGGTCCTTTCGTTAAAAGACATCATCCTTTTATCATCTTGTGATTTACACTTTTGACACTGGTGACTTGGTAAACATTCGTAATTAATGTTTACTTCATCATACTGGTTTGTGGAGAGAGAAAAAAAATGTTATCTTTTAATGTGAATGGTTAGTATTACTTGGTTATTGTAGTCATGTGCTGACTGATGTTCTTAATGTTAAGCCTGACTCTTTTTAAAAACAGCTGCTTTCTAGTATTATTCTTCATTATGTTTATGGAGATAAAAATTGAAAATGTTCCATTGTGTGTTCACTTTGTGTGTTGACAGTACATAATAGAAAGAAAAGAAAAAAATGAAAAAAAAAAAATACAGCAACTAATTAATCTGTTAACAGTATTTTCAAAGTTTCGTTAACTTATTATAAAGTGGAATTAAATCCACAAAAATTCCACATGAAGGTTTTTATTTTTTTAATCTGCATTTTTATAGAACCAGTTCAACATTTTTTTGTATTTTACTGAGATTTTTTATATATTTTTTTTATTTATTCTTTCTGTTTCTAAATTGATAACTAATTATTTTTAAAAGTTCAGTTTGTATTTAATTATTTATTTTAATAAAAGAAGAAAGATTTCTATCTGTTATCCCACTGCTATGTTGGAGACTGAGATTATATCCAAAGAAATATCCCTTTGACATTTCAGTGGTAATGGTAGATGATATCTTTTAGGGCAAGCATAAAATAGGCAGCAAATAAATAGGTTTTCAAGTTTCCATGATCAGTTCAAAGTGTGTTACAGTTTCATTTTAAATTTTGATAAAGGGCAGATAACACAGCAAATGTCATACACTTATCTGATCACGATACACTTTTCTCTGTATTTCATTTGCAATTTAATAACATTGAATGACAAATGAAAAGTTGTTTTTTTTAAATTTATTTAACTCCATCTAAGAAACTCCATCTAAGAATTTTTACCTTTTTTTTTTTAATTATTTAATTAATAAATATTGTTTATAACATTAAAAAAAAAAAAAATTAAATTCTGTTTTCATATTTGAAATATTTAGTTCATTAAATTATTTATTTCTTACAAGGGGAAACTGTATTATCGTTTTCCATTAGATCTCATTAACTGCACAGAAATCTTTTACACAACCACAGAGCTTTCTAAATTATTATTAATGAGTAAGAGGTTTTTAGAATTAGAAGAAAAAAACAACTGAATTTTGGCATTAATCACTGACTTAAGGTTTAAAGGTTTACACAATGAAGCAGACCTTATTAACTGATTCAGAATGTCAACATAACCCTATAAAATTTAAAATAATCATGAATGAGATGGAAGAAAATGGTTCATTCTTGCATCCATTCTCAATTTAATTGCTCATCCTGTTCATCTTGTTTGTGTTGTGTGGTAATGTTTTGCTGGTGCATTTTGCAGGTAAAGCACCAAACTCATTCTAGTCACTTACATTCAATATACATGTTCATTTGTTTCACCATTTCATTTATTTCACTGTAAGGAATTCAAAAACCCCCATTGCAGATATACAAATAAGTACATGCTGCATAAAGTGCTACCTTCTGTTTTGCTTGCATCTCATTCAAACAAATACTCATGATTATTTTAGACATTATATTGAGATTATCTGATGCTCTGAATCAATTGTAAGGTCCATTAGATAAAGCTTAAGATGACGTTTCATCTGTTCAGCATATAAATTTGTTTTGCTATGCCACATTTTTTTTAATTATTAAAAATCAAAATTTAAGAAATTGGGAATAAGTAATTCTGCTGTTCTGTTCTTTATTATTTATTTATTTATTTATTTATATATTATTATTATCATTATTATTATTATTATTATTATTAATATTTTTTATTGCATTTCTCATTTGCAAATGTGAAACCACAAACACACTTAACCTTGTTTTAAATTATTATTCCAAAATCAAAAAATATTTTTTGGCAGTAAAGAAAAGGTATAATTTCACTTTACACCCTATTCAAAATGCATTTAAAATAATTTGTCCAAACTGTAGAACACATTTAAAATTATCCATATTTTTTTAATTCATAAATACAAATTACAAAATATCACTTTCTCTTTAAACTGTAGGTGTATGTTACTTCATAGCAGTGGTAAGTGAATGGTTTATCAGTGAATATTTTTCATTGGATATAATATTTTTTGTTTGTTTTTTTAAATGACTACACAAAAGTTTACTGTTCCATTTTACCATATTTAATAAAACCAACAGCTATCATTAAAAAGATATTAAAATAATTTAGTTTTTCATCAGTGATGAAAACCTGTCGTACTGTTAGAAGAAAAATGTTTGTATTTGTGACTTGTAATAAAATTGTTAGAGTGGACTTGCTTTTCTAGAAACACTTTCTAACTAGAGTGGTGGGTATGGTTATAAAAAAAAAACATTCACTTACAAAAGTATTCAATTGCTGAAAAATAGTATAGAATGATTAAATTAGACGTTTATGCAATGCATGTTTGAAAAATAAATACAAAATATAATTTATTGATTATTTGAACAAATTCATTCGGTATAGTGCAAAATGGAGCATCACATACATACTTAATACACAGTTTCAACATGACACCAAATTAGATAAGGCATAATTTATTCAACTTATTCAGATCCATACACATATATGCAGTTCATGTTATTTAACTCTTTTAAAAAATATATATATATATACAAATAAATTTCTTATGGTTTAAGGTAAAATGGAAATTGCATGCACAATACAAAAGATAATTTAATGTTTTAGCTGAATAAACATTTTTTCTTGAATTTAGATAAAAATCTAGAATTGACACTATCTGGGTCAGGCAAAAAATGTTTGATGTAAGAGCAATTGTAATGTGATAATTTTAAATTACATTTGTTTTGAGATATTCCAGTATATTTTATTCATTTTAATATGATACAAGTACTTGATGCCAAACTTTGCTAATAATAAAGGATGATAATACACTTGTTATAATACATTCAGGTAACCTATATCTGTATTACACCTTTCATAAATGATAAGTTAAAACAAACAAAAATCCATTTATTGATGATATAGCATCTTTATTTATTTCTGTATTTTCTTTTACAAAAATAAAGAAAAGGTTAGGCTTGGTAATGTTCCCTTGCTTGTTATTTTTTGGTTATACTTTATTATTAACAAAGTTTCAGGAAGCATGTTGTTTTTACTATTTTACTGTTATGGTGAATAAATAACCCAAATAAATTTGCCTAACATAGACCTGTGATTATTGTGATTATTGATCTATACAAAATGACCTATTTTAAATATTAAAAATCTGGCATATCGTTTTTAGCTTGTACTTGTTTGTTGAAATCAACATTAAATAACAGTTGATTATACCAGTAATTATAAAAGAAGTAACATTGTTCTTTAGAACTTCCATTTATTATTACTATTATTATTTTTTTAATTTAGATTAAAAGTACATCCCACATTTTACTTTGTTAGCAACTGTTTGCTCATTTATTTTTGAAATAAGAATCTTCGTGTTGTTTTGGTTTTTTTTTTTTTAATTTATATATTGTTTTTAATTGTTTAAGTTAATTTTAAATGGAGATTGTTCTTTCTTCTTTGAGATGTACACTGAAAACAATTATAAAAAAAAGTTAAATAATAATATATAAATACACCAGTAGAGATATTTTGCCAATGGTTTATTCACTACTTTAAATGCAGACACCCAAGAGTGAATAAATCTAGTAAAACTGAAAAATAAATTACATGAATCAATTATTTAACTGAATTTCTTTTTCTTTTTATTATTATTATTATTATTATTATTTGTTTATATATTTATTAATAAATTTATTTATTTATTTATTTTTTATTAGGAATTACAATCAGAATGAATGAAATGAAAACCTGCGTATATTTTTAACCTATATTTTTAATTACAATAATGGGGGTTTTTGGCTTTTTTTAAATCTTTTATTATGTAGTTACTTTGCTTATAATTAGCAGACTAGTTTCTGGTAAAACAAATAAATACATATGTACATTTAGGCTAGTCCAAAATGGTTAAAATTTTTAATATTAAAAAAATAATGACATGAGAAACATTATGTATTTGTGCATAATGAAAGATTTGTATAAGTACATTACTTGATGATGAAAATATAATCCTTGTTGGTTTTGTTTTTATATTTTTGTATTTATAAACATCTGTCTTTGGGTGATATAGTGATATATTTAATTTTATCTGGTTATAAACAATAAAAATATATTTAAAATGAAAACCAAAATAAAATTCTTAAAAGTTTTAACTTTTTATTTTTCTTTTTTTATTATTATTATTATTATTATTATTATTATTATTATTATTATTATTATACTTTAGTTATGTAATTTTTACAAAAGCACACACAATCTCAATTCACAACAGGATAAGCATTTCAGTTTAATTAATTAACTTTTTATTTAAATTTCAAGGCCTGTTGTAAAATAATGTTTAAAAAACTCAAAATGGAATGGAATTGATGAATAAGTCTGAACTGAGTTATCAATAAAATATAAAGAATCTCATAACCAGTGCAGGGACATTATAGAAACTTTTTTTAATGTATGAATCTATCAAACCATGAATTATTTTCTATTTATTTGTTTTTTAATTGTTGTTCACATACTTGATTTGACAATCAAAAGATGATTTTTAAAATAAATGATTGATTGATTGATTTATTTACTTATTTTTTTATACAGAACTGTCTTTAAAATATTCATTCTTTATCTTTGGACTTTGTCTTAGTGCCAGGTAAATATCAGTATTTAGTACTTTAAATGTTAGCGCAAAAGATCTCAAAAACAAATAAACAAAATATATACTTAGAAATAACTTTTACATTCACTGATTTTAATGTTATCTTTAAGCTGGTACAAAAAGAGAGGAGAGAGAAAATTCACAGAAAATATTTATTCATTATTATTGTGGGTTTATTACTATTATTATTATTATTATTATTATTATTATTATTATTATTATTATTATAATTGTTGTTGTTGTTGTATTTATTACACTATTTTATTATTCTGTTTTTTATATTGTTGTTATTTTATTATTATTTTCCTGACATCTCCATTTTCTGTTATATTTGTTCTCTTTTTTTTTTCTTATTATAGTTATTATTTTTATTTATTACCATGTGCAATCTATTCAAAAATATTTTTGACATATTTATTTGATATTGTTGAATTCATTCATTCATTTTGTTATTCATTCATTAAATTTGATCTATTCATTTCTTGTTTTCTAAGTCTTTTCATTATTTGTTTGCACAGAAAACCATTATAAAATTAACTATGCTAATAGACAGTGGTATACAACTGACTGGGGAAACAAAATAATGTGACACAGTATATAGTCCTTCTTGGCACATTATTTGACAAAATAACTCAATAATAAAAAAATAAAAAAAACCAACAAGCTATTGGTTGCCAATAAAAAGCTTTAATATAAAAATATTGAACTATCATTAAATATTCAATTATTTTAATTATACCTGTTTTTGAGTTAACTCCCTTGCCAATATACAAATATTTAATTGGAAAAAATAGTGCTGTGTTGTGTATCAAACAGAGGAAAAGAATAATGATTTGATTTGTCATGGCTACATGTACCAGGTTCTATAATGTTCCATTCTATATGGAAGTGAATATTTTAATAGTTAAATAAAAATAAAATGATTTTTAATGAGAATGTGTTTGTCTTTTAAAATTTATTCTTTTGTATTAAAAAACTTAACCTCAAAAAACTATTTATATATCTATTATTATTATTAGTAGTAGTAGTAGCAAATATTATTACTTTTATTATTACTACTAGTATTATTGAATGTTATTATTGTTTTTATTATTACAATTACTAGTTATTTAATATTATTATTATTATTATTTACTCTAACCAAAAACACTTTGAAAGTGAGTTTGATAGTTTAACCATTTCATTTTGACTTGCTTGCTTCAGAAAGTATTTTTAAAAAGATGATGAAAAGTAACAGAAAACTGACTTTATTTATCCATAGTTAACACAAATTAATAAAGTAATCTTTAAATTATATACGTCACTAATATAACACTGGAAACACTTCAGTTTATTCTAATTTATTCTAACTTTTTTGAGTGCAAGAATGAGATGGAGAATTAAAACATACTTCCTAGCAGCTTATTTAATTATTTTGTTTATTTATTTCCATCCACTGCAACAGGAGAATAATTATATACGTCAGATGAATGATAAAGTTATTGGACAATTATAAAAAATGACACAGTGTACAGTAAAATATATCAGCTTTGCGTACCATTCAGAACTACGGTCTCTTTTATTTGCCATTTAAAATTTGAAAATAAAAGCATTCTTGGGTTGTAAAGATGTTTAATAAAGAAATTTTTTATAAAACACATAAAGCCACATTTTCTGAAAATTAATTGCATCAAGTATATTATTAATAAAACTGTTTCTGCATCTATGAAAAAAAAAGAGAAAAAAAAAAAGAGGAAAATCTTGAGTTTAAAAGGATTAAAACTCAATGGCTTCACATAAGTAATGCCAGTCAGGTGATTAGTTGTAATAAACAATTATAAATAACGAAAACAATCTGAAATTATGTATACTATCATAGTTTTTATTGTCAATTAATGTTAAGGACATACATATGGTTAAATACACATTAGAAATAAAGAAAAACTAAAAATAAAATTAAAAAAAAAAAAAAAAACCCAACCAAATCCATTTGCCACACAATAGCAATAATATTGTTAATATAGCATGCATAGCTTTAAGTGATGCACAAAATAAATGACTTGCACACAGTGAAAGAACTGCAGCAGAAGCAAAAACTGTCTGAATTACATCATTAAATCAAATTAAATTTTCATGAAAAAATATCTTATAATTTTCATATTGAAAGGTAAACTCAAGAAACAAAAATTTAATTATCAAAAAGTAGAAAAATACACAATGATCTCTAGATGGCAGTTCCAGCACATATCATATTCTATTTATTTTGGAATATCTTATTAACTGACATTCGTTATTTTCTTTATTTTTATTTATTTTTGTCTTAAAATAATATTGTAAGAATGAAGGAGTTAAAAAATATATTTGATAAAATTCAAAAATAATGTACATTTGCAAAATTAAAAGTACCAGTTTAATATACTTCTGTGAAAGTCATAATTGGCAAGTTTTAAAAATATTTCTAATAATAATTATCTGGGCATTTTCTAAAACAAAATCCATCTACTAATGAATTTAGAAAAATATTTCAGGTGCATGCATCAAAAGAACAGTACAATAGTACAATTTAAAAAAATGACACAAAATATTTAGAAGAGAATGTCATGGATTTAAACTGTGTTTTTTAAATTACTCTTTTTTTTAAAAATAAATTTTATTAGACAATAATGAAATTTAGGGTTGATTTAGGAATAATACACAGGTAACTGAGATGGAACAAAAAATGAGACCATGTATGAGACAATACATAGAGTATGATTATTTTATTAAACTGAACACATGTCCACTGAAAAATATATCTTGAAATTCTGAATGTTTACCATGAAGCAAGTGATGTAGTTTTCCACACAAATCGGCTGCAATGAATTTAACAAATGTCAATAGACTCCTACTTTTCTCCCTGAACTGTTTTTCATCACCAGTATTTCTATTCAAAAGTGAATTTAGCATTTCCTTCAAAGCTAATGAAAAAGGCCAATCTATTAAATTACTTGTTTTCCACTGTAATTTATCACAAATCTATCATGTTAAAGATCTGTTTCTGTGAAAGAAATTCTACTGAATTTTCTTTAAGCGTACTTTTATGAAGAATTTAATACTCATGTTGATTTGTTTTTGTTTTTGTTTTTTATTGTTGTCTTTTTTAAGTTTCTTATCAGGAATTCTATTTTGATAAGACCAGCTCAGGTAAGTATTTAGTTCTTCTGCAATGTGAATACTAAATTTATTTTAACCTGAAGTGATCTGCTTTCTATAAATCACAGTAACATACACATTATGTTACTTTACCTTTCATCCAGAATTTAAAAAGAAACCCAATTGTGCTGATAAAGAAACTGAGACAGTAATTCTTTGTACTGATCTGTCATTCACATAAGTTCTAAACCAGTTATTTGAATTATTATAAAAAATGAAAATATGGCAGACAAAATATATTTATACATCATCAAATTTATTCTGGTAACTTTCTCTAAATTTTATTTTTAAAAAATACATCTCAGTTCAGTTTTATATGAAAAATAAAAACACATTAATTGTAAATAAAATATCAATTTGAAAATGGAGCAAATTCACTTACATCAATTAATCAATATATGCAAAGCAGCAAACAAAAGCATCTATAATCAGTACATTCTTAAGTGTTTAAAATAGATATAATAAAAAAGGTAGGAAAACTAATACATGTAATATTACAAGAAAAATTAAAAAGGACAACTAGTTAGTACATAATAAGAGTTTTGTATTTTTTGTTGAAAAAGCAAAGAATAAAACACAAACATTTGTAACTCTTACAAAACAAATCATCTGGTTATCTCTGACATCACTGTTTTAATCATCACCTAGCATTTGTTGCTTGTACTGTGAAAAATATATTCTTTTTTGAGACAATTCTAGTACTTATGTCCAATACATCATACAGGCACCAAAAAATAGTAATAATTTAAAACAATGAATATTTCTTTAATTCATATATTGAAACTGAATATCCACCATTAATTATTTCTTTGGATACTATCTTCTTATTCTTTTTCTTTGTGTTTACTCGGTGCTTGAAGGCAATTATCCACATCGTTTTAATAATGGAAATTTATACTGGACTTTAAACTGCACTGTAAAACTCTTATTTCAGTAACTTTCCACTGATTTCAAACTATCATAAAGTTAATTTTATTTCGGTAAATCTTTTAATTACACTTGTCTTTCTGTCACCATTATGAATAGCTGAATTAAGATAGCTGATGAATTTACCTGTATCAATATGACATTTTGCTGTCAATCTTTCCTGATAATCATTATCACTTTATATCATAGTGTCATTTTCTTACCACTGTACTCATTGATTCTCCTACATGAATCTCCTAACATTTAATAAAAATGCCCAGAAAAAATATACATAGCTAGCAATGACAAAAAGAAAAGGAAATAAAAAGGGATTTAAAATCTGAAATACTGGAAAGCTCTATCTGTTTTATTATCAAACAACAAAATAAAATAGACAAATGGATCAAAAATGCTCTAGACTCGTTACTTTTCTCATGAATGTTTATGATCAGTGAAATAGTCGGATAGACATTTTGCTTTTACTTGTCACCACGACAACCAGAACTATGGCTATGTGTGACTGGTGCGACTGCCTCAAAAACAATTTCTCCTTACGCAACAAATGATGTAACTAACACTCTTTTAAATTATAAACCTACTGTATACATCAATATTCTCTGCCAGAGCTACAAGTCAGATTCAATAACAATCACCAGCATATAGATTGGATATCTAGTTGTACAACCAAATAATTAATTGGAAATCTCTGTTTCATACAATCCATACGTAATTATTGTCAATAAAGAAAAGGTTCTCAAAGTAACCAACTTCCAAGATTTAAAAAAAAGAAAAAGAAAAAAAAAGATAAAAATAATAATAAAACCACCATCTAAACATGTGGCCCCAAGTGACAGATTAACATAAAAGCCACAAACTGTTCTCATTTTGTGCATGATTCGCATGATTGCCATTTTGTTTTTGTTTCGGTTTTTTTTTCCATTTTTTTTTTTTTTTTTTCCCCGTTTTTTAAAATACATATTTTAGTTTAAATTGGTTTCGGTGGCACACAAAATTTAGACATTTGATGTTTCCAGACAGTCCTCATTATTGATGCAGTGTCTGCCGTCGTGCCATGGTGTCTCCCCACTCAATCTGCTACCTGTGTGGTTGTCGGAGGGCCTTGCGGTCTCCGCGGCCCACCTCGTCACATAACCACACTCTTGGTAGCCGTTGCTAGTCATCGTTTCTCCATGGGTGTTCACTGACACTGCAGATGGTAAGCTCACCGACATCAGTTTGTCTGCTGGTCACATTGATCATGTCGCTGCCATTCTGGCTCCTGTGCGCTTTTTTTTTATTTCTGCCCTTTTAGTTAAATGGCCCTTGCGAAAGCTGGGACCCGTAAAAGAAGCGGTCCCCTTGATAGGTGGAGTCCTGCGAGAGCATGCCGTCAGCCTGGGATTTGAAGTCGTCTGCCAGGAAGCTCTCCTGCAACGCAAAAAAAAGTGTATTGAAAATAACGAAATTTATTTTATATTCGAAAATACTGCCAAAATTAATTAAACTCATTCTTTTAAAGACTTTCCTTTAGTAAAACAAAAAAGAAATTTCAAAAAGCTGCAACACAAAAAGCAAAAAGACAACAAAAAAAATTTCTTTCTTCATTTTTGTCTTTACCCAAAGATCATCAAATAACTGGTTTTCGTTTTATTAATGCCCATGATACGAATAACAGTGTAAGTTAAATGGAATGTGTATGCTCCCGAGTGACAGAGAGTGTTACAAACCTGGGACAGCTCGGCCTGGGACAGTCCAGACAAGCCAGGCTGACTCATCTGGAACGGCTGGCTCATTGAGAGATGGCCCTGAGTCAGTGGACCTTGCGAGTATGACTGTGAGGCATCCTTGAAAGCAAAATTTTAAATGTATGTGAAATAAACCAATAGCAACGCAAACTGTAAAACTGCCAAAATCTTCTAAATGAAGAATATAAAAATAACTGGATCAACTTCCCTATAACAAAACTTCATTTCAACAGTAATATAAATTAATAATCAAACCAACATCCCAATTTAAAAAAAAAACCAAAAAAACAAAATTGAATATTACTTGAATATAATAATACTAGTCAACATATATATTAGACTTACTGGATTATTATTATTCTTTTTTTTTTTAAAGATATTCAGTACTTGAAAAAAATATACATATGGATGCAAACAATATTTGCCTTACTTGGTGCTTTTATTTATTTTTTATTATTATTCTTTTTTTCTTAAAGAGGGAAAATATGTTAAGGACAAGTACTGCTTGTTATCAAAACAGACCCGTAACACCTCCCTATATTATTATCTGACTATAATTCTCACTGCGAAGGTCTCTTTCATCACTTATTTATATAGCGAAGTTAACCCACCTGACTGGCCTGGCTCTGAGAGCCCATCATGCTAACTTGTGCCATGTTTGGCTGCATGTTGCTATAGCGTGGTGGCTTCTTGTGACGCACAGAGTTAGCTCCCATCCTTCGTGGTGGCGGCATATTTTTGTTACCTGAGGCAAAACAAAAACATCAAAATAATTCACAGTATATTACTTTGTTTTGCAGTTTTATTTCATTTGGAGCACAGAATTTCAATCAAGATGCATATGAACTAATTTATTTTGGTGGGGTTTTGGTGATGGGGAGACAGAAAAAAAAAAAAATGAAAGAAAACAGATATCTTTACCAGATACATTTTATTAAAAGAACACAAATGAAATATTTCACTAGTCAATAAATAAATTAATTAATTAATTAATAACGTAAAAATAATAATACATTTTTTCTTCTTCTGTTTTTGAGTTAACAATTAAAAAAAAGCAAAAAGAATTAAATTTAAAATATGTCTGCATCTGCCTTACAGAATAACAGAAAGAGCAGTAATAATGAATAGATTTGTAATACTGACCAAGAGGCATGGGTTGAGGTTGGAAGGGCTGCGGTACTGGGGGCAGGAACATATTTACTGGTACAGGGAGGTTCAGGGCAGCTCCTTGGTAGGCTCGTTCAGGTCCTATGTAACTCAGCTGGTCGTGTGTGCGAACGACAGGCTCGCGATATGCAACACCTACAACAGACGCAATCATTTATAACAAAATACCAATGTAGAATACTAGATAAACTTATAAGAAAAATCTAAAATCTTTTCTCTTTTTTTGATGTTTTCTTTAGATCTATACACATCAAACTCTTACTACAATGTGAAAACAAAATTGTGTAAAATATAAAAAAAATAAATAATATAAAGTCTTGTTTTTCTTTTCCTTTTTCTCCATATTTATAAACATTCCAAATAATTAATAGTATTTAAAAAATTTAAAAACATAGAAATAAATAAATGTTTTCCAAGTATTTTATCATTTTAAATTAACTAAGCTAATACAAAGAGTACAAAAAAACAATTAAAAAAAGAAAATGATACTTAATCATGCAGGCAGTAAGTAACCAACATATTCTGCAAAGGCAGAAATGCAAAACATACACATCACCATTGGTTTTAGATTACTATGACATTCTGGAACATTCTCCAGCAGGAAATTATTTATTATTATCAACATGGATTATATAATCTTTTTTTTTCAAATTTTTAATTTTTTTTAACAAAATTATTATTTAAAAAAAATCTTCTCATCATGTCATTATTTTTTAAATGATTATTTTTATTTATATTTTCAAAATATCTGATATTTTTACAATCCCAAAACAAGTTCATTTCTGCCCAGAAGCTGTCCTATGGAATGTACTTACTCCTGTCATAGACACTACCTGGAACCAGCAGCTCTCTGGCATCAAACATTGTCGTGCTCATGAATCGACCTCCCTGGAAACACAACAAAAGACAATAAACTTTCTATGTAATTCAGCTATACATACCTGGTTTTCTATATAAACTGTAGTCATATTAATGAACTCACAACATATCCAGTTACTCCATCACAAGTATATAAATTCTCACACACAAAGGACATACAGAAACCTGACATTCAGTTACAATCTAAATATAAATCAGTAAAACACTATTACTAAATATATCGCATTAAAACTATCTTTAAAAAAAAAACTATTTTCAGCAAAATACATTTTAATTCACATCCTAATTACATCCACAGAAATACCAAAAATGTATTAACTAACTTGCACAAATCCTCATTCATAAAACTTTATTTGGAAAACACAAAAATGCAGAGAGCAAACCCCCTGTCACTATTTTACACACAACAAAGCTTACAGGGTTGGCTGTGTTGACCAGTTTGCGTGGCTTGCTGAACTGGATGAGACTCTCCTTCAAGTTGTTGAGTGGTCCTTCAACCAAACACTTCTGCTCTTTGAAGTAGGTCAGCAGATGGTTCCACAGAGTTTGCTGCAAGAAATCAAATGTTATCAGATATCTGTGATATCAAAGTTTCAGAAATTCAGATATTATTGATAAGCTTATAAATCTTCATATTATCAGAATAATAATGAAATAAAATAAAAATAATAATAGTAGAAACCAAAAAAAGTTAAAATACGAGTATCCATGTATTATGTAAATTTATTTATTTATTTGAAAAATAAAAATATGATTTGGGTCTTACCTTTGACAAAACTTTGGGATTGCCAACAATAATCACCCCATATCTGGAAGAAAAAAAATGGTACAATAAATAAATTAATGAAGATTTTTTTATATATAATTTCTTTATGACAAAACTCACTAAATAACAATGTTCCACTATCAAAATAGTTTACCGAAACTGGTGTCAAGAAATAATCTCTATTAAATAATTAAATGTAATCAGTGTTTTGGTTCTTAAAGTCACAAAAAAAAACAAACACACACACACACACACACACACATCTGATAATCAAAAATGTACAGAGGTTATGTTGTTTTGGATAAACATATGAACAGCAATTATCTTAGAAATCTTTTGCTGTTTGTCAGACTTATACAGAGAACATCTGTTTGGAAATACTGTTAGCCCCTAGGCTTCAATGATGCTCTACTTTTAACAATAATAAAACCATGTACAAACAGGTAAACCCTGTGTGATGTGTGGTTTCATTTACACTCACTTGGCTCGTGTGAGTGCCACATTGAGACGGCGCGGGTCATTAAGAAAACCAATTCCCTGATGTTCATTTGAGCGAACGCATGACAGAACGATGAAATCTTTCTCTCTTCCTTGAAAAGCATCAACACTGGCAACCTCAATTTCCTGTTACAAAACACAAAGAGAATCCATTCATAACTGTTAATTACATAATAAATAACTGATCAAGCATTTATACAACCTCATTAAATTTCTTTTTAAATACATTATTAGTCCTGAATTTTAATTCTAACATTTAATCTACTTGATATTTGTAGGAATAATTCTATTAAAATTATTTTAAGACAGTTTAACAGTTCACAGACCTGATACAGTTTCTTGTTAAGAGCTCCACTGTACTGCATGTACTGCACTAAGTAAGCTCTCTGTCCTTCGTACGGAGTTATGATTCCTATCTGTTCTGGCTTCACTGCTGCCCTCAGAAAGCGAGTTGTCAACTTCTCAACATTGGCAGCCTCGGTTCTGTTCAAACAAAACAGGGTAAGAGTCAAACAAATTTTGCATTACTGCTTTGATCAAATAAACAAGTTACATGCCACTAACAGTTACATAAAATCAAAAATTTACAACATAAAAAAAATCAAAAATTATTTATAAGTGATTTTTTTTCTGGATGGTTTATGTTTTTGAATATTCAAAAAGCTATCTGACCTATTCAGATAAGATGTTCCAGAACTGGAGATTTCCTCTTGTCCAGATGTGCAGTAAAAAAACATTGGCTTGTCAGTCTGTGGCCAGGGGAAATCCATGTTCTTGCGAGTTCTCTCAGCTGAAACCAAAATAAAATACATTAAATGTCAAACTCAACAATAAATAATAGGTCTTTATTTTTAATAGAAATCAAATTAATAAAGACTAATTTTTGAAAAAATAAAAAATAAATAAATTATTATTCGGAAATAAGTTGTATCATCCAATCTCAAAAGTTTAAAAAATTTAATGAAATAAATGATATCCTCTATGACAAATATGTATTTTTTTTCGTTTTTTTTTCATTTCTGTTATCAATATTTTGGTTTCTGAATTTAAGACATTTAACATAACACATAAAAATAATTATTATTAAGTGCAGGTTATTACAGTATAATCTATTACGAGCAGGAACGGTAATCACTGTGCAATACGAATAACCAATTTTATAAAACAGATCAGTACAAAATTTAGTTAACATTCAAACATCCACCTGCTGTTACTCCATTCTGCAGGGACCCCTCATAAAAGATGTTGGATGGGAAAGCGCTCAGGGAGGGGTGCATTCGGTACTGGACCTGGAGTCTGATGGGTCGAATGCCCAGGACAACCAGCCTTTCAAACAGAGACTGAGACAGACCAGCCCTGGCAGCCTTCTTACACATGACAACAGGTCCAAGCTGACAGTGGTCACCCACAAGAACCAGCTGTAACATTAATTTAAAATAAAATAAATAATAAAACATTAATGCTGACCATAATAACAATCGTTATAATTATATTATTATTAAATTTGTTTCTTTTGATATTTGGATTTTAAAAATCTTCTCCATTAGCTGAATGAGATGAAGTTAAGACCTATAACAAATTCTTAACTGCAGTCTAATAAAAATTAAACTTCAACAAAGATTTATATTTCAAAATGTTTTATAACTAATATTTTAAGATGATTACTGTTAACCCTTGAGTTCAATACAAATTAAACGTATGTAACAAATGAATGCTGTTATCATAAAATGTATTAATAATAATTCTCTGTACCTGGCGACATCCCAGAATGACTGGTATCATACACTCGGGTTCTGTTGCCTGTGTACTTTCATCAATAAGAACTGAGCGGAACTGCATTTTGGCAAGCCGAGGATCACCAGCTCCCACACAGGTGCAACAGATGACATCTGCTGCCTGGAGAAAAAACAGCCATAAATGGAAACATTCTGAGAGAAAGACTACGATGGTTACATCAGAACAACCCATATACAAAAATATGTATGAAAAGTTTTACGGAGCTGAGTGAAATAAACCTGTACGAACTGTATCTACTTGTAAGAGCTTTCATTCACACTCTTTCTTTGATATCATTTCTCCTCCAGGGTCAAAGACATTGAACAACAAAGAAACAACATTGTCTGAGTTATGAAAAGTGTTAATGAGCTGAGTGAAACAGTAATATGAAATATAATTGTATGTACCTGTAACAGCTCTCGTTCACACTGTTTCTTCAGAGCTCTGTATCGTTTCTCATCCTGTGAGGACAACTCGCCAGTCACATCTTTCAGCTGCTGCAGTTTCTGTAACTCTGGCACACTGAAAAACAAAACCTCTGATTAATTTTTTTTACTTTGAACTGTTAAATATTCAACCTAAATACTGAGGATATCTTTGATGTCGACTTTTCTCCTTCTTTTATTACCACTCTTACAGATTGAATTAAAAAATCAAATAATACATTTAATAATTATATTACTAAAAATAAGAGTATCAAACCAATTAAAAATTAACATACCTTTCCAGGTTTCTGATTTGGTTGTGAAGTGCCAGGAAAGACACTGGAGAATCAATGGCTTCCCTGCTCTTGGCACACAGTCGTACCACCTGAAATACAAACAAAAAAAATCTGTTAATAAAAAAACAACAAATGCTGAACTAACTGTTCATCAGAGTAACAACACTGCTGGTTAGGTAATGTGATATGCTTAAACAATTATATAAAATCTTTGCCAATAAAGTAACCAAATGGAGATAATTCTATGACTTCACAGTTATGATACTAAAGGCAGAATTTTGTGTGGGGGACACTAATAGGTTGTTTTTTAAGTGACTATTTTTTTTTTAAAGTAACTGATAAACATCACCTAAAATGCTGTCTATAAAAACATTACATATTTAATAACTGATCAACAATAAATCAGTGCTATGAACCTTAAGTCCAGTGCGATGTATTTTCTCAGTCAGCTGATCGACTGCAATGTTTGACGGAGCACAAACAAGAACTGATCCGTTACTCTGCCTCACAAGATGATACACCACGGTGGCTGATGTTACTGTTTTTCCTGTTCCAGGTGGACCCTGTAACAAGACAAATTTGATATAATTTAGATCAAAATAATACCTGTCGTCTGGTCCACGGTTTTCTACTTGTTTACTTAAAAAAGTATTTTAGTTCGTATTATTTACAAATTATTCCAATTAATCTACCTTCATAAGGACAAATAAGAATTAAAAAATAATAATTATAATAATAAGTAAAAATAAGTAAAAAGAAAATCTTGCTAAACTGAAACCAATCAATATCTCCTGTTATTTTTGCCAAATTACAATATTATTTTGAATCCAGTGTGTTTTTATTAATAATATCAATTTACATGCATAAAAAGATCAGGCAAACATACGTAGGTATTAGGCAATTCATACCTAGGGATAACAAGAAAATTGGAGAATGCAGATCAACACATTACCTGTATGAGACTGAGAGGTCGCTGGAGAACTGTTTTCACTGCGTACACCTGTGAGTGATTGAGTTCTGGGAGGCCTGGGGCACTGAATCGCTTGGGCAGAGAACATTTGAGAACAACATCTTCTACTTCGTGACCCAGCAGTTTGTGATAGATGTATCCCCACACAGACGTCTCATCCACAGCAAAGGTCTTCAAAGCTGCCTGCATTCTGAAAACAAAAAAAAAAAAAAAAAATATTTAATTGTACATTTTATCATTTTCTAGTCCTGTCTGAACCTAGTATTGCTATTACTAATGAAAACTTATCAGAATGAACTGTATGATACAGAAATCAATGTAGCTGGTATTTAGAAGTATCAATAAATTTCAAATTAATTAACATTCCAAGCCAATAATGTAACACACTTTGGTCAACTATCACAACTTTTAGACAAATATATGATTTTGTAGAATAGATATATATCTATATAATTGTTAGACTAGTAATATTTATTCTGTACCTGTCAAATGAGGTAGATTTCCACACAAAGTCAACGACAAAGTTGTGTGTGCATTCGGATGGGACACCAGCATTACTCTTCAACTCAATGGCAACCTCATCACTGTAGTCTGTATTGTGATGTAAGGAGACTAACTTTTGTATTAAATACTTTTTTTTTTGAACTTTTTATATATCACAATACAACAACAAAATAATAAAAATGAAATAAATACCTACAAAATTTAATGTATTGAAATTATCAGCCATAAAACAGTAGTCCTGTTAAAGGTACTTGTCAGATATCATGTAAACACCTCAAAAAAAAAAAGTAAAAATAAAATATCTATTACAGATAAACAAAAAAAAAAAAAAAAAAAAAAAATTACCATTATTGAAAAACAATAAATACTGTGCAGACCTGTCATACATAGGATGACCTGCTGTGACCTGTTATTTAATTACTAAAGAAGGATACTGTCAGGAATCTTTATAACGTGTCCAACACCATTCCAGGGCTTGTGCAGTTCACCAATGTATCGCAAACGCAACTCATCACCATGCATCAACTTCATCTCTGCAAAGCAACATACAAACACGTGTCATGTAAATTTATCAAAATTAATCTGCTTCCAAATTCAGAAAAATATAAAATATTAAAAAAAATCATGTATGCACTTCCAAAATTTTGATTCAGTAACTGAAAATACTGCAGAGCAGGACATTCCTCAGATGTGGTGATAAACCAGATCCTTCTGCATTCTGAACAGTGAACACAAAGCTATAATATTCCAAATCAAAGAATAAAGAGAATTTAAATCTATAAAAAAAAAAAATTTGAAAAATACAATTTGATTGTAGAATTTGACACGTGTGTTGTTAACATTACCATCATTAGCTTTTGGAAGGTGAAAGTAGGCAATGCGTTTTTTGTTCAGTCCAAAGTCCCAGCGAACAACAATGTTGTCTTGTGTCTGTGATTCCTTCAGTTTTTTGTCATAGTCTGCCTCCAGCTTCACCAGTGGACCAAAAATATTCTGGTACTGGTAAGCATCATCGTATCTGTAAGAATATAAAAAAAATAACTTACAAATTTTTCATTATTACAGTGGAAAATTTGATTAACAATTAAAATTAAAATAATAATAATAATATTAATTACTGTAATAAAAATGAAACAACACGAACCTTAGCAGAACTTGCTGAGGTTCCTCATCCACTCCAGGCTTTTCCAAGTCCTCTAGTGTAGCATCAGGATTCTCCTAAATAATCAGCCACAAAAAGCAATCGTATTATTTATGCAAAAACATTTTATTTTGGGTATCTTCATTAACTGTGACAAACACACTTATGTATATAAAACAAAGTAATTTATCATGAATTATCAGATTATTCAAAGCGTTTCTGTTTACAACAAATCTAAGTAAAATTGTATGTATCAACTTTGTGCATGTGTAAATGATGTGGCCTTGTACAAAAAAAAGAAAACAGAAAAATTAAAAAAGAAAGTGATTATTAATTCTTCCAGACAAACTACATGTGATGAAAAAAAACCACAACAACAATTATGTAAAAGAAATTAATAGTTGTTTTGTAATAAAATTATTAGTTAAACAAGCTTCTGCCTACAAAGTGATGCATCTGTTCAGAAACGGAGTTCAAGATTTCCTTACTTTCCACAGTTCCTCCAGCTTGTTGATCTGCTGGGCTGAAATCTGGCGAGCCCGGAGCTGATCTTGGTCTGATGGAACTTTTACCAGCCAGGCGAGAAACTGGCGATCCTGAATCAAGGGCTGCCACTGGCTTGGATCCCTGGAAAATAAAGTTTCCTTTTTGAAATTTTCTTTCATTCATGTACATATGGAACAAACTGAATTTTTTACTACATAAACAAGCATATTCATTTCATATAAAAGTAAAAAAAAAAAATATATATTATTTATTATGTTAAAGAAATTTGAAAAAAATTATACAATGAATAATACATTCATAATAAAAACTATTTAACCATCCGAAAAATTGTTTGAGATCAGTTAAAGACAGATTAAATACATCATAAAATAGAAGATATATATACAGTATTTACCAGTTCATGTCTTTTAGGTTACTCAGAGTGGCACAAGGGTGTCGACACAGTAAAACTACAACAGAGTCAGCCTTGGCGGGAATGAAACCAAGCAGGAACACGTTGCGACAACCACAGTTGTAGCATTCCAGAATGGTTTCTCCCAGAGGACCATCCTTGTGAAGTGTCACCTCCTTGGCCTTGGCGCGCACTAAGTGGTTGATGATGTGACTGAAATACATTATTATATTAGTATATATTATACATTAATAGCTTTCTTATTAAAACATTATCCACTGTTTGGAAGATTTAGGTGACTACTAAATGTGAATGAAATTACTTGAAAAATTCATTACGTTTAATGGAATAATTAGTTATGAATGTTTTTGTCATTACTGCAAAAAATGTTAAGTACATTTGGCTTCCATTGTTCAGCTGTAGTAAAGACCAGATTCAATGTTCATGGGATAAAAACAATTATATAAAATGATTTATATTAAATTAATAAATGTTATTAATAGTATTAAATAAACATAAACAAGGAACTAAACAACAGATCAAGTAGAGATGTGGACAGTTAGCAATATCTCTAAAAGAATACCTTCCAGATGTGTTGCCTCGGCCATTGCAGAACCATTTCTTAGTTGTGTTGCAAAAAACCACACATGAAGGATCATGAATTCCACAGTATCTACAAATAATATGTTTTACATGTTACAAAATATTTAACATCCACTGAACTGTTTTAGTATACCACCTACTTACTAAAAGTATACTATTAAATTAACCCACGAAAGGAATGCATCCAAGAATGTCTAAGCTTTCTTAAAGAACACTGACTTTGTGCATTAACTATTATACTGATTTATAAATGTGGGTTATAGGCTACCACTGACCTGAAAAAATGTTACATTTACATCTTAATAAAGAACTATGCAGAATGTTCACTGATTTATTAATTTTTAAAAACAATTTATAAAAAAAGGAAATACATACATATATATGTGTTTTTTTTTGTAACTTTTTTTTATATCCTCTACATTGCATAAGCAAAATATTGATTTTAAATATATTCAACTAAAACTGTAAAGTGTGTGCCACTCCAAAAATGTTCCTTATATTATAGTAGGTAAATAATGTATTAAATCATTAAAAAAATTGATTAATTTATATTTAAATGAATCTAAATTCTAATGCACAGCTGTTAAAACAATTAGTAATCCTAAAAGGACTGTGCATAATAATTTCCAGTATTTTTTTTTTTAATATATACAGTAAATTTGCCATAACTGTACAAAAAAGAAAAATTAATTAAAAGAAAGAATAAAAAAAGTGCTCATAATAGTTATGTTGTCAAGGCCTATTTAAATCTTAGTAATAACAATAAAATGAAAGTATTAATTTATCAAAGAAGCTTTCCATTCGTAATTTATACAACGTACGAGCAAGCATATTTGGGCAAATCCTTCATGTAAAACTGCTCTTCTTCATCCTCCTCGAAGTTAAGCTCCCCCATTCCCTGAGTGACAGGGTTGACAATTCCATCCAAGCCATTTTGAACAGGACGATCTAATCCGTTCACCTGAAGAAAACAGAAAATAAAAATTAGTACTGACCTTTTAAAACATTTTTGCTATTCTTTTTTATTTAATCTTTTTTTTTTCTCTCCTGAACTTCAGATTAGCTACATTAATAATATTAACACTGTCCGTTAGTTCCTAAAGTCGAGCATTAACTAACACTTAATTATACTATGTTATGACAACATCACTTTCAGCAAGTTAAACCTGTGACATCTGATCTAATTTCAATCTCTGTTTGGTGCGATAATGTATTCAGTATTGAGGCTGACTGCTATCATAAACAATCATTGAATGTCAATAACTTGTTTTATTTAAATAACAGACTATTCTGATAGTGCAGCTGTTGCAATAAATGTGCAATCTAATGTTTAATAAGAAATAAATATACTTTCTTTATTTAACTTTAAGGCTGTATAAACCTCAACTGCAAATATTACTTTTTTAAAAGTCTTTTCAAATTGTACATGTAAACTGTTTTATACATTTATAATTTTTCTCTTTATCTTTGGCATGAACTGAGAACAGCTATGTTTAGAAGAACAAGAACATACTTTCATTTATGTAATGAACTAAAACATTATATAAAAAGTGCTTACATTATAAAAATCATATTTTATAGACTGAACCAAATAGATTAAAATTGTAAATATTTTGGACTTGACATAATTTTTTTTTATAAAGAAATGTTACACTATTAAAAGATAAATTTACATATACAGACATAATTAAAATGACTTTGCATGATAGACAGCCAAGTTAATTTACATTCTGCAAAAATATGTGTGAAACATTTTTCCCTATTTTTAGCTTCAGACTGTCAGTGATATTTATATATGGAAATCTGTTAACTGTAATTTCGTAATACATTAATATGCAATTATAAAGCAAAGATAAAAACAGACATTCTATTCTAATATCTGCACTTTTTTTAAACATCTTATTATTTTTTTTTATTTTTTTTTTTGTTGGTAACAATAGAATTATTTCAAATGATAATACTTGAAAGTGAAAAAGTTTGAAGTGTTTTGATGCTTTCCACTGTTCTTATAGATATTTACAGCAAAACTTAACTGTAGTTCATTATACTTCAGTGGTATATTGTGCACTAAGATAAAATTAATCATGATGAGATTACAAAGTCTAAATCATACAATGGCATTTACATCATGATGCATTAGTCTCATAATTTTCAGTGATACATAAAACAATTTGTAAAATAAAATTATTTTGGAACAAATATCCAAAGATCAAATGATGTAATGCTGACTTAAACTAAATTGTAATAAATTAACAGTTTAAACACTAAATTAACTTTAGGGATTGTTTTGTTTCCCCCACACACACACTGTGTTACAAATATCACTTTAATTTGTTACTGAAAAAAATGAATATGCTTATTATAAATTAATTTTAAACTACCAGTACTATGAATTTGAAAAAAAGTAATATTACTCATCATTTAATAAAACAAAACAAAAATAAATAGTTAAAATACTAAAATAGTTTCACTTTCACAAGTTTCAGTTTTGAATTAATTGAATTCTAATTGTTATCCTGAGATATATAGATTTCTGGCAGTCAAAGAAAAATTATTAATATTATGATAACTAATTTTTTGTTTTAAAATAAAATTATAAAGGTGTTCTTATCGCTAAAGAAAGTACTGTAAAGGAATGGGGAAAGGAGAGGGGGAAAATTCTAAACAACCCAATAAGGCAATATATAAGTATCTCCTTCAGTTTATTTTAATACCTGATTTTGACTTTGACCAGCATCTAATTGCGATGCTTGAGTTTGAGACTGTGTCTGTGACGGAAGAGTGAAGTCGGTGAAATCAAAGTCGGACCCTTGTGTGTCGGCACCAATTAGGTCAGTTTCTTCGGTATCCAGGAAAGTTAAAGTTTGCGAGCTCGGTCCGTAAGCATCTACACTCATTGTTGAAAATCAGTACCTCTTTTAACCTTTTAACAATACATACAAACTAATAACTATTTTCATTAACAATATCACTCGGTATTACTTTATAAATAAAGTTATTTTTTTCATCAACTCTACTATTTCACCGTTATTTGCCACACGCCATTCTGTTTGGTGGGTGACGTCAGGAACTACGCATGTATATGTGACGTTATTCACAAAAGTACCTAAGTGTGACGTTTTCACAAATTGAAGAACAATAACTCTAAATGAGCATATTTTTTTCGGGAAACTACATTTCTATCACATTTGAAAGGTTGTTTTTTTTATCCAGTATAAATATTATTAGTGTTACGTAATTTTTTAAAATATAAACGGATAATCTGTCTACTACAAAATAATTAGCGTTAAATGTCAAAGATCATGATAAATTTGTATATTAGTAAAAATATGCATGATTCGACCGTTAAAGTTGGTAAAGTTCACGGTTCTATTATAATATAATAAATATTATTTTGATTTAATCCTTCCCGGGTTATACACTGACAGCGACAGTGTGTCTGATTTATTTATTTAAATAATAATAATAATAATAATAATAATAATTAAATTACCATGAATCCTGAACGTGCTAATTCTTTTTAATATTTTTATTACATTATTTTAAAATCACTGATGTTTGTGTTAATCTAAATATATTTTGTGTACTTAAAATTAATTAGAAATAAGACAAACACACACACACACAAAGACATACAATCATTATTAATAAATATAACTGATTTCATTCTTTGGGTCGATATTAATTTTATTTTATTTTATTGATTTTATTATTTATTTAATTATAAATATTTTGTTTAAAACTTTATTTTGTACACACAGAGTTCTTTTTATTAGTTTTTTTATTTATCAGTAAAACATAGCTTATTAAAATATGAAGAAAATTCTGTAATTAGGTCTTAATTAAATATTCTTTATTTAACATGTTTTGAAATAATGGTGCCATGATTATTCAAAACTGACAGGCATTTATTAAGCACTGTAGATTCTAAAAATTATAATGCCCATTTATAACTTTACATTTTAAAAAAAAATATATATTTTTTTTATTTCAGATGGTTTTTTGAATGCCTCAACTCTTGTGTGAATTGTTGTGCCGACATAAAACAACTTCATTAGTCTCAGCTACTTTTCATTTGTTGTATCAGCTAAATTGTGAACTTCAGGCCTGTGTTGAACATCTTAATGTTCACAAGCTGTTTCAATGCTCACACTCTGGAATGATTCCAAACCGCTTTTACTTGAATCCTGGTTTAGTTGATCCTAGAAATATTGACGTAAGTTCCCGTCATCCAGCAAATTTACCAAGGGCTCGTGCTGCCACTGCTCTTGTTCCTAAGCAGTTGAGCCCCAGATCGGCAGTTTACAGCAGGAATTCAGTTTTCTTTCCTATTCAGAATTACGTGCCTTACCCACTTGCTAATAATGTTCTACTGCACAGCATCGCAACATTAGCAGTCTTGAAGTCTGTTGCCAGCGGACACTTTGAATCTGACGTGAGAGAAAATATCCGAGCAGACATTTTGAAAAAGATTAACCACTGCTCTCAGTCTGATTCTCCTGTAGCTGAAAAGTTTACCTCTCCAAACATACTTTCACACATAGTGAATTGTCCTATGTCGTCAAACAGGCTTTCTCCAGCATCAAAACCAGTGTCAGCATCTGGGATTTCACCTGTTCCAAGCCAAGTGTCTCCATCCAGACTTTCACTTGTTACAAACCAAGTATCATCGTCTAGGCTTTCACCTGTGTCAAACACAATGTCGTCTGAGTCAACTTCAAAACAAGACAAAATGTATACGTCAAAGCTTGGAAAGTATGATTATTTTTTTATATTTATTAATTATTTTTTATGTTCAGTTTTCCTGTTGGTGTTTTTTTAATATAAATTTTGTAGTGTTGTTTGTTTTTATAACTATAAATTGCTAAAATTACTGCTTATACTTATAGTAGAAAGAGTTTCTTTTTTTTAGCGAAGTTTTAAAGTGTAACTAAGGCAGTATTTAAACAAAAGGTTTAATAAAATTACTTATATTTCTCTAAGTTACTATTTTATTGTTCATGGCAACAAAATGTGTCAAAACTTTGAATGTTGTCATTTTATCTCTTTGCACCAAGAATCATGGCTTGATAGTGTACGCCGTGGACTGAATTCTGCTTATTTCTGACATTTCCACGGAAAAATGGCTGCACCCAGATTTTTTTCAGCTGTACTCTGTTGTTGTTATTCTTTGTTGTTAATTAAGATTGGAACAAAATAAAAAATATCACGGAAATAGACTCTTTCAACAAAGATACACTTAAAAAAACTTTAACCTTTTGAAAATTGTATTATATAGTTCTCTTGCTTGTATTTTTATTTAATTTTTTATGTAGAGAAATACTGTTCATTGTAAATGCCAATACCAAATATTGATTCTTTGATGAACCATATTTATTCAGTATAAGCATTGCCAAATATTGCCCTGAAAATTGATAGAAAATTTATTTAAGAAATAATGATGTTTTACTGATAAATCACATGTTGCAAGACATTTTCAACAAATACTTTTATTATAATTATAAATATAAGGCATTAATATTAAACAACCATATCATGTAAAGTTGGTAAAATAAGATTCCTTGTCCTGCGTTTATGCAACATTCAAACTTTTTTATGTTGAATTTATGTGCTAAAATGTGTTACTTACACATGAGTAAATATGGCAAGTAATTTTATGTTTGTTACACTTCTGTTTCTTTAAGAATTGCTTAGTATGAATGTTTATATTCTGAAACGTTAAAATTTAATTTTTTACTAGGCGAAGTCGTCAGTCAAGTCCTAAATATTCTCCTAAGAAGGCGAGAAAAGAAGAAAATAAACAGAGACAGAAAAGTCCAATACCGGATAATATTTTGCCAAGTACACCTTCTGGTTCAACTACAGACAAGGTATAAAGTATTTGTAAAAAACTCTGTTAGCATTTCAGGAACTTAGCAGTTACTCTTGGTCTTGTGCCTTTAAATCTGATTATTTTGAGTTGTGCGATTTTTACCTTCTCTGCATTTTGAGGCATAAGATTTTAAGTCTCGCATTACTTACTTTCTGAGGAAAAAATATTCATATAAAAAATATCCCTTACTGCTAAAAGAAACAATTAGGGCATTTCTTCACATGACTTACAGTCAGAAATAACAGCAGTTGCTGATGATCGACAGATTCATCAGTTTTGTGTTCTTAATACTGTTATTAAATTAAACACACTTGAACTTTTTTTTATTTTATTATTTATTTTATTTTGTTAATTTTATTTTTTTAAGATAAGTGAAGCTATAAATATATATTTTTTTTCATTTCTTCTTTTTTTAAGATAAGTGAAGCTATTTGGTGTTACTATGTTCAGCAAAGACAGACAGAAGATATTTACCAGAGAAAGATCCAGTTACGGAATGCCCTGTATGCTGTTCTCAAGGGAGTATTTCCATGTAATTAAAACAAACTTTATTATAAGTGTTCTGTTTGGTTTTGTTTCTTCTTACTGTCACTTTGTAGGACACTTGATTCATAAGTTAGCAATGAAATGTTACTCTTGTAACATATTCAGTTTATGAAAAATTACTCTTTAAATATTTATATTTGATTTATTCAGTTTATTTGTAGTTTCTTATCGTTAGATTGTTAAGTTAATATTGATTTGTTTATTCTGTATAATTGCATATGTATATATTATATGGCTTAGGTTAAACGTAGTGATCTGTATATTTATTTTAATTTTAATGTAGAAATATTAATTTCATTGGCTGCTTATTGCATTTGTATTTATTATTGCTTATTATTAAATTATTATTATTACTATTATTATTATTAAATTGTTATTGTTACTCCTGCAGCACAATGTTGTTAATATTTTTATTATTATTTTTATTATTACTGTTCTCATTATAATTATTATTATTATTATTATTTTTATCATTATCATTATTATTGTCAGACTGTGGTCTTTACATTGTGGGCTCATCAATGAGTGGTTTCGGAACAAAAACATCAGACATGGATCTCTGTCTCATGTTGTCTCCTGCACAGGTATCATTTTGGCAATTAATCAAATAATCAAATGGTTTGTTAAAAAAATCAAACTAAATAATAACTGTATTAAGCAGAATTAAGCAAATAAACTTCTGAAATAGAAATTTTATTTGTAATACCCAAGTTGGTTATTAATCAACAAAATAATTCATACTCCAATAATTTTTATTTGCCACGGTAGTCATTTAATATTTCCTCTGTTTTTAATATGAACAGTTACTTTCTATTTTTTTTTTTTTTTCCAACACAAATGTATGAGAAGAATAACTGCTTTCGTTTTATAAGCTGACTGATGGCTCTCTCTCTCTCTCTCTCTTTAGGTAAGTTATAACATTATTATTATTTTTTTTTTTTTTTTTTTTTTTTTTACTGTTTTGAACATCTTTTACTTGTTTAAAACAAATTTCTGTTTTTATTTTTACAGATAGATCAGAAGAAAGAAGCAACAGAAATACTATTCATGATCCACAGAGCAATACGCAAATGTTGTAAGTGTCCTGAATATTAAAGAATTTTTTTATTTCTCACTCATTTTGAGGTACCGTTTATTTATTTAGTAATAAGCAGTTATTAGCAGTTATTAGCAGTTATTAGCAGTTATTTTCTGGATTTCTTTTTTTTTTTACTTATTTTTTTTTATTAACAAATCCTGTTTGCTTTTTTCTATTACTGTTGTTACTTTTCTAATTTATTGTTATTTTTTTTTGTTTTTTTAAGCTTTCATCAAAAGTCCTACTGTGATAAGAGCAAAAGTTCCTATCATGAAATTCTTTGATCATATAAGGTATGCTTAAGTTTAACATATTTAAAGAAAGGTTTCTTTCTTTTTAAAGAAATGTCATACATAACTTTCTTTCACTTTTGCTTTAAATTTTTTTTATATTCAAACGTATATACATGTTCTGTATTTTACTGATTATATTTTCAAGCAATGTTTAAAAAAATAAATATCAGTTATTACTGAAAATTGCTTAGTATTAATTTAAACTTTTAAAAAATAATTTGGATACATATGTATTTATTATTAGTTTAATGTTTAAGAACGTGTTGTTTTTTAGTGGTGTAGAATGTGACCTCAATGTGAACAATTCAGTAGGAATCAGAAACACTCATCTACTCAGGTACTATGCATCCAGTGAGTATGAGCACTTTTGTCACAATATCATTACAGTAATAATTAATTAATAACTGATTTGTATTTCTTGGAACAATGTGTCACATGTGTGCATGTAGGTATAATTTAAAAAAAAAATCTACACATACAAAAATAAAAGTGGTTCATATTTGACTGTTAATAACCATAGAGAAAGATGTTGGAAACAACATTTGCTTATTCATGTATAAATCTCTGTCGGAAAATAATTTTAAACCTGATTTTTGTGTGTTTTTCTCTAACTCAGTGGACTGGAGAGTTCGTCCATTGATGTTGTTCATTAAACACTGGGCTCGGTTCCATGACATCAACGATGCTCGAAAGATGACGTTGTCCAGTTACTCTCTAGCCCTGATGCTCATTCACTACCTACAATGTGAGTCAAACTGTAGAAAGAAATTAAATCTATATTTGTAAAAATAAAAAAATAATAAAACACTATATATTGTGAATTTTGAAACTCTAATTATTATTATTATTGCTGCTGTTGTTATTACTACTTATTACTAGCGATAACTATAATAATTATTATATTTTCAAAATATTATAACTGTTACTATTATTATTATCATTATTATTATATTGTTGCTGTTGTTATGATTATTATTAATAATATTATTATTACTATTATTATTTAATTTGTTGCTGTCACATTTAATACTGCATATAGTGTGCATTATTAAAAGATAATTATAGAGTGAATATTCTGTTTGAAATCTTGAGGCTTAATTAGATTGTAATAAAAACAATTAAAATACGAAGTAAAAATTATTAATGTCAGTACTTCAGTATCTAAGGCAGAGGGAAAATAATCACGCATTCAGTCTTTGTTAACTACTGTCAGTTGTTCATTAACCTTCACCATCAATGTCAGATTAGTGTTACTGTTTTGACTGATCTCTTTGTCTGTATCAAATTTGTTATCTTTTCTCCTTTTTCTTCACTTACAAAGCCTGCAAGCCTCCCGTTCTTCCATGTTTGCAGACGTTATACCCTGTGAGTATCGTATTCACGGTTTTGTTTTTCATTTCTCTGTAGTTTTAATTACTACTATCATATGACCTTTGATGTAAAAAAAATTTAAAATAAAATACAAAAAAAGTTATTAATAAAAACATTAAAATAATAATATGATACAAAGAAAAAATAAATTGTACAACCTGCTTTGATAAATAAATAATTATTTCGTTACTTTATTCACGTATTTTAAAAAATATAAATTAGTTTTTATTGATGCTGTTTGAAAAAGGGTATCCCAACAAGCAAGAAAAACTACTGATTATCTTGGATATACCAGAGCACTGGTTATAACACAAAACAATACTGAGAGCAAGTATTGTAAGATTATGTTATTGATACTGTTTGTAATTGTTGTCTAGGATCATTTCAACCCGAGTACTGACATCCGAGATCTCAAGCTCAGTGCTCCGTTGTCAATGCAGAAAATGCACAACAGTGATTCAATGGGTGACCTGTTTCTTGGCTTCCTCAGATACTACACATGTGACTTTGAGTAAGTTTTATTTGAAAGTCTTTATAATGCTGATAAATATATATATAATATTTCTGTTTTTTTTTTTTGAATCCCAATATCTGGAATTATCATTGCTGCTGTTGATTCTGCTACTACTTACTATTATTACAAGCTATCTTGTTTCAAAACCCAAAACACAGAATACTAAAACGTTTATTTTTGGGGTCTGAAATATCATAGCTACTTTTTTTCAGTGTTCTGATACAAAATGGCTGACATCAGTTGATATTTGTTAGGAGAGTTCAACTTACATCAAGTATTTCATGTCTTAATGCTGCCAAACTCTGTTAATGATGTGTGTGTATATACTTTTTTTTTTTTTTTTTTTTTTTTTTGAAGCTACAAGAGTCAAGCTATAAGTGTCAGAAAAGGCTGTAGAATACAGCGAAGTTCATTGCACTCTCTGGACAGTCCTAGTCAGTGGAAATGTTTCTGTATTGAAGGCAAGTCCACTTTTAACCTACTGTGTAAATAATTTCTATGATATGCATATATGTGTGTGTATATATATATAAACATTTTTGTTATTATTATTATTTTTTTTTTTTTTTTTTTTATTGAAATATGTCATATGTAACAGTAAACAATTTCTAACAGAAATATTGACAATCCAAATAGAAAGAAAGGTTTTTCAACCCTACATTCCATACTAATATAATTTCTGAAATTTTTCTAGGTTTAGAGGTATGGAAAATGATTTCTAATTATTAACAAACAAAAAATGTTTCTGCACTGACAAACACATGATATGTAGTAACAAAATGTCAGAGTTTCTTTATTACTAATTTTATAAAATTGTAGGATGTTATAAAGTATAATTTTAAAAATCATGCAGCCTTATGTTCTGAGACGATTTCTCTTAATATTTCATTACTGAGACTTCTTATTTTGGTAATATTATAGTCTTACTGTATATGAAAAAGAAAGTAAAAAATCAACACTTGCAGTATCCTTTTGTTTTATAAAAAGAAGAAGCAATTTGTGAATAATCTCTTAAGCATTTTGGTATTAATTACTAACACAGAAATAAATCTTAAATTATTTGTATTAATAGGGGGCTTTGTATTTAATAATTAAAAACAAAACGACATATTATAGTCTAGTAAACATTATTTCATATAAATGTGTTTAAAACTAATAATAACATAATTGGTACTGCAGTAAGTAGTGTTGTTTTTATTATATTAAACATAATTATTTATTTTTTATTTTTTGTCTCGTTTCTCAACTTATTATTTTTAATTTTCAGTGGTATTGGTGCTATTTTACATATTAAATTAAACATATTAAACATATTCAAACTGATATTTTTAAATGAACATTACATTATCATTTTGTTTTAGAGCCATTTGATGGTTCAAACACTGCAAGAGCTGTTTACGATGAGTACACCTTCACCAGAATCTACCGAGTGATACGAAACAGTTACCTGAAACTTGAACAGACCAAAGATGTAGAAGAAATACTGAAATTTCCCTTTTGACATAGCTGTAGAATGGTCATGTATATATGTATATAGACTCCATTTGTCAACCTTAATTGTAGTTAAAGAGGACACAAATGAAAATCTGGATACAAATTTCTAGGATATAACTATTATTTTAGTCTTTCTTGTCTTTTTTCTTTCTTTCTTTCCTTTTTTTTATTTTTTCATTATTTTTTTTATATGTGAATGTGAAAGATGTTTCATCATTGTGTCTGTTATGTTCATTTCAGAATTATTCAGGATTAATTTATGCTGACAGTTGTGTAAAATATTCGAATGGATTATAATTTTATATTTATTTGGCTTTGAAGAAAAAATCAAATTTCAAAATTGTGTTTGTGAGGCAGCTATGTGAAAATTGGAATTGCATTTGTGAATTAATTTAAAGTTGTGAGAAGCACTTGGTCACTTGCAATGTTTATGGTTCATTTTTGTCACCATGTTTTTCAGGAATGTTTTTAATGAACTGAGCTGCAATATGCACACAAATGGAAATATAATTCTTTGAATAAATCTACTTAAAAGCTGAGAATATTTATATTCTTTTAATTTTTAATATATTAAGACCTTTGCTACAGATTTTATAAAGATTTTATGAATTTGTATATTGAAAACTAACTTATAAACATAATTTT
Source organism: Chrysomallon squamiferum (assembly GCA_012295275.1). NCBI lineage: Eukaryota > Metazoa > Mollusca > Gastropoda > Neomphalida > Peltospiridae > Chrysomallon > Chrysomallon squamiferum. The sequence goes on from CM022669.1 coordinate 12,097,542, forward strand.
CATTAAATCAATCAGTGTTACGTATTAAGAAGATATTGAGAAGAGTAAAATTTTGCAATATTATGACAAACTCTTCTTATGCTTGAAAATAAATATTAATACAGTTAAAATAATAATATTAATAAATAAATAAATAAAAACATTTAAAATAATGATTACCAAATGTGTTAATCATTGTTAAGATTCATTTAACCAACAATTATTACTATAACCTATTTCATTGTTGTTGTTGTTATGTCACTGATATGAAGTAAAAGGATAATCAGTGTTGAAACATTTGTGAACACTTTTCATAAAACACACAAACTGTATAGCTTTTATTATTTTGTATGTGTGTGTGTGTGTGTCGTTAATGGCAATGATACTGAATTTTCTAATTCCCAAGGAAGAGATAAAAAGAATCAATTGATATTTTAAATCTTTGAGAGTGCTGGTAAATTATCAAGATATGAAAACTTTATGAAATGTTGGTATGGATTGATTTTTTTTTTTTTTTTAAATCTCAGGAAATGTTGTTCAGTATTTATACTTTAAAAAAGTGAAATATTAGTATGAACTGATTCTTTATATCTCATTGAATCCTCATATTTATTGATGCTTGAAAAAAATTGATGTGGATGAATTCACTAAATCTCAGTAAATGATTATGAATAGTGATAGTTGAAAACTGAAATGTTATAGTGAATAGATTCTTTAAGTCTCAGAGAATGGTTTTAAGTATTTAAACTGAGAAATTTAGTGAAATGTTCATATTGATTGATTCTTTAATTCTCATAGAATGATCTTAAAGTGCTGAGTTGTGAAATGTTGATATAGATTGATTCTTTGTATCTCGGTGAATTCTTTTGTGTATTGATACTTGAAAAACAGTGAAATATTGATGTGGATCAATTCTTTGGATCTCAGCAAATGATGTTGAATACAGAAACTTCAAAAGAATGTAATGTTGATATGGATTGATTATTTATATTTCACTGAATGCTGTTTAGTATTGAAATGTGCAAATGGTGAAATATTGATGTGGATTGATTCATTAATTCTCAGCAAATGTGTTAAGTATTGAAACTTGAAAGCAGTGAATGCTTATATATATATTATGATGCTTGAAAACATAGTCAAATGATGGTGCAATACTTATATGGATGAACACTTGAAAACTTAAACTGTTGTGTAGTTACTCTTTAAAATTCAGTGAATGGCTGTTAAGTACTGAAACTTGGTGAACTTGGAATACATTATCTGTGAAAGTTCAGCTACATTTTTTGTTTGTTTTCTTCTTATTAGAAGAACTAATTAATATACATGGCATTTCATGTTTGTAATCTTTATCAGTATGACAAGCAGGGAGAATGAAAATTATTGGTTTAGAATTTGATGAAAACCACAAAATAGTTAATATTTTTATAATTTAAAAAAAAAAAAAAAAAAAAAAATATTGAGACATCTTATTATATCTACATATTAGTGTATTTTGTTTTATACAACTGAGGTTTATGTGCATTTCTTATATCCTGTATATTATATTTGATAATAAACACATTGATTTACACTTCATTTTATTACTTTTGCCTTTGTGCATTGAGTGTTTTGCATTTTGTGGTCTTTCATGTTTGTACTGTTAATAATTATTTAATGTCACGAGGCTAAAAATTAGACTGTGATCTCACCTAAATATAAATAAAAATATTTTTCCAGAGGTTCTAGTCTCCTTTTTTTAAATTTTTTTATTTTTTTAAATTTTTTTTTTTTTTACTATGGAACAAGTTGCTTTTGATCAAGTGAGTAAAAAATTAAGATGCTCGAGTTATGGTATTAACCTGTATCAGTTATGTGCTTTGGCCAGTGCCAAAGGGTGCAGTTCAGGGAGGGAAAAGATGTAGATTCTCATCATGCTTGGCAAGATACAAGGAAATGCAGGGTGCATGCAGCTGGCCATGCAGTTTTGTTTGTTCTTTTCACTTCTCACTTTTTAAATCTTCTGATGCTGTCTGTCGTTCTGTTGTCTGATTGTAACACCCAAAACAATTCCCAACTTTTTTTTTTTTTTTTTTTTTTTTTTGCCAGTGGTCTTTTTATTATTAAAACTCATTATATACAGATAAAAATAAAGAAAAGAAAAAAATGAACCAAAACAAAAACAAGGTTTTGGGATGCAAAAAATCCTATATAAATAAATCCTTTAAGAAGAGTAGTGCATAAGGAATTTGCCCACTACATATAAATACTCAAATGTTAAATGAATGTTTCATTTCTAAAGAATATCTATATCTTTATATAGATACATAGAGAGAGAGAGATAGACAAAGTTACAATCTACATACCTGCAAATTTCTATTTATTTATTATTTATTTACTTGACTGTTCACTTGCTTACTTACTTGTATTTATTTATTTATTTATTTTATTATTATTATTGTTATTGTTATTGTTATTGTTATTCATTGGTCTGTCTATGTATCTTCGTTCGGCTGTATTTCATCTCCAGGAACTTTGTTTGGGTGCATTTCATCTCCAGGAAGTTTGATCGGGTGCATGTCATCATCTCCAGGGCCTTTGTTCGTGTGCATTTCATCTCCAGGGACTTCAGCATGCTCCTGAGGTGAGACACCTTTTACGTTTCCCGGTGAACCACCTTTGATCGCCCATTCTTGCTGCTTCTTAGGTTTCTTTGGCTTTTTCGTAGTCGCCGGTTTATCATAATTTTTTCTAGTCCGCGATCTATTACTTTTCACATATCCAGATTCCATGACGGTGTCTAAACCCACTTCTTCATAGTCTTTCTCCAAAGCAGCAAGATCTTCGCGAGCTTCGCGAAATTCGTCCTCCTCCATCCCTTCCCCTATGTACCAGTAGACGAAAGAACGCTTGGCGTACATCTTATCGAATTTGTTGTTCAGAACAGCGAAGGGTTCGGCGATTGCTGTGGTATTGCACATCATGCACAGTGAACGGTTGACTTTGGGCAGATCACCGTGCGGTACTGCTGTTGGTGGTTGGTAGTTGATACCAACCTTAAAACCTGTCGGACACCAGTCTACAAATTTGACGTATGACCCAGCTTTGGCATCGATAATTGCTTTATTTACATCCTTTGGTGTTACATCACCGCGGTACAACATGCAGCAGGCCATGTATTTCGATTTCGACGGATCGCATTTTACCATCTGGCTGTCGAGACTGAAAGTTTGCCGTGTCAGCGATTTAATCGAAATTACCTTTTTGAATAAATCCTCTTTTGTAGCGATCGGCGCATATGTCGCTAGTGGAAAGTGGATTCTTGGGTAAGGCACCAAGTTAGTTTGAAATTCCGTCAGGTCTACGTTGAGAGCTCCGTCGAAACGAAGAGATGCAGTGATGGAACTAACCACCTGGCCAATCAGCCGGTTTAAATTAATGAAATTTGGTTTTTTAACTTTGAGTCTCTTATTACACATATCATAGATTGCCTGGTTATCAATAAGAAAGCTGACGTCAGAATTTTCTAGAGTAGTATGAGTTGTTAGGATAGAATTGTAAGGCTCTACGACTGCCGATGAAATATTAGGAGACGGATATACGGAAAATTCCAGCTTGGATTTTTTCCCATAATCTTCTGAAAGGTGTTCCATGAGGAGCGAGGTAAATCCAGACCCGGTTCCTCCACCAAAACTGTGAAAAACTAGGAAACCCTGCAGACCGGAGCAAAGATCGGCCACCTTACGGATTCTGTCCAGAGCTAGTTCTATTATCTCCTTACCAACAGAGTAACGACCACGAGCATAATTATTAGCTGCGTCTTCTTTGCCTGTGATTAGTTGTTCTGGATGAAACAGATGTCGATAGCTTCCTGTTCGCACTTCATCTGTCAGGGAGAAAGGATTAAAAGGAAATGATGTATAACGCTGTGGTGTGTATGTCTGTCTATATATCTACTACGAATATTATTTAAAGAATTTTTCAGGCCGAACGGGAAAGACGAACCACTATTATTTCAGTCAGTTAGACTAAAAGTTAGCTTATCTTTAAACATATGCTGTTATTATTGCTGTTGTCGCTAATGTTAATACATCAGTCAATAGATTTTATTTTCAGTCAGGTAATAATAATAATAATAATAATAATAATAATTTATCATACCTATCACGGTTGGTTCCAAGTCTACAAAAATTGCCCGAGGAACGAACTTTCCCGATCCCGTCTCACTGAAGAACGTTTCAAAGCTGTTATCGCCAGTGAAAACGTTTCTGCGTTTAGAAAGAAGACCATTGCGCTTGATTCCGTGCTCAAGACAGTACAGTTCCCAGCACGCGTTCCCGATCTGACATCCAGCTTGACCAATATGGACACTGATACATTCCCTCTGAAAAAAATAGTCATGACCATAGAAAAATATGTGAATACTACTGAACATTATTAATAACTGCCTAAAGTTTCATCTGATTCGGATATCAGGTAAAGGCATATTTTGCGTCGTGATAAATAACAACGACAATAATACAAATCGATAATCATACACATCACTTCGAATTTAAGCCATGCAAGATTCATATAAATACGTAGCAGACCTCCATGTCTATGCTTCTATCATCTATCTATCTATCTATCTGTCTATCTATCTATCCATCTATCTGTCTATATATATATATCACACACACACACACACACACACACATATATATACATACATATATATGTTAGTGTGTGTTTTTAACAGTAAATCAATATCTGTATCTACCTATCTATCTAGCTGTACACACACACACACACACACAAATATGTATATATATTTAAAAGTAAACAAATATTAAAAACAAATAACAAAATTAATAATAAATAATGAATATATATATATATATATAATCTTCTTAGCGGAATAAAAATCTTTGAAATCACTTACCATTATAAAAGTCAGTCGGATTCCTAGATGTTTTTTTTTTCCCCTCACGACTCTTAAGGGAGGGTTTTTATTATGTAACTGAATGTATCAGTGTATTCGCCAAAAATTTAGTAAAACAAAATCTTTGTTGAAGATAAAAAAAAGAAAAGAAAAATAAACAAAAGAAAAGAAAGGAAAAGTTACTAAATCAAAATGTAGAAAAAAACAAATAAAACTGACGTAATTCATATATGACGTCACGTACCAAAAGGGTGTATCGCTAATGTGATGTCACACTGATTTTATAATATAATCTTTTGAATGTGTAAACAAACAAACAAAAAAACTTGTTGTTCACTGTATATTAATTATTATAGAATATTTTGACAGTTTATCATTTAGATTATGTTCTTGGTGAACCAGCGTCAACACTGTAACTTCCGAATAAATACACCATCCGTTTTTACCACGATGTGACCCAGGCAAAATAAAACACACTTTTATCCTTGTTGTTGAATATTCATTGCACAAATTAATTTAATTAGAAGAAAATAAAATAAAATAAATCTCAGTTACATTTTAAGTTAACGTAGCATCGAGACAGGTTTCTGTCATAATATCATTTTAGATTTCAACAGCTACATTTAATAAGATTCTTTTCGTTATTATTATTTATTTATTTACTTATTTATTTTTGTTTGTTTATTAAGAGAAGAAGAATCGGAAACTCTTTTCCGATTAGCAGGGGATACTTTTATACTGTGGATTCCAATATCATTTTGAATATGGAGTCCTTCATGGAGCCATTGACCTTTTATCAACTCCTTTCATTTCTTGTAATTAAGAAAAATAAAAATAAAATTATTAAAAAGAGAATGCCTTATCGACAACAACAACAACAACAATAATAATAATAATATAGAAAGTTTGCTCGACGTCATTAAAGGGAGTGAGTTTTGAGAATTACTGAGCTAGATCAGAGAGCTTCGTAGCCTTTTTCAGCAGACGAAATGTACTCCCTGGAAATAAATTAAGCCCATATTAGGAAACCTTAAGCTAAAGTGTTCAAAAAGAATCAAATACATATAGCATGTAGGATGCTGAAGCAGTAATAGGTTTTAACATTGTCTTCATTATGTATAAGAATTTTTATCACAAAAAAAAACATAACATAGGGCTTCCTCGATTTACAGTTCGTTTACTTTCTGTTGACGTTGCATGAATGAGAATACACGTATCGAAATAACATTAATTCATAATAGTACCTCATTATTAAAAGACTCGATCATATAATGCTTGTTTCATAAAAATGATTCCGTCATAAGGTTTGTGAAAAATCATCCGTTTAGAGATACTGAATAATCACTTAAATAAGGTAACTAAATTACCATTTCCGATTTCATATAATTATTAGTAACATTTTATACATAAATCTTTTTTGGTTGAAGAATGATAGTTTCTTTGGACATGGAAATAGATGCTAATTAATTGCCATTGCTATTACTAATTAAATACCTTTAATGCTTATCTAACCTAATCTTATAATTTCTTAAAACACGGTTCACAGCAACATTTTATGATCAGCAAGCTATTGCAGGACTTTATATATATATATATAAAAAAAGTTCACATACACACATAAATACACACCCACCCACCAACACACACACACACTCACTCACACGCACACACACACACACACACATACACACACACACACACACACACACACATATATGATTATGGCACAGTTTCAATGATGATTTGATAAATAATTAAAAAAGAATAGCACAAAAACCTTGGGCTACCACACTTGTTGAAATAAGTAATATTTGTTGGCATGTTTTCTTAACTTTTTCCTGAATTTCCATCACTTTTTTCATCATATCTATTTTCTCTGTCCAATTAAAAAAATGCCCATTTCCATCATTTTAAGATTTTGTGACCAATGGTTACTCTTTAATAACATTTTATTTTATTTTTTTTTTTTTTTTTTTTTTTTTTAACGATACCCTTCGGTGAAATAATCGAGTTAAAGTGTATACTGTATATATTTCCGCTTCCGTCATATTTTATAAACGTGTGAGAGTGTGTTGTGTGTTTACGAGTTTGTGTGGAGAGAGAGAGAGAGAGAGAGAGAGAGAGAGAGAGAGAGAGAGAGAGAGAGAGAGAGAGAGAGAGAGAGCAGAGAGAGCAAACTCATAATCAAACATAATTCAATCATAAATTAATTAAATAATTCAACAGAAATAGCAGCAAAATAATATTTTATTACTTTTAATAATTAATCTAAGTTAATAACTTTATAATATTTTACGTATTACCTTTTAAAGTCATAAACTTTTATTGTAATTAGAATATATATGTATTTAAAGAATATAAATTTAAAAAAAATAATGTTTATCACAATGGAAAAACATTGTATAAACTTAAATATAGTTTCGCTTTCTGCATTTTTCAAAATATTCCTGTGACATCCGTTTCTAAATCAGCCTATCTCTTTACAGACTTATTCAAAGATTTCTTGATATTTTGTCGGCTCGCTATCTGCGACTTCTTTTGCTTTGGCGTCTCTGACTGCATGACAGTGTCTGCAGACACCTCTTGATAGTCTTTCTCCAGAGCAGCAAGATCTTCGCGAGCTTCTTGAAACTCGTCTTCATTCATGCCTTCCCCGATGTACCAGTGGACAAAAGAGCGCTTGGCGTACATGAGGTCAAACTTGTGATTCAGACGAGAGAAGGGCTCGGCAATGGCTGCGGTATTGCTCAGCATGCACAGTGCCCGGTTGATCTTGCCCAAATCACCGCCGCGAACTACGGTGGGCGCTTGGTAGTTGATACCTATCTTAAAACCTGTCGGACACCAGTCTACAAATCTGACATCGGTCCCGTTTCTTATGTTGTTAATTGCTCTGTTTACGTCCTTTGGTGTGATGTCACCGCGATATAACATGCAGCAGGCCATGTATTTCGACTTCGTCGGATCGCACTTCACCATTGCGCTCTGAAGTTGAAAGATTTGCTGCGTTATCGACTTAATAGATAATTTCTTTTTTGGAGCTTCTTCTTTCGAAATGATAGGAGAAAATGCAGCCAATGGAAAGTGGATTCTTGGGTAGGGAACCAAGTTAGTTTGAAATTCCGTCAGGTCTACGTTGAGAGCTCCGTCGAAACGAAGAGATGCAGTGATCGCACTGACTACCTGGCCAATCAGACGGTTCAGATTAGCATATGATGGTCTGTCCACTTTGAGTCTCTTATTGCACAGTTCATAAATAGCCTCGTTGTCGATAAGAAAGCTGCAATCGGAATATTCCAGGGTGGAATGAGTTGTCAAGATGGAATTGTAAGGTTCTACGACTGCCGTGGAAACCAGAGGAGACGGGTAAACAGCGAACTCCAGCTTGGATTTTTTCGGATAATCATGTGAAAGTCGTTCCATAAGGAGCGAGGTAAATCCAGACCCGGTTCCTCCACCAAAACTGTGAAAAACTAGGAAACCCTGCAGACTCGCGCACAGATCGGCCACCTTACGGATTCTGTCCAGAGCTAGTTCAATTATCTCCTTACCAATGGAGTAATGACCACGAGCATAATTATTAGCTGCGTCTTCTTTGCCTGTGATTAGTTGTTCTGGATGAAACAGATGTCGATAGCTTCCTGTTCGCACTTCATCTGGTGAAAATAATAATAATAATAATAATAATAATAATAATAATAATAATAATAATAATAAATTAATAATCTTGGTTTTGTTAATTTCGTTAATTTTATTTTATTTTATTTTACTATTTTTTTATTTTTTTACGTCTTTATTATTATTATTATTATTAGTAGTAGTAGTAGTAGTAGTAGTAGTAGTAGTATTATTAGTAGTAGTAGTAGTAAATTTAGCTGGAAGTTCAGATCAGTTACAATTCTTCGATTTGGTTCCTGAGAAGAAATTTTAAAATACCTATCACAGTTGGTTCCAAATCTATGAACACTGCTCGAGGAACGAACTTTCCCGATCCCGTCTCACTGTAAAAGGTATCGAAGCTGTCGTCCCCGATGCCAATATTTCTTCTTTTAGAAAGCAGCCCGTTTCGTCTGATTCCATGTTCAAGACAGTACAGCTCCCAGCAGGCGTTGCCGATCTGACAACCAGCTTGACCAATATGGACACTAATGCATTCCCTCTGAAAACAGTTTTAACGAATTACCGATATTTTACATTCCGAGTACGTGTAAATGTCAGCCCACAGTAAACAACTGCAGAAACGTTATGTTGCCTAATGCACATGGCCTTAATTACATCGAGGCAAACGAGGCGAATTGACGATTTTTATTTAATTATTAAAATATATATATATATATATATATATATACACATAGATTTTATTTTAAAATATATAAAATATAAACCCCAATCCATTCCGATAGAAACGATATCCACTGAATGAATTCGTTTATGTCTACGGTTACCGTTTGAAGTCTACCGATATTCGTTACGGTCATGGTGTTTAAGTTAGGGGACGATTAAGTGTTTCTGCTTCGTTTCAAAAAGAGTCTAGTTATGGCCATTTAATAGGCTATAAATTATTAATATACAAAAAAAAAATAAAAAATTGGTATTTCATTAATAAAAGAAATATGCAGATAATTTGTATTGTTAATGTTTATAATTATCAACATTTAGAATACATACCATTATGCAAAAAGACTTGAGATGCGCTCTCGTCCCTGATCTATGACGTCACCCATTATCTACCTTAACAACAACTCGTTACTTTCTATCTGTTCTATATATATTTTTATTCACATGTATGAACAAACACAATCACACGCGTGCACGTTAACAAATACATATCATAGAGAAAGACAGAGATTAATAGTGTATTAAAAAGATCTAAACTGAAATAATACAATAATTACTCGATAAAAAAATATACAAATTGTCCATGAAATAAACCATGCAATTAAGATTATAATAGTAATTATAATAGATAGATAGGTATACTGCAGATAGACTAATAGATCAGAGAGACAGACAGAGATGATAAAAATAAAACGCCAAGAAAAGCAACAAAAAAAAAAGAGTAAATGTTTTTTTTTTTTTTTTTTTTTGCTAAACAATTTTTCAAATTGTATAGTATTTATATTAAAGAAAATAGGTACGAAGGTAAAAAATCTGATATATCATAGATATTCTATATTTTAAAATGAAAAGAACAAGTGAAAAATAAACTAGAAGTATTTATTAGTCCATAAATACAACAGGGTTTATATATTTTTTAAATATCATTACATTCTGGACTTGTTTGGGTTTGATGGAACTAAAGTAACGTGTTTCTGTTATTTATTTATTTAATTTATTATTATTTATTATATATATATTTTTTTTTTTTTTTTTTTTTTTTTTATGGTGGCAAGGGACAGTTAGGATCCTGCATACATTTTGACCAGTACTCGTTTTGTTCCTTGGCGTAAGCTTCATCAACGCACGTGTAAGGTGGACAGCAAACACCGGTCATAGGACGGTAACAGGATAGACCTGAAAGAAAATAAAAAAGATGTCACTAAAATCAGCGTAGTTAAAAATCTCTCGTCCAGTGAGAATTCGTCATTTACTGCCGTGAAATAAAAGTTACTCCAGCTGAATAATCAGTGACTTCTCTCACTAAAAGAGACTTGGGATGGATATGGTAAGGAGATTAAAACGTATTTTAAGTTTATCTGTTATACTTTATCTCCGTTCTATTTTCAAATGGCATCAATTGAGCGAGTTTAAATATAGATGGTTTCGACCAGTAATATTTATTTAACATATAGCAGTCGTAAATTCAAATACAAAATGGTACTCGTCTTCGACAATATTCATATGACACATTTGACCATTTCATTTGGTCGTTCAGTATTATGACAGACACTTTTTCACACTTTTCAAAAACAGTTCTATGTTATTTACATCTTGACTGTGCCAAACCTGTCCAAAGCCTTAGTTAGACAAAAAGCCAGTTACAACCACAATGACACCGAAGCGTATCTTCAAAAAGTGATTTCAAAAATGCAATTCCCTGTTCTTAAAAGTTTTAACCGATATTTAATTATTCTTATTTTTCTAACAACATATAAACGAACTTCTACGGAGTTCAGATAACATTACAAGATCTGAAGCGATTTTCTTAACATTTAAAATTCTCTTGCAGAAATTCGTACGAATCTTTCAACATCTTGAACAGAATGGAAATCCCATATTTCACAACAGTAATTTAAAACATTGGAAACGCACTTACCAAACAACGCGCAACTTCGTTTCAGTATTAAGTGACAGTTTATTTATTACATAAACTCAGAAATAGCCACATACATTTCCCACGTTGAGATAGGCGATTACCTTCTGTGTTTTTGTGAATTTACTATTAAAATCTAGTGTAGAATTAGTGGAAGCGGTAGAACTAGTAGTATTATTTGAGTTATTTTTATTGGAAAGCCTGACGCTGACTCACGAGTTTGGGTGTAAACCGCCAAATCTATTATTTTTATTAATCTTAATAAAGCAAGACACACACACGGATCAGTAATGCACAGTGAGAAAAAGGCAGACGCAACACTTATAAATATATGATTCTATTATAACAATATATATATATATATATATATATATGAAATTAATGTTTATAAATTCCAGATTTAAACTTCAGTTTATACACTATATATAGAAGAACCACACACACACACACACACACACACACACACACACACACACACACACACACACACACAAAAACACGCCAACACAAACCCAAAGCACGCAGACCAACGCACACTCATATACAGAAATATGCGCACGTGCACGCTCACGTAAATACAGGCGTTTTAGTTTAATTCCTGCTTTATCATCATCATCATCATCATTATTTTGTTCATTTGTTGCTTGTTTGGTTACATAACAAAATAACGAAGTCTAGTTCATATTTCTATAAAATTTATTTATTGTCCATTATTTAAGAAGAAAGAATCTATCTAAATCTAACAAACATGCAAGACTGACTGTCTGTGACGTTATGTAAAGTTTTTTTATTTTAAGCAAAGAAAAAATCCGCTCTATATTTTATAGCTTTATATTTTAAAAAATTACGAATTTGTAAATATATGTATATATATAATAATATTTAATATATACTCAACTATAAATGGTACTTTTTTTTTAAATTTTAAATTAATGTATTATTTTATGCCAAACTATTTATGATTCTAGCGAACAAGATAACTATAAAAAAAAAAAGAAGGGGGGTACCTCCATTTTAAATAAATAATCTCGAATATATTTATCGTAAATACATAATAATAGTATATAATATTAAAGTGATTATATAAATAACGCCATTAATCTATTTTAGTCGTATTTCGTCAAGCAGTTTCGTTATATATATACATAATTATATATATATTTCTAACATGATGCTGATTGTAACATACATTCCTTTTTATAATTATCATTTTTCTGATTTCATTTATTCACCATAACAACAACAGCAACAAAATGTCCTTTACGTTTGTGTCTTGTCTTTCGTTTAAATCCTATCGTTCGTCATGTTCAGTCTTGTGTCCTTGTGGATTCTCACATGTCTTCAGATTCAGTGGTTTCCATTACCGTGTCGACGGCCACCTCCTGGTAGTCCTTCTCCAGAGCGGCCAGGTCCTCGCGGGCTTCGTGGAACTCGCCCTCCTCCATCCCCTCGCCGACGTACCAGTGGACGAAGGAGCGCTTGGCGTACATCAGGTCGAACTTGTAGTTGAGACGGGACCACGCCTCTGCGATGGCCGTCGTGTTGCTCAGCATGCAGATGGAGCGGTTCACTTTGCCCAGTTCGCCGCGTGACACGTAGTAAGGCGGCTGATAGTTGATGCCCACCTTGAAGCCCGTGGGGCACCAGTCGACGAAGTTGATGCCCGTTTTCTTTTTCATTGAATTGATGGCGTGGTTGACGTCTCTCGGTATGACGTCGCCGCGGTACAGCATGCAGCAGGCCATATACTTACCTTGGGTGGGATTGCACTTGACCATCTGGTGATTCTGGCTGAACGTCAGCCTTGTGATGTCCAGCGTGGACAAGGTTGTTTTGAAAGCTTTTTCCTTTGACATGATGGGCGCAAGCGTCGCCAGCGGAAAGTGGATTCTGGGGTAAGGCACCAGGTTGGTCTGGAACTCGGTCAGGTCGACGTTGAGTGCTCCGTCGAACCGGAGAGACGCCGTAATGGCGCTGACCAGCTGGCCAATCAGACGGTTCAAAGTGATGTACCTGGGGCTGTCAACGGCAAGTTTACGGCGGCAGAGGTCAAAGCAGGCTTCGTTGTCGATGAGGAAAGCGCAGTCGGAGTTTTCCAGGGTCGCGTGCGTGGTCAGGAGGGAGTTGTACGGCTCGACGACAGCCGTGGACAGCTGAGGAGCCGGATACACCGCGAACTCCAGCTTCGACTTCTTCCCGTAATCAGTGGTAAGATGATCCATTAGCAAGGTCGTAAATCCAGACCCTGTGCCTCCTCCGAAGCTGTGAAATATAAGGAAGCCCTGAAGGCCCGTGCACAGGTCGGCCACTTTGCGGATTCTGTCGAGGACTAGCTCGACGATTTCTTTCCCTGTCGTGTAGCGACCACGTGCGTAGTTGTTGGCTGCGTCTTCTTTACCCGTGATCAGCTGCTCCGGATGGAAGAGGTTTTTATAGCTGCCGGTTCTGACTTCATCTTGAGAAAATAAGAATAAGAATAATTAAAAAAAAAAATAATAATAAAATAAACAAATTCATTCATTCATTTAATAATTAACCAGCTAACTAACTAACTAACTAACTAAATAAATAAATAAATAAAATTCAAAGACCACTTTCTAAATTAATGATTTCTCCTCAGAAAGAATAATGATTTTCTGAACCGATATAATATATGTACTGTAGACATACAGTGGCACTTATATATTAGTATATATATTGATTTTCGATTACTTTAGTCAGTATAACCCTGACATACCAATAAATAAATAAATAAATACATATATAATATGATATGATGATAAGATAAAATGCGTTCAAACAGTGATAAACGAATACTGAGTAATAATCTACTAGAGTCCAGTATTAATTAAATGACCAATGTGCAAAGAAGGCCTGAAATAATTATTTTGTGTTTAATTCCTTTTCAGTATAAATTTGTTTTAAAAAATGCTGTATTTAAATTGTTCAATATGTGGCACAAAGCGCTATGTTTCAGACTTCCTTAGCCCTGTACAGTGTCGAATCATAATATAAAAATATTTTGTATTTATTTGTTTATTTTTAATTTTTTTCAGGACTTCCCAAACCAATTTTAGTAGGAAAAAAAAAAAAAAAAAAAAAATTATAAAAGTTATATATATATATATATATTACAAAACAACCCACTGTAGGAATTGCAATGAATAAAATAAATTAAAATATCGGTTATTTCAAGAAATATTTTTAAAGTTTTGTACTAATATTGGTTTGGAGGTATTCAGTTTGATTCGTATGTTTTGTCAAAGCTGTTTTGAAATGATTACAACGCAGCTCGAAATGCTTATCAAAAGCTGGGGTGTGCAGTTTGCTTTGCAAAGATGCATATAAAAGGTTCAAAGCAGACCATACTACGATATTTCTTATCTCACATCAAGACAGTGAAACTCTTTCCTCTTTCTCATTTTTAAATTTTGTTTTCTCCCTCTTTAATATTAAATTACCGAGACGTCGTTAAATCATTCGTGCCTTTCGTTACTCACCAATAACAGTTGGTTCAAGATCTACGAAGACGGCACGCGGCACGTGCTTGCCGTTTCCCGTCTCATGAAAAAAAGTACTGAAGGAGTCATCGCCATCTCTTACGCGTTTTCTCTTGGTAGACATCAGCCCGTTTCGTCTGATTCCATGTTCAAGACAATACAGTTCCCAGCAGGCGTTGCCAATTTGACAACCAGCTTGACCGATATGAATGCTAATACATTCCCTCTGAAAAATATATATTTTTATTTCATAGTTCATGAAAAAAAAAAAAAACTTTAATATATTTTTATTTATTATTTATTACACATTTCAGTTACTGTGCAAAACACATGTATGAGAGAGAGAGAGAGAGAGAGAGAGAGAGAGAGAGAGAGAGAGAGAGAGAGAGAGAGAGAGAGAGAGAGAGTAAAATACTGTTATAATTTATTATCGTTAAACAGAAATGACAGAATTATTATGTTTTATTAAAATAGTTATGAATGATATAAATTAATCCTAAATATTCATATATAATAAAGAACTCTCTCGTCAGTACTTACCATTATAATTGTAATTTTTCGATACTCGACGTTGAAATCAGAAATATATTTTTATTCGTTTTATATATGTTCACCATGACGTCATCGTCATCCTCGCAGTTGTGGATGACGCTTATGAGTAGAATTTCGCGTAAAATAGTTTCCAATGGTAATCGCTTCAAAAATTTCTTTCTTCGTTAAAAACGCCTTGTAGTGAAATAACGTTAGAACTGTATGACGTCAAATGACGTCAAAATCATAGTCCCAGCACTGATAACAATAACACGAATAATTCAGCAACAAATCAAATTTTCGGAAAGGACCCAAATAATTATTTTAAATAAAGTTTGAAATACTTAAATAATTCATAAAAGATTAGTTAGCTAAAGATTAATAAGATTTTGTTTGTATTTTTGAACTTATTTTTTAAAAACTATTGTATTAATATTGTCAGTAATGTCGAACGTAACACTGGAAACAAGTGCTCCGAAAACCGTGACAAAAAAGAAATTATAATAATAATTAAATAAATAAACAACAACAACAACATCAACAGCAGCAGTTATAATAACAATAACAATAATTTAAATATGAAAAATTAATAAAATTTTGATATATTAGACGACATTATGTCTTATCAACGGAAGGTGCCAAGTCAACGTAAAGAGCCTAATGTTATGTGTAACAGCATAGCCAGTGCAGCATTTAGATGTGTATATAAACCATCATATAATTTCAGCCTTTTTTTTTTTTTTTTGTATTATAATTTTCTATTAAAAGTGATAATTACGACTATGACTCATTTGCAAACACTTTTGCTCAAGATTTAGCTTTTATTTTACTTTTTCGATTTTATACGGGTAAAGCACATTTAGGATCTGAAAAGCAGTTTGCCCAGTATTCTCTTTGTTTTTCAGCGTAAGCGGCGTCTACACACGTGGACGGTGGACAGCAGATGCCGGACATTGGGCGATAGCAGGACAAACCTGAAGTAACAAGAGTACCACGCATTTTGAACACTGTGAGGAAATGTCACCATAAACAGTATAATAACTAACTAAGTAAGAAAGGCGTTTTCTCACTGGGGAGAGCATGGATGGTGTTGTGAATGTTTATCTTGTTTTCTTTTTAGAACTATCCTGAATTTTAGAACAATGTTTGAATAAGAAGTGAATTTGTTAATTTATAAAAGATAGATAAAAAAGAACAAAGAAAAAGAAAGAAAGAAAGAAAGAAAAGAAAAGAAAAAGAAAAAAGAAGCTTACAACACAAATAAGACACAGACTAATAAAAAAACAAAATTAAAAAAATCAACATATCAGATAATAAAAAGTCAAACACAGCTTAAGAGTAGCGAAATGGTAATAACAACAGGTACATTCTCAAGACAGACAGCTTAATAATTCATATCCGTTTAGTATACATCAGATAATTTTAGGAGAATAAAAATATTACTTCTTGACAAAGAATGTACGAATGTATGTATGTATGTATGTGTGTAGCGCACCTTTTTTAATGAGTGAATTTGTCAAGAAAATCGATGGAGGTTTTTTGCAGTGTTTGTTATTAAAATAAGGCTACTTTAGTGATAGAATCATAGGCCAAAGGGTTGCAGTTCTTAATACAGGGGTGCCCCCACCCTTATTCAGCTTGCGAGCTACTTTTAAAACGAACAGGTCAAAATGATCTACCTTGTGAAAAAATGCTAAATATATTTATTTATATATGCACTGAGTAAACTTTATATATACAGTATATCTTGACGCACCGTGCATCACTGCATGGACCCTCACAGCACAATACAACTGAATAGATTTAAGAATATTTGTTTGTTGTTTATTTTAAAGTTTACCTTCCTTGCACTGAACGGCGTGCGATCTACCCCCACTATATTGGCGACTGACGTACTGGGCAGCCCCACCTTAGAATATGCTTTAATACTCATTTCATGTGGCCAAAACATTTCTCTGCAATTGGTCAAATTTCTAAATTTGGGACCTTGTTGCCCTTTTGTTGCTGATCCCTAAAAATCGTTCAAACTTCAGGGTCCCAAAAATGTTGGTCCGCAAGTGAATAAACATACCCACAGAATATACCTACTAGTACTAACACGCACACGCTAAAAATATCGCTCTTTTAAAAGAACTGAACGAATACTAAAATGTTTAAAAGGGTTAGGTTTCCATAAAAAAAAAATTATATGCTTTTAGATGTGCTTCTCTATAACGCACTTATAATATAAACCCTAAAAACTGCAGAAAAAACAAGCGAATACCAATGACGACAACAATAATAACAACATTAGTAATAACAAGAATTGGAGAAGAAGAAGAAGAAATTACACATCAAAACATTACGTGACATGCTTTGTCCATCCCAACAGGAAAACGGAAACAATAAAGATAAATATGGGCAACAGCTTGTATAATTTATGTATCTTTGTCTGTTTCTCTGTCTCAAATGTCACCTAGAGGCCTCCATTAACGCTTCAGATATAATTTAGAAATACATTAGTAACGTAATTTTCAGGTGATTCTTCATATATCAGATACTAAAACAATTAAAGCGTAACAAACTCAGCATGGAGACGAAACTCTATTAAACAAACACACAAACAAACGAATATAGATAATGATGATGATAATAATAATAATAATAATAATAATAATAATAATAATAATAATAATAATAATAATAATAATAATAATAGTAATAGTAATAATAATAATAATAATAATAGTAGTAGTAGTAATAGTAACAGTAATAATAATAATAATAATAATAATAATAAATATATAAATAAATAAATAAATAATAACAGTAACAACAATAATAACAGTAATAAAATAGAATTAAATCTCAAACTAGAGATTTTTAAAAATTTAGCTATATCCTGAATCTGCTTTTCTTTTTTTTTTTGTTTAATCTTCACTTCACAAAATTTACATTAGACGCGTACACCGAAATTGTTTAAAAAACAAATATTTAGTTAGACTTACCTGCATCACACTTGCAAGTGCTATCACACATTTCACCTTTCTGAGCCTTTCCAGGTACACATGTTCCTGAGTGAGTTTGCCCAAATTCAGGTCCGCCTACGACACAAACCTTATATTAATTCTTCATGTGCTTCAATTAAGCGACAAAATTAACATTCCCCCTACCCCATTATTTTAAAGTTTATTCAGTACGAAATGACGTCATCATACAACACATCCATAATATTATTCATCTAGATATTACAGAATATATTTTTCCGAAATATAATAGTAATACATTCTTATTTCAATAATATTAATGATATTAAAAGTAGTAGTAGTAGCAGCAGCAGTACTAGTAGTACTAACAGCAATACCAGTAGCAGTAACATTAGAGCAGTGATTATTAGTATTAATAAACAATATTTTTACATTATTGTATTAATTAATTAATTAATTAATAATAATAATAATAATAATAATAATAATAATAAACAGTTTTAAACCTACCGAACGGACCTCCGGGACCGTTGCCTTCTGCAGTTGAAATCACGTGATTGTTAGAATCACGGCAGCAGTGATTTGCACCGCACGAATAAGAACTGGTACATGTTTCTGCAGCCTAAACAGATTGTAAATAAAACAGATTAATGCAGTAATACAGACTAACAAAAAATATAAAAGAATAGTTAATAAAAATGTAAAAGAAAACAAAAGAAACTATATAAATAACTAGATGAATAAAAATTATATAAATAGTTAAAATAAAATAAACGATTCAATGAACAGTTATAATGTTGAATATCGTTAATAAAGGTTTTTTATTTGTTTGTTTTATTTTCGATTTATATTAAGTTTAACATACTTTATCATCATTATTCTAAATAAAATATAAATAAATAAAAATTAATAATAATAATACCATGGCCTACGCATTTATCTTGCCAAAAGATTATCTACATCTGACATAAATCATGCCAGCTATGAGTCAGATAAATGTACCAGCTGGAATAGCAGCAGCAGCAACAACAACAAACAACAACAACAACAATACTAAATAGATTTGTAAACATTTTATAAATACGGAGACCTTCGAGACAGGGAAAGATTATGTCAGATTTATTGAATAGCTAACAGCCGTTTTGTTTGGGGTTGGTTTTATTTTATTTATTTATTTATTTATTTATATTTTATATTTTTTATTATTTTTTTTTGGGGGGAGGGAGGGGGAGGGGGCATGGCAAATTAATAAATAGAATTAACAAACAAAAAAATATAAGAAAGAAAAAAAGCTTATTTACCTGTGTGCCGCTTATAATTATAGCCTGAAATGAAAAAAAAAAAAAAAAAAAAAAAAAAAAAAAAAAGATAATGATAAACATTAAACCACTAAATATACACGTATAATTGATAGAATTTATGATCAGTAACATGCACTGCTTTTATATTATGAAAATTGATATTAAATATTATACAAAGAATAATCGAATTATATTAATTCAAATTTTTAAATTTTATAATAACAATAATACTAATCAAAAACATCAATGTAATAATAATAATAATAATAATAATAATAAATAAATAAATTAATTAATTAAATTACAATAACTAATAATTATGATATAACAATAATATTCATTTTTATAATACAAATCTAAAACAAATTTCTTTTTAATAATAAAATTTAAAAAGAAGAAAAAAAGGAAAGAAACAACAACAACAACAACAATCAACTTACGGACACAAAAATAAAAGCAGCTTGTCGATACATGGCGTTAGGCGTTTGTGCATCCGCGACAGCGCGCGCAAGCTGACGTTTTCACTGACTGTTCCAAATACATATTAATTAGATAAGGATTTATTTATAAACTTTAAAGTCACGACGTTTTCTGACAAGGGAAGACACTGACCTCGTTAGGAACAGATTGAAAAAACAAATACAAATTGAAAAAATTATATTTACAGAAAGATTTACAGTTATAATTTAAAATTTTATATGGTTTTTTCCTTATTTTATTTATTTATTTGTTTTACTTTTATTACTTCATTAGTGTAATTCTCAGTATTTTTACATTCTCAAAAAGCCAAGAATAACGAAGATAACATGTCTAAATTTGTACTGCTCTTGTTCACCGATAAGAAACATGAAAGGTAACCTTCTGACTTTGAAATGCTTTATAGACTTATTATGTGTGACACACACACACACACACACACACACACACACACACACACTTTTAATATTATTGCATAGTACAACATCATATGCTCCATTTCATAACCGGATCTCGATACATTACAACAAAAGGAAAAATATTTGAAACCTGCTGAATTGAGTAATAAATGTTAAAACGAAAACCATTAATCAAGGACATGTTTACGAATAAATAAAACAGACGACAATGTATAAATACAAGAATAAATAAATAATAAAAAAAACAATAAATTAAGACAAAACATGAATACTGCAATAAAAGTTACTGCATCAAGCTAGACTTAAAAATGTAGGATGTAGTCAGGGTCGGCGCTATCATATATGCAAACTTGGAAGCCGCCTGGGGCGCTGATTTCTGGGAGCGCATTTCTCCAAATCAACAACAGCATTGAAAAATAAATAAATTTCGGTTTTACTGAAACCAAACTAAGGGCGGTAACTCCTTATTTTAATGGTATAAACAAGGGGGAAGAAATGACCTGTGTATGGTATTAACTGTCCGTAACCGAAAAATCTTGCCTGTAGAGATCGCATACGATGTTGAAAATAAATGGTTTTAAAATACTGTTGATAAATTTTGAATCTGATATTTTCCTGGAGGGGGGGTGGGGCGCCAGAATCTAAACTTTGCCTAGGGAGCCATATGGTCTGGCGCAAGCCCTGGGTATAGTGACGTCTCCTTCTAAACACGTTAAGGCGAAGTGAGGTTTTGCGAAGAAGAAATAAGCTAATAAGCTATAAGTGATGAAAACAACAAACATTTATTTAAACACCCAACATAGACATTTGTACACTTAAGCCAAAATTCAGTACTTTTGCGGTCAGTGGTTAACAGTTTTTCGAATTTTATCTGTCATCCATTTTTAGAAAACAAGCAATGTTTGGTCCGTCCTACATAATCCTCATTAGGTCGTTCATTGTGTTATGGTTCATTTTTTAATTATGACGTTTATAAGTTAATTTAATTCGAATACAAGTTTATTGTCCGTGTCTCTAATTACAAAGAGCAAAAGAGTGCATTTTTGAAGTAGTCATGTAGCGGATCACGTGATAAAACATCCGTCTCAAAAGTATTCGGTCGTAGATAAAAACTCTGTATCTGTTAACTGAATGGCGTGAGAAGATTTGTGTTTGTTGTCATTAAACATTTTCAGTGAGGCTCGCGGAGGAAACAAAACAAATAAAGCCTATTAATGATCTTTACTCTTGGTAACTGAAAGCACTGAATGCGCGTTAGAACGTACAAAAAACGCGAGTATTTTGCCCACGTTGTTCCTTAGCTTGAACCCTGATATCTAACACTTGTATATTGACATCAGTTAAATAATTTCTTAAAATAGTACTACTACTACTACTACTACTACTACTACTAATAATAATAATAATAGTGATAATAGTGATAAACGGGTTTTGACACAAACTAAACATGAATGAGTTGTACGTGTAACCTTTGGCAATTAGCGGGCACGACTGATTGATACGTATGTGTTTGGGTATGTGTGTGGGTTTGTGTGGATGCGACTTCATAGATATTTATTTCTTTAAATATTTCTAAAATCAATTTTAATGGAAACTGATAGCGATTAAAGAATGTAATAATATATATAAATCTAAAAATATTCATAACTAAGTAAATAAATGTTTGAATTGCGATAGATTATTATAATACAGAAGAAAACCATGTTCTTGCACTTGTTATGCTATTTTGTAAGTATGTATAATAAACAATTTAATATTATCTATTCAACTAATGATTCCTTTAAGTTAACAGTGCTTTGGATATTAGCATCAGAAATTAAAAGTAATTAAATCATTATAAATAGATTTTGAGGTCTTCTTTACGAATTATCTCCCCATTTTGTATGACAGCATTATCTCCCATTAGTTATGGTGGGAAACGAACAAAAATGGGTGAAC
This sequence comes from Chrysomallon squamiferum, assembly GCA_012295275.1. Taxonomy (NCBI): domain Eukaryota; kingdom Metazoa; phylum Mollusca; class Gastropoda; order Neomphalida; family Peltospiridae; genus Chrysomallon; species Chrysomallon squamiferum. Next base: position 12,119,803 of record CM022669.1, read on the forward strand.
GTTATTATTCTAATTTTGGTTCAGGTTCTCAGTTCTTTGACATCAAACATAGATGGTATTAATATTATTATTATTATTACTATAATATTATTTATGTAAAAATACCAGAAGAGAACGACTGAATTTGACGTCTTATCAGTTACTCTGTTTATTCAGTAAATTACTGAGTAATTCTAATTCATTAAATGAGTAATTGTTATCATTAATGATTAATCCATTATGATTTGTATGAAACGATTATTTATATTATGTCATTATGATAGTGATGGTTACTATGTATTTATCATACATTTTTTTATATTATTATTATTATTATTATTATTATCATTCAGTCAGTATCGTCATTGAAAAAATGATTTATTTCCTTGTACAGAAGTATTTACTATATATTCATAATATTGTCATCCTCAACCCTTTATGCTGTTTTGATCAAATTAGTGAGAATGACCTTTATAAGAGCACACTGTAATCACCTGATCAGTTTGATACTTTGTATCTCATTCAGTTAACATCAGATTCAGTCAATAAAATAATTATAGCATAAACTGATAAAGGTAAAATTAATATGCTTTTTCAACAAGACTGACGTTAGACTGGTAATGCTTTTATCAAATAATGGATTGATTTATTTTTGGTATAATTTTTAACATTTTTAAGAAAATTATTGTTTTAATTTAATTTGATTTACTATTATTATTAGTAGTAGTAGTAGTAGCATTATTTCTTTATTTGTTAAATCATTATTAGTGCAAATCTTTAAAAAGAAATTGTATCTTTTCTTAACTTTTTAATTTAATTTTTTTTTTTATTCATTTGGAGTATCTATGTAGTGTTTTTACACATATTTTGTATTTTATTTTATTTATTTATTTAAAAAAAAAAAATGGTAGGCAACACAGAAGATAATTCAGTATTGAGGATATCAACATCAACATCCACATCCACATCCACATCCACTGAAGTATCAACTTCATCATCATCATCTGCAGCTAACAACAAAACAGAAAAACCTAAACAAAGGTTACTGGTTTCTTCTCTGATAAACACCAGTGAGGTGTGTCCATCTGGAGTAGAATGCAGTATTCTTGGTGGAGACTGCATCTCGTGCATGTTCAATACATCCTGTGTTTATGGCAGTATCCAAACTGCTACATGTAGAGTGAGAAAAGGAGTTAACTGTACAGTAAGTACTGAATTTTTGTATTATATTATGTTTTATATATATATAAACACACATTCACAAATCAACAAGTGTTTTTTTAATGTGTTTTTTTATAAAGATACTATAAATTGTTGAAATTTTGAAAATACTTTTCTAAAAAAGCCATTTTATTCGAATTTTAAATTATAAAAAATTAGGAATTATAGTTTGAATAAAATAATTTTATAGGAAATATATTAAATCAAATTGCTAGCAATCTGATTGATTAATAATTAAAAAGAAACAATGTTCAAAAACAAAAATTAATAGATTACTTTCAGTCACACTAAAGGGAACTTAACATAATATAATGTTTATCATTTTCTAAAATGATATATATCTTTTTTCTTCCAAATTATCTCTGGACATTAGGGTAACCACACATTTGAAAGAACATATCATTGTCGATACTGTTACCAGCTAGATTCCTGGCAGTACACATGTAATGCATCTTTGTGTCAAATAAACATTCCAAGGAAAACCTGGCCTGCAAGGCCTTTCTATACATCTCTGTGCACAGCAAAACATGAAGTTATCTGTATGGGTAAGTTTCATATGTATAAATGCATTATGCTGTAGGTCTTGACAACCAACATTATTGTCTGATAATAAGCTAGTTTCAGTAATTCTGGGGAATATTGTTTTATTCTAAAAACAAAATGTAAATAAAAAAAAGAAAAAAAGATTTATTAAGAAATCCTTGTTTTTGTGTGTGTGTGTGGTTTTTACAGATTAATACTTTTCAAGACAAGTTTTAAAGATCAGGGTAACAATTTAAAAAAAAACATTTGTCAGTAGGATAACCCATAATAATTCCTAACATCAAGTACTGTTTTTAATTTGTTTTGTATTTTTTTGTAAATGCTGACAGAATTGTGTACATTCTTTTAGGAAGAAGAAGATTTTACAAACAACGACTGTGTAATTGGACTAGAGGATACAAATGGTCTACTGCATTTATTCTGAGGTATTATTTCTTAATTAGCAGATGACACATTTGTTAATTTCTTTTATTGTTCATAATGTGCTGCAACTAAGTTTACCAATGTTTACAGGTTTAATCAACCAATATGTTTGCATTATCAAAATCAGCAGTTAAGATAACTTACTTGTAAAGAAACTTTGTGTAATAATTTCTGAGCTATTATTTTTATCTTTTATTTTTCATTATTATTTTTTTTAAGTAACTGTTGTAGATTTTAAAGGACATAAGACTAAATATTTTAATGTTAGAAAATCATTAAAAAATACTCCTGAAAAAAACCCAGCCATTGTGTAATCAGTATCAGTTCTGTTGCTTTATAATTATTTGAAAACGTCCATTTGTATTTAATATTCCAGTGTCACACTTGGAGGTTTTGGGGCAGACAGGTTTTATCTCGGTCTCTGGCGAGAAGGAATCGGAAAACTGTTTAGTTTTGGTGGTCTTGGTGTGTGGACATTGGTCGATGCCATCCTTATAGCTGTGGGTTATGTTGGGCCTGCTGACGGTTCAGTGTACATATGATTAAAACGACATTTTTTTATTTCTTGTTTATCTTAAATCAAATATTACCTAAACCACATATTTTTCAAGAAGGTGGATTTTTGTACAAATGTGTATGTGTGTAAGTTGTGTATGTAAAAGACAAGACCAGTCACACATTTGATAAAAATAAAAATTTATTTAAATGCCAGGTTAATGATAACAATGCATGTTTAACAAAATTCGTGTTATTTACACAGTAACAGATTTTCACATTCTAGACTCATCTGATCCTGAATAATTAAAATTAGTCTGGCCCTTTTAGCACTAATAAAAAGAAATGAAGTCACGTAACTAATCAGTGTATAAATGTAGATGATACTATTATTTATGCTTTGTTGTGATAATTTATTTGAAATTTTGGTTTTATAATTGGTTTTATTTAAATGTGTTCTCAAGAGGATTCTTTATTTTTTTTATTTTTTTTTTTTTTTTTTAAATTAATAATTGTAATAAAATATGTAAATATATATAGAAAATTCTCTGTATAAATAAAAATATGTAGTTTTTACAAAATTCATATTACAACAGTTAATAAAAAAATATTGTAAATGAGTATTTTTTCAGACTGTTATTAACATCTATAAACAGAAAACTGTTCTCAATAATTTTTATGTTGCAACTATTTCAGATAATTAAACATTACACAATAGTATATACCATGAGGGAATGCACAATAGAATTTAATTTTAATTAACTTTTGCTAATGAATGTGATGGTATATTTTACCCAATAAAGTAACAATACCTGAAAAATTATGCATAATAATTACTCTGAAAGTTGCGGAAAGATCAACATCATCAACATGAACAAGTCTTTGTAACTTGTCTTGCTTTTTAAATTTTATTGTTAAACTGCATTTAAAATAATGCACGAAAACTGAAATTTATAGCTCAGTGACATAGATAATATATTTAACTGAACTTTTCTGAACTAAAAAGAGTTCATTGGAATAAGGTTCCAACTTTTCAAACACTGGTAGTCTGTTCGGAAAACCAAGGACAAATTTTCACATACAGTCAGTTTCCTGACTGTCTTATTGCAATGATTCTAAATAAGAGTTGACATGAGGTAGAAGTTGCCAGTAATCAGTTGCAATCATAACTACAAGTTTTTCTTCTTCAACTCTCTCCGTCACTTTCAAGAGTAAGTGACGTCTGCCTGGAAGAAATACAGCATAACAGTGTTCTGTAGATTCTGAAACTGAATGAAAAAGACTGTTAGCTAATTTATTTTGTTAATATTTTAGGACAATTATTGTGAGTGTGTATTTTAAGATAAAAATGGTATATTTCTTTCAGTGTGTGTGTGTGTGTGAGACATGTTGCTTTAAATGTTATGATAGACTGGAGTCTGTAATTAATTTGCAAATTACTCGTTTTGAGATTATTAATAAAGGGGTTATTTTAAAAATCTGTAAGATTTTACATCTAGAATGTAGCTAAAGGACTTATATTCTTAACTGCAATACTGGTAAAAAAAAAAATCATGTCAGTTTATGAACTGTTTATGTCCGAAGTAGGTGGGGCTGCATTTTTCAACACAAACTTGTTGTATAAAATAAACTGTTTTGTGTATGTTTAATGCAGAATACAAAAAATGATATCCCTGAAATATTGAGTCATTATCTTATCTAAATATTTTTTAACAGGCTGAATGAAATAACATTATTGAATATGAAATTGTTCATTTCTTAATTTTGGTATTGTACCAAAAATAATTATTTCTGATTATTAAATTAGTTTCAAAACTTAAATTCTGTAGCAGTCTGCATTTTGCAGAATAATTTGAGGTCCAATGCTTAACACAATGTTCACTAGAGCAAAATGTTTATAAAAATAAATAAATAAATAATTATAGATAAAACTAAATTAATCGGAAAACAGTTAAATTTAATGTATTTATTTCTACACATACCAGAAAAATCAATAACAACATAACTAAAATCATATACCTGTATTGACAAAAAACTGGCTTAATGCTGACTGTACTTTCTTCAGTGTACACTGCAACACTTTCACTGATAGGATAGACTCACTGAAATCATAGATAATTACAATACTTTAGATTAACAACTTAATTTACTTTTGGCAGTTGAACACATTTTTGGATTATAATTTAATATGATGTTTTTGAAGGATAAACCTTCAAGTAAATGTAGTAATAGTTATATAAATTATGAGAGAGCATAAGAAAAAATTAGAAAGATTTTATTTTAGTGTTATTAGCCAGCCAGTATTTAAAATGCTCACAATATTTATGAAAAAGAAGTTAGCATTCAGAAAATTATTAGCAAAGTTAATATTTAAATTTCAAATATACAATAATAAATAAATAAATAATGATAATAATAACAATAACTAACAGTAATGATAATGATGATCGTAATAATAATAAAAATTAGACTCATTCTCTGAATTAAATAATAATTATCTCCTGCACACATTAAATTTATAATTAAAGGTATTTCCATATAAATTATTTCTCTACCTTGGCTGTCGATCTTCTGAAGTAAAGTAATCCCATAAATTAGTGAAAGCTTCTTCTCCATTTCCCATTAAATTTAACTGTTGCCATGGAAATGGGATGAAAAGGTCAATGAATGAAAGATTCAGTGAATCGAGAACTGTTGTGTGTGTCTTCTTTTCAGACGAAGCAAACATAATGCTGCAAATCAAATAAATACATTGAAATAATCCATATTAAATTCCATTTTTTATTATTAGTTTTATTTAAAATGAATTAAAATTAAATTGTGCAAGAGCAAGCTCATTATCACCTTGCTAATGTTTTGGACACATATGATGCTAAAATTTACTCTTCACTATTATTTAATTATTTACCAAATAGATTATCATAAATCTTCAAAACATTTGGATAAACTGTAGTTAACACTATGGAATAAAAATTCATAACATCTTGCTCTGCAGTTCACCTTCTTTACTGCATTTTTCAAAACAAACAAAAATCAAACTTTATATAAAAAAGGAAATTTCAGCTGCCAAATGAATCCTGCACACTGATCTGTTTATATGTTACATTATTACCTTGTTTTGAAGTGGCCAGGCAATGGAACCATGGGTTTTAATATAAAGTGAACTTCTCTTTCATCTGCATGTTAAAAAAAAACATAAATTTATACTTTTACCATTTTAATCACTCTTTAAGAAAAAATAATTAAAGAAGAGTAAAGATATTTAATTAAGAATTGGAACAAAACGTTTAAGAATATGTTATTTATTTGCCTTTTACCTGTCACTTGGATTACCATTTAGTTCTGTCCATATATTAGTAAACTCTATACTTCAGTTGTTATAATTTGTTATTAATTAAGATTGGATAACAAAAACCAAGTAAAACATAACTTGGTAGTAAGCAGAATAATATTCAGACAGTTTCTTTGAAATTAAGCATAAGATAGAGAATCACATATCTGTCATCTTCTAAATTAACTATTGCAAATATTTTCAAGGTGTTTTTTTCACCAACTGCAACATCCTAAGGTGTAATGGACAGAAATCTAAATAAAATAAAAATGATTACTAACCATTTCTTTCCATGCAGGCTATGTGCATATCTAAAGAACAAAAAAGATATACACTGTATATTAAAAAAATAATAATAAATGTAACTATTTCTAAGTAACATATTTGGAATTAACTTCTAGATTAATTCAGAGTGAAGGACTTAGATTTTGGAAGGGAAATTCAGTGAAACAATAAAGTAAGAGAGTGGATTATTTTACATGTTAACAGAAATGACAATTTTATTTCAGATTACCATTACAAAGAAAGACCTAATCAATCCTTATTTAACTGAGAAAAATATTAAAAACAAATTATTTTAACAATTAACAGCAAAGATATAGCTTTTAAAAAATCTAAACTAAATTCACTAAAATAATGTAATAGACTTTTTTTTTCTATTTTAACAACACAAGAAATAACATTTATCTAACTTTAAAAAATTTCATTACTGTATAAAACTAAAAACAAAGTTTTCAAACTGATATCAGCTAACAACTATATCTCCAAATTCACAAATCTCAGTTAAACTGCTTTTGACAGAATAATTATATTTCACCTTTAACTTGCTGGTAATTCTCACAGTTCTCAAGTAAAACTGATACTGCATGGATGACTTCAAATTCACTTTCAGCTTTCTGTCAAAAAATTCAAGTAATAGCATATAATATATTTAGTAATAATAGCTGTTATTTTATATAATTATACGCAACTGTTGACAGGGAATAAAAATACTAAACAAAACTGCCTGTATATATTAAATATCAACAAATTTAGTATTGCCAGTATTATTATAGTTTCTTGCACATGGTTGCGTTTTTTCCCTTTTTTTTCTGTGTTCATTAGAGCCAGTTTTTGTAAATATTATAAGCTTTGCATTTTTATTGTGTGTGAGATGTTTTGATGCTGAGTGTGTTTGCTCTGCTATCTGGTTATTTTTTTTTTTGTGTGTGTTTTATAGGTTCACTGAGGTTTTTGTAATGTGTTTCTTACAAAGAGAATAGTGAATGGTTTTATACATTTCTTACCAGTTTCAAACAACATTTAACTTCTATTTCCACTTCTAACATTTGTAATCTGTTGAAATAATTTGACAAAAATTCTGAAAAAAAGAAAGAAAAACAAAAATTTAACAAATAAATTATTTAACAATTCTTATGGATTTACTGATATTTGACATAACAAAATAACAATATAAGACATTTAGGAAAATCAAAATGAGTTTTTGGTGCGTATATATTTCTATATTTCTTGATAATAATCAATTGTTATTCAGTATTTAATAATATAACATAATAACAAGACAGATGTAAAACGTTCCACAACAGGGAAATATTGATAAAAAATAAATCTTAAATAAAAACAAAAGTAGCAAAATATGTATTAACAGTTAAAATTTCACCTTGTGTATTTCTTGGAATATATTCACAAAGCAAAAACCTGCATTAAAAATAATTCATTCTGAAGACTGATGCAGAATATTTTGAGTACATTTTTTATATGTGATAATGCATAAAAATGGATAAAGATCTTTATGAGTTTTATATATAAAGATCTTTTTGAGTTTTATATATAAAGAAATATGTCTTTATATCATGTATAATAAGCTAATTTAAAAAATTCAGTAAGGAAAGCAATGCATACCTGTCTGTGTGAATTTATCCAAGTTATCTTCCACTGCAGATTTCTCTTTAACAGTAATTCTTGGCTCAACTTTTATTCTGAAAACGAAAAGAAAACATTTTTATTGCAAATGTTTACAATTAAAGAATAATACTAATACTACTTGGAAATGTGACTGAAAAGATGTAGACACATTTAAAATTATCTATTGCTACTTGAAATATAATAAAAGTAGTTCTGTCAAAAGATTAATATAATCTTCTTATATTACCATTTTTGTAAAGCAATGAATATCAAATACTTGTGGATTATAACATTTGTTTCTATATATATAATCTTGCAACATAATTAAGGTTTTCAGATCAGCAAAAAAAAAAAAAAAATTTACTGACTTAAATATCATCCAAAAAATTACTTACAGATTATAATTTATGTGTCATATTACAAGTATATATAATGTGAATGAAATCTTTTAAAAATTAAATATTTGATTTTGTAACTTTAACACTGTAGCATATTCACCTTCTCCATTCAAACATAGAACTGTCAGCTTGGAATAATTCAGTCTTTTCAGGCAGGTTAAGAGAACCTTGTAAATAAATAAAAATTTTAATTAAATAGTTCAAAGGAAGGTAAATGTAAATTCAACAATTTTTATTAATAAATAAATAAATAGGTCAAATGAAAATTTAATAACAGTGAGGCCAATGCATGAAATTAAAAACTATTACAAGTCTTCATACAATTGTTATGTCATGAAAATAAAAAAGGATTTAAAACTAAATGATAATAATAATTAAATATATAAACAAACCTGGTAACAAGGTTGTAAAGTTGTTTCCTGTAACTTCATCACCTTGCTTCATTGCACTCAGTACATCTTGAATCTACAATATAATATAATCTTTTTACAGTGCTACAAGAAATGTCTGTGACAGCCCAAATTTACTACAGAATACAGTATGGCAATTTATCTATAAATTCTGTAGAGTTAGTTTATAAAACATTGGTATCGATATAATCCATTACCAAATACATTTCAGTGATTGTTTTCTTTTAACATAAAGATGAAGATAAAAAAACAACAACAATAAATACCTTTGTATCAGAGGCTCCAGTTAACAAGGCATAGTAAAACCTGGCTCTGTCTTGGATGTCAGTGTCGTCATAATTGTGAAATATCTCAAACAACAGTTCACCTAGAACTGATAAAATAATGTACTTTAGGACAAATTAAAAACAAAAATAGTAATAGTGATAAGCAACTGAAGTAGTTTATTTAACTCTTCCAAGAAGACATGAACCAGAATAGTCAGAATTTTCTATTACAAATGGACACTAGGAACACTAATATACTTTATAATAAATACTAATACAATATAAAAAATTACAAAAAGAAGACCAAAACAAAATTATTAAGCAAATAAAATACTGATGAAATTTTTAATACAAGTCCTAACAAAACATTTTTTAAATACTGAAGTTTATTGAAAATAATATTAAAAAATAATAAATAAATAATAGTAATAGTAACAACAAAATTAAGAAAACTTTATTCAACCATCTTGACATTACAAATAACTATTAGCATTTTATTTATTATTATTTTTTATATTTATTAAATTATGTCAGTAAAAAAAATATTTCACACAATTATTAGCTAGCACACATAAAAAGATTTTAAAAAAGAAATGTTTACCTGAAAAACACATATTCAGTGGAGTGATAAAGATGTATGTTCTTACACACTGCTAAAACATCATTGCCAAAGTACCAGCCACATTGATCCAAACAAACAGCAGTGTTAACAAGACACTGCAAATACTTCACTGTGTCCTGTACAAATTAATAATTTATTATTACACTTACTAAATAAAATATCAAAAAAAAAAAAAAAACATTATTATTATTATTATTATTATTATTATTCTAATTATTTGGCATTTTTAACAGGACACTTGATTTCACAGTGTCTTGTAGTCTAATAAAAATACAATATTTTCATACTAAATAATAATAATCTGGTTCTTTTAACAAATGAAGAGAGTACAATTCAGTAGTGCCTATAAAATTAATGATCACTGAACATGCTAAATACAATACATTTATGATATTTTCCAACACAATCAGTACCAATGCTCCTCTGAGTTTTCTATTGTTGATTAATAGATAAATTACAGAAAAAATGCTAAATGTGAAAATTAAAATAATTTATATATATTCTAAATTAAAAATTCTAAATATTATAGTGCATTCAACAAGTTAGTTTAGGTAGTTCACTGTCTTGTAATCTAAACACAAAATCATACCAAACAGGAAAAGGAGTGCACATTTAATAAATGAAAATAGAATTTAATAACCTTAGCATAGTAATTTAATTTTAAAATATAAAATAAGCAATGAAATAAAATAATATTATCATTTTCAGACTATAAAGTTTCAAAATGTTATGCTTATTCAAATAAATCTTAATAAAATCAGAAAGGCCAGTGCTTGCATATAAAAACATATTTTAATAAATAAATAAATAAATTTAACCAAAACAAAATGTATAAAAATCAAGACCATTCCAAAACTGATTGGGGTTTATTTATGTTTGTGTGAATACTGAGAATATTGTCTTGGTTTGGAGCAATTAATATCCTATGAAGTAACCCATAATGTCAGTTTTATTCTTAGTTATATGACAACGATCATACCAAAACACAAACTATTAATAATCTTTTTATGGGAAAAAAAACACCTACCTGCTGATTTAGACTTGTTTCTTTAGCAGATGTTTGGAAAACTTGAAGGTAATATTGATACTGCTGTAGAACTTTTTCTGCTGGTGTCTCCAGAACCTGTTTGTGAAGAGAACTGAGGATGTCCATATGCACAGACCTAGAAATTAATAATAATCTCAGTCAATTATATTACAGATCTCTGGTTAAAACATACAAACCATGATAAAATAAAAAAAATAAAAAATACAGTTAATAACAAAAATCCTCACTCTCAAAAACAAAATGTTTTATGTCAATGCAATTTACAGTTTACTACATAAAATAAAATAAAACATAGCAAATTTTGAAAATACAACACCCAAAAATATAAGTAATTATGCAACACTTGCAAACTGATGGATTGGAAACCACCAGGTGATTTACTGTATAGAGAAAATCATTAATTTATCCATTTAAATGTTTCAGTTTTCATTATTTTTATTAAATTTTTTTTTTTTTTTTTTTTTTTTTTTTTTTTTTCATAATGTATTTATTAAAAATAAATTTAAAAATTACCTTTCAGGACTGATTTCTTTGATACAGCTTATAAAGTTCAAGACAAATGGAATGAGATGAGGAAATTTGGAAAAAATTTCAAATGTCATTCTGTAAAACAAAATAAAATTTACATTAAAAAATGCTCAAAAAAAGTATCAAAATAATTATAAAAATTCATAATTATTAAAGAATAGCTTAAATTTCTGTTTAATCTTTTGAACTACTTATATTAATTTTCATTAACAAACTGATAAAACTTAAATTTAAGATATCTTGTGTTATTGTTCTTAAACTATTAGTTTTTAAACTTTATTGTCAAAGTCATCTGGATACATTTTAAATGGAATCAGTAATGTATTCCATTTTTCCTTCTAGCAGATATACTTACTCCAGTGTAGCCTTAGTAATGTTTTCATTGTCTTGTATCTTATAAAATCTGAACAGAGTCTTAAATAAACCAAGTGCAGCCTTCACCTCCCCAGTCACTAGAACCAATTTCCGTAAATACTGTAAGCTTTTCAGAAGTTCAGGGTAGCTTTCTGAATCACAAAATAATTTTGAAATTCAATAGTTTAAAAAGAAAAATATATAAAATGACTGACTAAAAGACTCCAGATTATGAAGACTGTTTAACACACACAAACACACACACACACACACACACACACACACACAAACACACACACACGTGTACTCATATTTTACTATTTTATAAAATAATTCCTACTATAATATTACTGTAAGCAAATTCTAATTAATTTTAACCTAGCAAGCAAACTGAAACTGAACAAACATTTTTTTGAAATCCACTTAACAGATTAACAGAAATTTAAAATACCTTTCTTTCTTGCCAGACAGTGATTCAGAATGTTAAGTTTTTCAATATGAACATCAAGACTGTCAAAAACTGAAGGAAAGAATTTATCATGTTGTTTTTCTCTGATGTATGTAGAAACACCCATCTCTGCCTTTTCACACTGTTAAAATTCAAAACCAGAAAAAGGATAAAAAATTCAAAATACTGTACACACACAACACACTATCTTGTTTCTGGAGTTTAAAACATAATACTGACTGCATAACTAAAATATTATATTAATAAACTACTATATTTTGGTCGTAGAAAAAAAAGAAAAAATATTTTTACAAGGATAATACAAGAATTCCATCAAATTTCCAAACAAACTCAAATGAAATAAAATATTTATGATGCAGACTATGTATTTTAAATTGTACATAAGAGGTGTGAAATTCTAAGAAGTTAAAACATAGGGCTACTTTTTATAGCTTACAGCTGAATATCCCTTAATCCATTGCAGGAGAAGCAATCGATGAGCTGGACTCAAAGCAGAATGATTTGCACCCAACACTAATCTGGTCCGAAGTTTATTCTCCTCAGTTTCTGTCAGCGTTTCAGTAGAATATTCCATCTAAAACAATACACACAGATTATAATTAAGGTTATGTCACGTCTGAAGTAAATAGTATATGACTGATATGTTTTTAAAAATTGGTTGACAACAACTAAAAAGTGTCAGTATTTCCTGTTAATATGTCCTTAAAAATGTTATTTAGATACAGATCTTTAGTATAACAGATATGAAAACTAATATGGTCACTACTGTTAATTATTTTTACTCGACTTTCAATTAGTTTTAAAGCATTTATAAACTCTAAAACTAAAAGAGTGCTAAATTTAAAACATTACAATTTAACATTAAAACCTGATGTGAAATACTAATTCATTCTTAAAGTGTTTTTTTATTATTTTATTTATTATTATTATCGTTTTTTTTTTTTTTTTTTTTTTTTTGTTTTTTGTATTTGTTAAACTATGATGTAAACAAATGTTAAATCACTAGCCTTAAATTATGAAAATATTTAAATTAATTTATTACAAAGTACCTATGACATAATACCTGTAAGTAAATTATAATGTGCTGGAGTGATGGATCAAATGTAGCCATATGATGAAGCATCAGTGGTTTAAATATCTAAAACACAGACAAAGAGAACTTAAACAAATCTGTTTTTACTTCATACTTCTAATATAGCTTTTTATTCTTAACAGCTGAATGAAAAAGATTACATTAACCAAAAAAAAAAAAAAAATTAAACAATCATATAAGGTTATAAAAAAACATTTTGTAACTTTTTAAAATGGAATAAATAAAAGTTCTAATGTGTTTACTCAAATAAATTATCTTTTTAATTTTTAGACTGAAGAAAGCAACTGAATTTCAGATTTTAAGAATGGCGGGTAATATTCTGTTTCTGTATATTTGCTTACACTTGTACTCATAGAAGAGAAAAATATTAAGTCTGATTTACATAATATTTTCTTAAAATACCTTTTACTTATCAGGATACATGTTTAATAAGAAAAGATTTTTTTTTTTAATTTAAATTAGCTAAATTTAAATAATTTTTGGAATTTTAGTGTTTTACATACAGAAGGTGATATTGTTGGTGAATTGCGCAATGTTGCCACAAGCGATATGATGATGTTCCACAGTGCTGATGGTGTTAATATTGCACAGATGTCCATGATGAAGGAAACTGCTGGCAGTAACTCTTCAGCAAGATTTGATGGTTGTGATAACAGTCTTTGAAGTTTGGTCTACAAAACAGATTAAACTATAGCTTTTAAAGTTCCAGAAATATTTGCGATATACTAACCTGAAATTTTTTTATCATAACAAAATACCCACATCTCGACCAAATAATTACTTTTTTATTACCTTTTTTTTTTCTTCAAAATAATAAATACTTATAATTAATTATGAATCCATATATATACTGATGCATGTGAAAAACATGGACAAATCACACAGCATGTTTTGTTTACAGTAAGCAATACCTTCACTCACATAAAATAGATCCATTATGAGAATTATGTTTTATTTTTTAATAGGTCTCCTTAAAATCTACTTAATTCTGCAGTACAGTGTGATAAAATGCAACATTTCTTACTTTATTTACCCATTCTGTGCTTAGATCAAACAACAAACTCTGGAAACACCCAAATATGTAGAAGGATTTTTTTTTACTTCTCTAACTCTTGCTCATTATTTTTATATCAAATACATGCTTGGCTTAAATTATGGATCTTTTGTTACAGTAATTAAAAGACTGCTCAAATTTGATGTTCATTTTATACAAATGGGATGACTGGTTATATAACAGATGAAAGTTGAACATCTCCAAAAGTAAAATAAGATAATTCATTTCTGTTTTTTCTTTCTTTTTGCAGTGTGTTGAAATGTTTCCTCACTTCTTAGCTAAATAATAACATCATTTTGTCAAATGTGCCCAGTATCCATAGCTTTCCTTTGCACTTATAACATATTTAATTACTACTTTAAAAGGATATTAGATTTTATCTTTCAATTAAATATGGATGCAACTGCTGCAAAAACAGAAACTAATAATAATAAGAAGTACATTAATCTTACATTTTGTAAATGTATATTTTTTAAATATGCAGGAATTTACATTATAATCTAAACTTGATAACAGAGATATGTTATTCTTTTCTAAATATGTAATGAATTTGTTAATGTTATAAAAATATTGATTCTTTATTTCCAATATATTTCCAGTCGTCTCTTTGTAAAAGCTAAAGCAATATTTATACTTCTGTAAAGCATATGTTTGCAATTTTATTCTCTGAAATTCAACATCAACAAAATGTATAGAAATAAACTTTTAAAAATACACAGATTATCTGATATAAACGCTGAAATATGCATATTATTTCAATAACTATTTGGTTCATGATAAACTATTTCACTTTAAGCTTCCATTGAAAAAATAAATTTTAAATGATGCTAAGCTGCAGATTAAAAAAATATAAACATAAACCAGGTTACTTATACTTTGATAACAACAAAATAAATAAATAAATGAAAAAAATATAATTAAAAATATCAGTATTTTGTTATAGAACCTAAGATACATTATAAATAAATAATATGAATTATACTTACAAGCTCTTCTGACTGGTTCTTTTCTGATGCAGTTCTTTAAAAATAATAATAATAATAATAATAAATAAAAAAAAAAAACTATGAAAGACAATACACAGACACAAACACACACAAATAAAAAAAAAAAACTCAAAATTTGATCTTTCAAAGACCTTGTGAAGTGAAAGTCTGATCATAGATATTAGTAATTCAAAATCCAAATGCTGATAATTTGAAAACCTTTATTTCTCAAAGTCATTTTGCAATCTGAGACTACTGACATAATAGAAATTAGCCTTTAAAAACTTGAAGCAGTGCAGTGGTCAAGCGATTGTTTCCCTGGGTAAGTACAAAACAATGGATTGTTGATTATGCAGAATGAAATACAAGTACTTCAGTTGTCTGTGTGTACACAGCATAAAGCCTCTTTACATAAAACTAACAGCAGAGTCATTAAAGAACTGCTGTATTAAAATGTTAAAGTTAATTGATAGATTTTTCTTTTTGCTTAATAATGAGTGTATTGTGTCAAACATACTGTTTTCAATTTAAATACCAGTTAATGGAATTATAGTGATTATGTTCTACCAACTATGATAATTGAAAAATACATGAACTTTGTTGTTATTTTCAGTTTTTTTATTTTAACATATGTGTTTCTGGTAATGTGTATACATGTGTGTGTCTTCTGTTTTTTTCTTCTGTTTTATCTATCAATAAATATATTTGTGTTTGTGTCAAATTTGGCAAATTTATGTTTGTCATATTCATTTGAACTGTGTTTTTATTGATTTTGTTATTTACTTAGTTTACAAAACACACAAGAGCATTTATTTTTTGCAAATATGAAACGTATTCTTCATTCAGAATTGTGGTAATTATTTGAATTTCAAAAATTTAAATTCCTTGAAACTGTGTCTATTTTTCTAACTTCTCTAAGATTGAATTATCAAAATTCATCTGTGTATATATATAAAAGAAAGGTGACTATTTGTAATATTCAAACTATCCAGTATTATCAAAAGCAGAAATAAAATTTTAAAAATAGTTAATATTAGGACATGCTAGATATATATTAAATTTTTTTTTTTTTTTTAAAGATTTATAAATAAAATATAAAAGAGTAACTGGAACAGAAACATTAGAACAATATAAACATACAAATACTGATTATGGATTACAGTCATTTCCATGGTTATACTATTAGCTAAGCAGGCTTTTTTGTTACAACAAACATGATTTTATAATAGACTTACTTGGTCATATGATGTAGAATTGTGGCCAGAAGACAAATATAATCCTGACAAACTTCTGTACGTTCTTCTCTTGCTACTTGTAAAACACTGTCTTTCCATTTCCACATTACACCCTTTGTTGTTTGTAAAACAAAACAAACATTTTTAGATATTTTACAACCAACATACAAATACTTAGGTATGGAACATTCATATCATAAACACACAGTATAAAAACACACATACATTTTCTTTATCACTTACTAAAATTATATATTTATGATGGGTTTATTTGTTAATAAATTTAACTATAAATATAACTAATCAAGTATATTTCTGTAATATGTTTTTTATTGTTATTGTTGGAATTAGTAAATTTGTTTAATATGTCATCATTTTAAAAGCAAAAACAAATCTTTAAAAATTATTGTATTTTGTATAAATCTGAACAAGAACTAAACTTTTTAATGTTCTAATGATTTTGCTTTGTTTTATTTGTTTTTTGGTTGCTGTTTTTTTTTTTTTGTGTAAGATGAAAATTTCCATTCAAACTGCTATTATATTAAAAATTAATCTCTTGTAAGATAAAATTAATTTAAAATTTTTAGAAACTAACTTAGAAGTCAATAAAAATGAAATAAAAAAATAAAGAATATCAAAATTGCTGACTGTGCTAGATATATCAAAAAAGCTAAACTATAAATCGGAATTTTGCTCAACATATATTTTCCTAAACAAAACAAGCAAAGTTTTCAAAATCTTACTGGAAGAAATTCCTCCAACTGTTGGAGACATCTACAAACACATCCTCGCAGACGGCGAGTTTGCACATCATTTAACAGCAGCAGCAAAATCCCACATTCTGTCAGCCACTGACATAGATAATTCTTCAGACTGGAACAAATTTTAAAATTAATTTTGATACTCCTGTTTACATAATACACTTATATATGTATATATTTCTCATTTTTTAAATACAAATTAAATACATTGCTCTCCAATTATTTTATAAATAAGTTGTAAATATAATGAAATAAATGATTATAATCATTCAATGACATTTTTTTACAAAACATAAGTTATATATCCTATCAAGTTTATTAGAATTGTCAGGTTATAATTTTGGCTGATTTTCATGTGAAAGACAAACCTTCTACTTCTAATTTTACAAAAACTATATCAAAGAAAGTATTTATGTCAATTGTATACATTTTCTGCACTGTTAATGAGCAAGGTGGTGACAGTTATAAGCAGCTGAAAACAGAAGTTGACATATTCATCTTGAGTCTTGTATTGATGGAAAAGATTCAGAAGAGTAGAAATGGCTTGATCAACACTGGAAAACATAAGTAAAAATAATGACAAAAATAATATAAATTTGGTTTGAAATTTTATATACTTTTTATATTAATAACACACACATTTAACCTCCTTAATATAAACTCCTTAAAATACTCCTTAAAATAACTAACCAAATAAAAAAATAATGTAATGAATACTTTTTCAAAAATCACAGTTTTCTCTCTTTATTTATTTCCTTATTATTATTATTATTATCAGAGGGGCCAAAGGATTGGTGACCCCGAGCATCCATTTTGGGGGGGTATCCAATGAGAGAAAAGGACAGAATAAATTTAGTTGATTTATATTTAAATCGATTAAAGTGTTTATTTTATGTTTCATCTGTGTTTGCATATCCAAAACATCTTCCTTTCTCATAATATTTGTCAGTGCTAGGCTTTAAACTCGAGTCTTTGGGGTGTACAATCAAGGAGTTGTCCCCGGGTCTCACATGACCTCTGCACGCAACTGATTATTATTTTACAGAATAACTCTTCTAGAAGTTCTCTTGAATGCTATGAAATTTATAATACAATAAGAGAATACAAAATTAAACCTGTTTGCATCCAGTGACTCAGAACCAAATTGCTCCAAGGTAGAAAGATATGCTGTTTTTGCAGCAATATCAACCCCATCTTCATACATTAACTAGAAAAAGAAATTTTTAAAGATATACTGTTTTATTCAGCGATGTAAAGTATTTATATTAGATTCCAAATCTGAACAACAGAAAGCAAGACAGGAAATTAAAAGACAGGGAGAAAAAGTAGGAGTGAAAAAGACCCACAATAGGTGAAATAAAGGGAGAGAGAGAGAGAGAGAGAGAGAGAGAGAGAGAGAGAGAGAGAGAGAGAGAGAGAGAGAGAGAGAGAGAGAGAGAGAGAGAGAGAGAGAGAGAGAGAGAGATTATACAGTGAGAGACTGTTATAAAAATAGTACTTTAAAAATTAAGAAACTGAGTTATAATTTAGATACAATAAAATGAAAATATATATATCTTTTTAATTAATAAATAGCATCTGATTTATATTATTTATTATCAGGTGAGTTGTGAAAAAATGAATGTCTCATGACTGATTCAAGACGTTTTCTTGTTATATCGACAGTTGTTATGAAAGAAAATCATGTACTTTAAGCAAATCGAAAACAAAATCTTCATTTTCAAACTCTTTTTCTATGGTGCCATCTGCAATGCTGGTTCGTATGTACTTTAAACTTTGTTTACAATCAGTAAAATGCAGACGACTGCCCGATGTTGACATCTTTCTGCCTGCGTTCTCATATCACAACTGGGACTCGGGCTCGGACTCAAGCTTCTCTTTAGTTACTCTCCGGACATAATGTTGACAAATATGAAAGCGGAGGTATTTGTAATCTTTGTAAAATGTGAATTTTTATTTATAAAGATGACTAACATTCTACGTATTTTTGTGACTGTCAAACATAATTTATTACTCTTTTATATTTTTTTAAAATTGTTTTATAAAAATGTCTTTCTTTCTTTCTTTCTCTCTATTTTATTTTATTATATATTTATTTGTATTATGTGAGTGGGTGTCTCTGAATTTTTTTTTATTATTAAACGTTGTCATCGATGTTTAGATCTGTTTATAGCATTTTATGACATGATTAATTGAATGGTTTCCGTATCTAGCTTTTAATAACTTTTCAAGTTAATCTGATCTGTTTTGATGTTTTTTTTAATTTATTTTTTATTTTTACTTGGCATAGCCAAAGAAATCACAATATGTGGAAAACAAAACGGAACAATAATAATAATTAAGGTGATGCTAATGAAGATAAATATTATTTGTTTGGTAAATATTCGGCTAACAAATAAAATCCCTTTGTTTAATTTTCCATATAGAATAAAAAAAAAAAGATCTAGATTAAATCAGAAGATACTTTACCGTATTGTTCTAGGATAAATTTGATATCAAGAGGGAAGGTGTTCCGTTTTGTTTTCCACATATTGTGATTTCTTTGGCAATGCCAATGAAAAAAAAAAAAAAAAAATCAAATTAAATTGAAAAGTTATTAAAAGCTACATACGGAAACCATTCAATTACTCATGGCATCTAAACATCATGCTCTAAACAGATCTAAACATCGATGACAACGTTTAATAAAAAATAATAATTATTATTGTTGTTGTTACTGTTATTTTTGTTGTTGTTATTGTTGTTGTTGTTGTTGTTATTATTATTATTATTATTATTATATTGTTATTATATATTATTATTAATATTATCTCACTTTTTTATTATTATTATGTGAGAGATGGACATAAAACAGCTGTTACTTCATGGACTACAGATATCCATTAGCAGCATAACATATTTTATATGCATTTTCAGAAGAACGGAAATAATGTAATTATGACTATAATGCAGCAGGTCGCACACCAAGCTTTTATAATTGCCACACTGGGCTTCTCCTTTTTTTCGCCAGTGCAAGATGCATTGTATCATTCAAACAGCCCGTACTTCAGTGAACGAACAATATTATTTAATCAAGACTAATTCGTCGTTTGTAGTTGCTAGTTGTTGCTGGATTTGTTCGTTTTCTGTTCTTTTTACCGCCGGTTTTATTATTATTATTATTATTATTTTATTTTTATTATTTTTTATTATTATTTATTTATATATTTATTTATGCCTACAATAACAGCGATATCATGTTATCACCAATCTTTTTTATTTATTTATACATGTAGTCTAATCAAAACATCTATTTACGTTTTCACAAGAAATTAGAAGAATAATAGATCTACATTTTAATCACTGCAACCATGCATAAAATAATAAAGTTTTGCTCGTACAGCCTTAATTTGAATTTCTAATGTGCAATGATTGAGCAGATTAATGTTGATACAAGTTAATTTAATTTCACGTCTGACACTACAAAACTGCAATAAAACCAGCAGCCTTTTGTTACGTTGCAGACACACATTCAACAAACTTAATAAAATGTTGGAACGAATATAAAATAGAATAATAATCTAATAATAATTAAGCCGACCGCATTTATATTTAATTTAAGGCTGGTCATCGTTTTCAGAATAATTATATTAATAGCTATACCTTAAAAACATATATAGGCCTATAAACACAACGGAGAGTGTCGGAAACAGATTTTGAAAATGCAGATAGACATAAACGTAATTCTGTATTTTCTGTTCTATACGGAAGTATGTTGTACTTAAATTAGGCTTTAATAAACGCGTCGTTTTCATTATCACCGACTCTCCCTCGGTTGGATACATTTGCAAGTGGCGCCAAAAGCTTATTTTCAGAATCGAAATTGGTTTTCCTAGGAGTATTAATAATTTTATTAGTTGTGTCGATGGTTCAGACTTGTCAGAGAGACATAAATGGATTAGATGAATAATCTTGTATCTCTTCCCCACTTTTTGGTTTTCTTCTTTATTTACTGGGCACTGGTGAAGGTTGTTTCGTTAAAATTATCTAGAAGATGGACTTTTTCTGACATACACCAAAATATCTCTCTCTCTCTCTCTCTCTCTCTCTCTCTCTCTCTCTCTCTCTCTCTCTCTCTCTCTCTCTCTCTCATGCATAGTAAAAGAGATGATGATTTGATAGAAGTAAGAAATAGAACATGACTGAATTCGGAATAAAAAAAGAAAGAAAATAACAGACAAAATGTATTTAATTATTTTACGAATACCTCCCAAAATAAAATGTATAGCCAATAAAGCAAAAGAGAGAGTTAAAAAAAAAAAAAAAAAAATTAAAATGAATATTGTGCATTTCTAATGCCTTAATAGGGCGTGGATCTTAAATCAACCGTTGTCTATATGAACCCACACTGCTCATGAATACAAACGTTTTATAATGTTATTTTTGCCAAAGGGCAAATAAAAGAAAAAGTTATCTATTTTCTTTCTTTCTTCTTCTTCTTCTTCTTCTTCTTCTTCTTATTATTATTATTATTATTATTAGTAGTAGTAGTAGTAGTAGTAGTAGTAGTATCTATTAAAGAAATAAAATACATTTTTTTTGTATCCCAAAAGATTTTCGATAGGATATTTTTCGTCACATGACTGTTGACCTAAACTCTTTTCGTGTCTGCCCGTAAACTTCCGGCCTACAAAACTGTTTTATTTCCACCCCACTTGATCGGTCCCTATTAATACAAATGAGTTGTTTTCAGAAAACGTGCTAGTCGACCAACAGGTGTGCAGTAATAAACCGATAAAAGTTTTCGAAGTGAAATATTTACGACTTCGAGTCATCAGCCCTGCGCGCAATCCAAACATCGACAGAATGTTCGAAATTTGCGAAATTAAAATGCCTAAAAATAGCATTTTCGCTTTTCAAGTCGAATTGTCGAGATATTTTTGAGTTTTCAAAAAATGCCATTTTTTAAATTTATTTATTATTATATTTTTTGACAGTATGACCTACGATAAAAACAATTTGAAGTTAAAAATATTTTATACATTGAGGAAAAAAAAAAAAAAAAGAAGAAGAAAAGGTTGAAAGGAAGAACAGTAATAGCATTGAACTTTTCTATTGTTATCAATTTCGATGATCATAGAATATATACTATTATGTGAAAAGATGAGGATTTATTATTATCATCATCATCGTCATCATCTAAATAATTAATTACCTACTGTTACCTTTTTTAAATATAAATTATACACATATATTATAGTTCTCTCTCTATCACTCTGTTATACCAGTGGCGTGCAGAGGGAGGCCGAAGGGGTAGTAGCCCTGGACATCCGAATGGGGGGGGGCTATCCAATCGGAGAAAATAAATTTACATATTCAAAATATCTTCCTTTCTGATATTCCTCATATTTCTAGGCCTTATACTTAAGTCTTTGGGGCATACAATCAAGTAGAGTGCCCTGGGCATCACCAGACCTCTGCACGCCACTGTGTTATACTAATATTGTATTTAATTATTTATTTATTGTAACAAGTGAGAATACTATAATTATATTTGTTATAATTTAGACTCTCTCTCTCTCTCTCTCTCTCTCTCTCTCTCTCTCTCTCTCTCTCTCTCTCTCTCTCTCTCTCATATTTTGTATTTATATCTTTATTGTCGTAGGTTCATTATAAACTGTAACTTCATGGATTCTCCATCCTGGATAGAGAAATTAAGGCTCAATACAATTACTGTGATACGATTCGACAGGTATGAGATATCGATAATTACGCAAATGGCTGGAAACAGCAGTAAGTTGAACTATAGACTGTTACATAATAGTTGTACACAAAACCGGATGTTAAGATGCGAGTGGGTGAACCTTGGCTCCGTGAATTTGTTATCGGGGCTTGTTTATCAATAATACATGTCAACTAAAGTACTGATATATAAGATAATAAGTTAATGTTGTCTCAAAAACTTGGACGTACTCTCTGACTTCGTTTTACATCCTACGCATCACTGCTTGTCTCGACCGGCGTTTTATTTACCGCATTCTGTGACTCCTTTCTCTTCTCTGTTTATGAATAGGTCTCTCTCTCTCTCTCTCTCTCTCTCTCTCTCTCTCTCTCTCTCTCTCTCTCTCTCTCTCTCTCTCTCTCTCTCTCTCTCTCACACACACACACACACACACACATTTATTCTTACAAACAACCTATTTGGCTTAGGTTCAGTTACGAGACTGATCGCCTAAGGCGTCACAGGTCATAATTTTTCATCCTAATCGTACATAAAGGGCGGTTAGTATTGAAACGAATGATTTATGAAAGATTGTGGTACGTAATATCATGACATTATGATGTTTCTTTATGGTATCATTTTAGAAGGAATTGATAACGTACTGACAACTAATAATTAACCGTCAATATTAGAATACATTACGTTACAACCATATGTAAACATTTCCTGTGAAAGAGAAACTACTGTAATTTATTAATGAACAACCAAATTTAGACCGCACGAAGGTGTGTCGTTTGTGCGTCATAATATGACAGTTGTAAATTAAAAAGGAAACGCGTGTCGAATAAATTCCCGTCTTTTATGTTGCTCATAACCTTCTCCTCCCACAGTGTGTTTATTGTTGTTTTAATTGACAACTTAACATTATTAATAAGTTGAGGTTGTCACATGTACAATATTCCACCTTTCAGAGGTTAAAAAGAAGAATTATAATAATCATTGTAAACAACATCAATCAAAACAAATAAATAAATAAAATGTTCTCTGAAAATTCTGTTTTTAATATAAATAAATAAATAAAACAAAATAAAATAATGTTATTAGAGGCAAAAGTTACGTCTACAGAAAATGAAAAAATAAGTAATTTTAGTAGTAGTAGTAATAATATAAATTAATTTAATTTAATAAATATTACAGATAATTAAATAATAATAATTATTATAAATAAAATGAAAAGAGAAGAATAAATAAATAACGTAAAGTAAAAGTGTGTTTTTGAAGAGATGCATATTATAATGAAAGATGTGTACGCCATTTTTTAAGTCCTAGACCTAGAGCGTGTTTCTCAACATCGGACGATTAACAGTATAGTTAGGAATGTCATTAAATAAACATTCCTTTCATTTGACAGTTTGAGAACACATACACACACGAAGACATGCGACCTATTGTTGGAACATGCCCGTATACATGTATCTAAACAAAAGCACGTTTCACCACAATCTCTGTTTGTAATCCTGTTAAAAGGAAATAATTATAACAGCATTCTTTGTTAAAAAGTGAAGTGGAACCTTTATCATAACAATATATAGTGACCAGACAATATTTTGTCAGGTTATAATATATTAGCATAAATTCATTATCAACATCTGCAATTGTCGTTTCTTAGTTTTATACTCTCAGCCTTCCCTAAACAAGTTTACAGGATTCTGTAATTGATTAAAATGCTCAGAAAGTAGATTGTTTTACATGGTCGTAATTGCAATAATAAAAGATTTGTTTGTACAAGCAGTGATAATAGTAATAGTAGTAACTGACTAACTGTAATATTAATGGTAGTTGTAGTAGTTTGTTGATAGATATAGATGTAGTAGTAGGCATAGAAGTCACAATAGTAGTAACTAACATACTGTCGCTTTATGCAGACATAATGACACACTCTAATTGCAGTAGTAGTAGTCGTAGTAATAGCAACAGTAACCACTGAGGCAGTTAAGATATTACGAATTCAGTTAGCAAAAAGAAAATATTTAACAGGTGATGATTCCTTAAACACATACAAAACAACAACAACAATATTCCTGAAGATAATCATGCAGGCCCAAACACCCACAGACACGCAAATACGGAGTGTTAAGCTTCTAAATGTTAAAACGATGTTGTGTCTGTTAATCGGGTTACTAGAACGCGTCACTCAGTTTGTGTTTACTTCATATTATTTTCCAGGTCATTTAATACATTACTACGAATTGTAAACACCATGACAAGCAAAATTTAAATGCCACCATATAAATCCAGGTGTCACCGATTATTAAACATGAAACTGTTGAAATAAAGTGTATATTCACACACACAATGGCTTTTATACGTTATTGTAAACTTGCAAAACTCTCTCTCTCTCTCTCTCTCTCTCTCTCTCTCTCTCTCTCTCTCTCTCTCTCTCTCTCTCTCTCTCTCTCTCTCTCTCTCTCTCTCTCTCTCTCTCTCTCCTTTTCCCTCTCCCTTTATTTCACCTATTGTGGGTCTTTTTCACTCCTACTTTTTCTCCCTGTCTTTTAATTTCCTGTCTTGCTTTCTGTTGTTCAGATTTGGAATCTAATATAAATACTTTACATCGCTGAATAAAACAGTATATCTTTAAAAATTTCTTTTTCTAGTCAATGTATGAAGATGGGGTTGATATTACTGCAAAAACAGAATATCTTTCTACCTTGGAGCAAAAAAAAAAAAAAAAAAAGCCTACATGAACATATCCAAACTTGCATATCTCCAGGCTGTTCGCAGGGAAGATATTTTTACAAAGTCAATACACCGTCTTTATGCAGATTTTGTTTTTGATTTTTTTTTCTTCTCCATATTGTATTATTATTATTCATGCCCAAAAAAAAAAAAAAAAAAAAAAAAACAACCCCAAAAATCACTTCATGTTATGATACCCATGAAAAAGAAATAATTCACTTTATATTTTACTGTCGAGTCAAAAGAAATAGCAATTCACTTCATATATTTTATACCGAGTCAACACACGAACATTAGTTCATTTTATGTTTTATAGCGAGTCATCCGAAATAACAATTAACTTTATATATTTTATAGCGAGTCAAAAGATACAACAGTTCACTTTATAAAATTAACTTTATCAAGCACTAATGAAATATAATTTACAACTCCTTCTGTGTTTTTAATTTTGCATTTCACTGACTACAAAAAAAAAAACAACAACAACAACACAAAAAAAAAAAAAAAAAAAAAAAAAAAAAAAAAAACCCACGAAGTATTATAATAATATTTAGGACAGCCTATTTAGATACCACACTATCACCAGCTGTGGATTTTACACCAAGTATCACGACATATATTTTAATAGTTTAAAAAATATGTCAAACGTCATTGACATTTGTGACTACGATTAAAGTAACACAACGGTCGCGGGTACTGTAATAAAGTAGGCTTACAAATTATGCGGATTCGGGGAGTGGGAGAGTTAAGTGAAAGAAAAACACAGAAGATTAAACAAATGAAAAAAAAAAAAATTTCCACAGAATGAAAGAATAAGAGAAATGAATGCATGAAACACACTGACCTTGATACAAAGATGTAAAAAGAGGTAGACGGATATATTTACATACGATGTTCTGTTTCGCCTATGTGTGTGTGTGTGTGTGTATTTACTGAGAGAGAGAGAGAGAGAGAGAGAGAGAGAGAGAGAGAGAGAGAGAGAGAGAGAGAGAGAGAGAGATTGTTTATGCATAACGCCCCACATCATTACAAGAGTAAAACTTTTTGACTAATCTGTGTTATGTTACAGACAGTCGTCCAACGTACCAGAACAGTGTCGTTCAACACCGAAGAAATATTTGACCATTTCACGCTGAACGCCGGTCAGTTCACGTTGTGCCAGCTGCGGTTTGATCGAGTCGCCGCTGTGACGTACGGAAACTGTGTAGATTAAACGCTGCTGATAAGCAGCATGCACACGTCTTCAGAATTCACAGTCATCAGAACAAAGATGTAATTTCTCTGCCCGTGAGATAATTATTCATAAATCTCACCATGATATGTGGAATTATCGACAATGTGTCTTATATTTTAATTAATTACACGGTAGTTTAGGATATTTCGATTATGGTACCTGCTGAATTGCAGCTCTATGATCGACACTTACATACATTCTATCATGAGCTTTTTCTGGTTCCAGCCAGTGATTACTCACTACTGGTAGACGCCGAAAGACGTTTGAACTATGTAATAAAATAGATCTTGATTTGTACTGTGGACTAATTACTTTTTCACAGAAAACGATTTATAAAATTAGAGAAAAAGAGGTAAAGAGAGAAACAGATAGGCAGACAGACAGAGAGAGAGAGAGAGAGAGAGAGAGAGAGAGAGAGAGAGAGAGAGAGAGAGAACGATATGAACATACAAACTCAGCATCATGTGTACGTGCACATACACACACACAACCCACACACTAAACTATATAAATGCACACAAGTACGCATGCACTAAAAATCACTCAAGTAATTCTTTTAACTAATTCTCTTTAGCAAATTTCAGAATCAGGTATATCTGAAGCACACCTCAAATTTCCCACCTAGAGCTTTTGTTTCCAGTCGGCCTCAGTTTGCCTAGCCCAGTGTTAAATTATCATTTTAAAATGAATGGCACTTTGACCTTTGCTTCACTCAGCAAGTGATCGTAATGTGTCAAGCAGTCATTTTTAATTTGTACGTGACCTATACTTTACGTCTGGATTTGCGTCACATTGCGTTTGTTGCGCTACATCTTAATCTCATATATATATACTTTATGTTTCCAGTGACCTCATTATATATGTATCTATATACATACATGTATAAAATTATTATTTTTACTTTTATTTCTTTACCACATGTATACAGTCTGAATTTTCTGCGCTCCAGGCAGAATCTTTATATTAATGTATTCGAACTGGCCGATTCCCAAATGAAGAATATTTATTGGTTAAGCAAAAAGCAAAACTTTGGCACCATTTGTTAAATATTATATGTAATTAAAAAACAAATTTAAAAAGACAGAATTAATCATTTTAATTATATTGGTAATAATATCTTTAAAATAAGTCTCTCAGCTTTTATCAATAATAACACGTGCATGCATGTGCTTAGGTGTAAATATGTACTGTTTTGTATATTAGTGTTAGAAGAAATTATATATATCCTATGAATCAACAACAACAACATAAACAAAAATAGAGATATTCCTTAGATATGGCCACGAATTTTCTAGGGTGATCCTAGGGCATGTCCCTCTTGAAATTTTTGAAATGTAGATAGCGGGAAAACGATTTTAATATAAATAATATTTAATCGAGATAAAATGTGTTGCAAAAACCATATCATGGGACAGGAATATTAATTATGTAGATCTCTTTGCCAATCTAATGTAACGACAAAAACTGATTTGGACGCGAACCGTTTTACAATGCAGAGAGAGAGAGAGAGAGAGAGAGAGAGAGAGAGAGAGAGAGAGAGAGAGAGAGAGAGAGAGAGAGAGAGAGAGAGAGAGAGAGAGAGAGAGAGAGTAAATTAGGTAGAAAAATAAACAACACAAAATAGCACTAATATATATTATTCTTTCGATCAGAATGGTGTTTATATTAACATTAATTAAGTGTGTTTGTTTTATGAATTAAATAAGAAGGTAAAACATAAAATATTACTAAATAAATAATTAATATTCCAATTTAATTTTTAAAATATTAAAAAATATAAGTTTAAAATATTATATTTAATTATGTGAATATATTTATAGCAGGTAATACACATACATATCTTAGTATTTTTATAGATAAATAAATTAAGAAAAATATACTGTTATAAATAAATAAGTAATCATAATTTGTACAAATCACAAACATAATGTTTTTCATCGTAGGTAGATTTCTTTTTTAATTTTTTCCCCCCACCGAAATGAATTTCGTTACAACAAACGAAAATATACAAATAAGCAAAACAACATATCAGAAAAACAACAACAACAACACACACACACACACACAGACAAACAAACAACAACAATAAAGTAAACAATACATAAGTTTAACAAAATCCGTTGTCTGTTGAAGATGGGGGTGTCAATATCTATATTTATATTATAAGCAGCATTTCAAGAAATTAAAAATAGTATTTACTCAGAATCGGTTGTTTCAACTATGATACAAACAGAGAGACATTAGAAATATTCATTTTTTTTTTTTTAATATTAACTTTCACGTTTACAGGTGTTTGAAAAATCTTTTCGTCGAAACCTAACTCAGTTCAGGTGATCATTACATTTACGGAAACGGGAACAAATTACAAATACTTTAATTTATACTCATCCATCCATACACGCACTGACATGCACATTTGCATTATACATGCATTTACCCTTTCACACATTAAAAGCGTATACAAATAGACTCAGTTATGCTTTAGCCTTTTCATTTTAAATGCAAACAGTGTGTACTAAACAAAAATCGATCGATCATTTTTATTTACGGGTTTTAACGACAGTCCTGGTCACTTTTAATATTTGTATTATACAGTAAAAATATAGGATATCTAGTGAAATGTCTTAAGGGCTGTACGCATTCTCAAAAATATATTAAAAACCTGTACATAATTTTTTTTTTCTTTTTTTTTTAAATGTATTTAGTGTGTGTACGTGTCTATGTGTGCGTGTATATATATGGGTGTGTGTATGAATGTGTTCATTTATGTGCGTAAGTCTATTTTTGGTTACTTTGTTGTTGTTGTTTACTATGTATATTTTGTCCGCTTTTTTGCTTCTTCTTTTTCGTTCTTTCCTTCTTTACTGTTATTATTATTATCGTCATTATTATCATCGTCGTTATTCTCATAATCATAATCGTCTTCATCATCATTACTGTTGTTGTTATAATATTATTATTATATAATTAAATTTTGTAAATATTTAAATTTCTTTCTCATTCTGGTTTTACCTTCATCGAACTCTCGGGTTTGTTTCACTGGTTGTTTTCCATTTTAAGCCGTTTTTTAATCCTCCTTATGTAATCAAAGATCATAATTAGTCATGGGGAATTACATTTGAAATCATTTAAGATCTACATTTAGAACTGTAAATGATACATGTCTTCGACTTTTTGGTTTTCATTTATTTAATATTAGATACAGCTAATGAAACTAGAAAGTAAAACATGTATGTTGACAGGTTTCCCTCTGATGATGTCACAAGTTCTAATTATAGTCACGGAATCCCTGGGGAAGCCCTATCGTATCGAGACCAATGATTGGTTTCGTTTAGTAAAACTGCTAGGGATTGGCGAAGTGTAAGCTCGGCACGACCAGACCAATATGGCTGCATTATTGGAAGGACAGGATTATGGTCTCATCTCAAACGAAGCTTCCAGTGGCCACAAAACTGTAATTCATGTTAAATTAACAGACTCTGCTCTTAGAGCATTAGAAGAATTCTCGAAGATCAAAGTAAGTGTTGCTAATTTGTGAAGGAAAGTGTGATTTATAAGCTTCCAACTGTTAGTTAGTGGAAGTGCAAACTTCGCAAATTTTTCGTTCGCCTGGGTGGCTAAAGCGAGCATAAGGTGACTAGTTTCTACTCATTGTGAAACTTTATTTACTAAATTACACGAGAAGAGATATAGTTATTATATATGTTAACACTAGATGTTAATAAATTGCCGCCGGTCTATAAGTTTTTCCACAGTGGAAAATTTTCACAACTTCGTGCAATTTCAGATTTCCTAACATGGACATATCAAATCGATAAATAATGCACTTTTCGTTTTTTCTTTATTAGTGTTACTTTTTTTTCTTTTCAGGACGTAACATATTCAATTTAATTTAAGGAAAATTGGTTTAGTTTTTCATCTTATCAATTATTATTAATCTGTCAATCTTTATTGTAGTGAAAAACAATGTTTTTGTTCGGTGTGGTGGGGATGTCTGGGAAATATATGTGTATGTGTGTGTATATATATATATATATATATACACATATATAAAAATGTCTTGCCATGAACTAGTTGAAGTATGTATTTATAACATGATTCATATTCCTTACACATTTCTGTATATAAATTGAAATAAATGGACAAAAAAGTTAATTTAAGGAATATTAAATAAGGAACAATTACTGTGGGTTTATACAAATCTGAATGCATACTGAAACTTTAGAAGTATATACTATTATATATATATATATATAGATATATAAGTATAACTCAGTTAACTGGAAGTTTATTACTTTCATTTTTTCCCATGTAGTTCAGAAAGAAAACTCTGTTTTCATTTTCATATGGAATAATGCCTGTCCAGCTTGAAACTGATATTGTTCATTGAATCAGTAGCATGATGGCTGTACATTTGATTACTTGATGCACATCTGGCAAAACCTGGACAATTGTTGGCCTACTTAATGTTGAGAATAGTCATGAACACAGGCATACAATGTATCTAATGTACAAAAGGAACAATAGTGATGTACAAATAAACAATTTTACAAAGACTAAATCGAAAAAATATAAATTGTTATGGTTATTCTTTTATAATATTTAACAAAATTGGCTCTCCACGTAGGAGTAGTATAGCTTTCAGATAGTTAAATATATCCATGAACAACAATTATTTATACTCTCCTTAATATACATTTCTTGATATACTAACATATGGCATAAACTTGATAAAGATTATAACAAAAATGAATTAATGAAATAAAGCTTGGGAAATTATTTATTATCTACAAATTTCCACATCAGCAGTTAGACAAATAATAGAAGATTAACTGAGAACATCACGTTTACTAGATATTACTAACCATTTAGGAAGATGGATTCATTATATTTTAACTGAAAACATTCATCGTTTTCATTTCAAATGATGTTAATCACAATTTTATATTAAATGAGGTCTGTAAGAGATATAGTATATTGTTCTTTTTAATATTATGTAGAACTGATGAACAACAACTGAACTTCATCTCCTGTCAAAAAATGAAAGCCAATTTTCAAAAAGTTGTTTTCAGGCATTGTTTCAAATAGCAACTTTAATTTTGAATGTTAATATAAGATACGCCTAGGCAGTTTTCTCTTTGAAAACGGCATCTCTTAAATAATGTTCTACCATATGCCAGTGTATAGTGAAGTAATAAAACAAAATTCACACAAGAAGCATTAGTGGCACTATTTCTTTCAGATTTGTAAAAATGTACTTCAGTCAACATAATTAATTTTTGTTATAACATCTATCATTATTTGCACATTTATTAATGATAATTTCAATGGTCCCATGATTTACAAAATACCTAAATGTAAAACCTCATTAAATCAAAATGGAAACATTCATTTGGTTTTGAAATTTGCTACTGTATTTCAGTTAATTAATGCAGGATAGTATTAAAGAAAAAATGTGATGCTCCTTATTAAAAAATGAACAATTTAATAATATTTTTTGTTACAAATTTGCTAGAAGTATATGTTGTTTATTTTTATTTTATTTTTTTATTTATTTATTTATTTTTATACTGCTTCTATATAAACCATAATCAAAAGCCTCCATTTGGTATACTGCTGATTATTAAAAAGAAAAGCTTCATAAAGTGTTTATTTTGTATTTAAGCATGAATTAATGTATCATTATTGAGATAAAACTGCATTTTGAAAATTTAATGATCATGAAAATAATACATAAAACATAAAACACAAAAATTAACATAAATGCTGATACTGCATTCCTTAAATTTTATATTTATTTATTAGTTGGAACTAATAAAAATGGATTTTTGTTGATTGGATAACAGTTTGGTCTAATCAAGCGACTGCCAATAATAGTTGTATATTATACTTTTTAATATATAAAAGACACTGTTTATTTTTTTTTGTGCTATTTTTGCTATAGCTGCTGCTGTATAGTTTGCTTATTTCTAAAAAAAGATGCTTTACTGGATTCTTTCATTAACAGTTTCATACAGATGTTCGTGTGATATAGTCAATATGGCTAAATTTGATTTACGTATGGATGCAGCTAATGATCATTATTAAGTACTAATTTCAAATAAATTAGTGTGCACTTGGGTTCACTACATTAAACATCATTGCCATCTAGCCACGGTGGCCATTGCTGTCTTCATTAAATATTCCAGCATCCCAGATGTGGGGCACCTTATGATAATTTTCTGTTTTTTTTTATTAAAAGCTATTTTTATTATTATAAAACAAGTTCTCCAAATATCTATGTACATGCATCCCACCATATACATATGTACAAGCTTGTATATAACACGACTGTGGAGATGACAAGAATTAAAGATTACCTATTCCAGGCAATATACAGGATGGCACATACCACAGTTTTTAAATGACACAGGTTTGATGCTTCAAAAGAATGGTGCATATGTACATATTGAATTTATGTGGTATAAAAGAACTTGTACCACAACTTTGGTTGACACACATTTATTATTGCAGACAGTTGCTATAAATGCATACTGAATATGCAGGATTTTGTGAATACCATATTAAACATCCTTTGATGGACCTAGCTTATTTATATTACAGCAGTATAAATGTGCATATTGAATATGCAAAGTCTTGTGACACCCTGTGATATATCCTTTGAAGGACCTGACTTGTTGCTGCAGAAAACTGGTATAAAGGTGCCTATTAAATATGTTGAGCTTCATGAAATACATTGTGAAAGAAAGTATACCATATAATTTAATGAACAGGCTTTATGGTGTGTTTATGTGTGTGTGTGTGTGTGTGTGTATATATATATATATATATATATATTTTTTTTTTTTTTTTTTTTTTGAATCTATAATCATCTGTAGTGCACACTGTACATTTTAAGTACACATTGCATTGTCCAGACTAGTGTTGATACTTTGTGGGTGTATGTCAATAAGAACAGGTGTTTGAATTCAGCCATTAACAACTACAGTGTTTGCTGCTCTGTACAGGTGTACATATATACCTGTTCTTTTCAACATTTGCAAATAAGAACCAAATTAAACGAAGATAAATGTTACAGTAAAACACTTTGTTGTGGAAGTTACATTTTAGATTAATTTTATTTGTCTTGTTAACTGCAAAGAGAAAGTGCAAACTTTGATAAAATATTTTTAACCGTTTCCTTGCAATAAGCAGATATATCGACTCAAATTTTATGAGTTAATTGCGGAAAATGGATATACCGCATAGCCTTAAAAAAAAAAAAAAAAAAACCTTTTCATTATGCTGGAAGAAGTAAATATGCTCAAAGGTACTCCCCAAAATATCAGCCCAAAATAAAAGTACATTGCGCCATGTGTGGGGTGGCAGTTATTAGTCTTTTTATTTTGCTTGGGCTGTTTTTAATGAAAAGGTGAAACAAAACTGAAAACTTTATTACAGCCCAAAAGAAAATTAAAACAAGTATGTGTAAAAATATTTCAGATTTTAATTAATTTTTTCTCATTTGTCTTTTACTGAATAGACACATAGAACAAAATATATACACGTATACAAATACACACGCACACACACACACACACACACACACACACACACACAAAGATTAATCGTATTTCACTTCCTTTACTAAACATTATAGATCTGTTTAGAAATGAAAAAGAAAACCTAAGGTCATAAATTCAAAAAGATAGTTCATAGAATAGTTTCTTTGACACTTTATTTTATATCTGCACAATGGATCACTTACTTTACTGTTGACATGATAGATCACTACTTAATAAAAATAACATTAATACGTGTGTATATGGATTTGTGGTATCAGATGTTTTAATCAGCAAAAAAAACAAAACAATCCCTTTGATATTCTGTGATATTGGCATGGGCTAATAAAGTAATAACTCATTAATTTTCATTAACAATAATACATTTAAATAATAATAAAGCTATAAATCATACGAGTATTATTTCAGTCTGATTTTTAATAACCAAATAATGTCGTCTTTCTTTGTAATTTGAAGACAAGGGATGATAATAATCTTTCTTCAGAACTCTGTGTAAACGGTCCAATTCCCTTTAGCTGTAATAGCATTAATACACGAAACTAGTTTCCAGTAACTGTAACAAAGCTAAACTATTTCTATAGCTACCTGGCTTATATGGTTACTGCCTGTGCCAAACATTTTGACTGTTGTTTTGTAAAAAATGCTTCATCAGTGATATACTATTACAGTTGTTGAGCAAATATAGGTAAAATACCTTCTTTAACTTTAAAATAAAATAAATTACAGAAAATAGATAGCTAGATAGGTTTATCGATCTGTCTGTCCATATGTATTTGTGTATGAGTGTCAGTCTCATTATATTATTTCACATGTATGTATATTTATCTATCTACACGTGCATTCATGTACAATAACTTACATAGCATAACAGACAACAGTGTTTGACATACAGTTCCAGTAATTTACATATTAATTAATTCATTTATATAATTTTGATAGTTAACATTTTGCAAATAATTAGAGCAAACGTACTGATTATCATGTACATGCATGTGCATACACACTTTCAAACACACACACACACACACACACACACACACACACTAATATACTCTGAATAGTGATAAATCCATATGATGAAATAAAATCTTTTATAGCCAAAGTATTTTTTGTAATTTCTGTTTTGTTAATATTGATGTTCATAGTGTTTGCCATTTTGGATCTAGCACACTAAACAGTAATGTCACAGCTGGTCAGAAGCCATAGAGCAATATTTCATAATTTATGTTGTAATATATTAATACCATTGTGTGTGTGTGTGTGTGTGTGTGTGTGTGGTGTGTGTGTGTAATGTGTGTGTGTGTGTGTGTGTGTGTGTGTGTGTGTGTGTGTGTGTAATGTGTGTGTGGTGTGGTGTGTAATTTAATCTTTGGTATTATATGAAAAAATGGTCTTTAAAACTTTATTAAAATAGTTTCATTTGTAACTTACATTGTTACAACTTTCATCAGTATAATGGTTTTTCCAGAATTCATAAATTTATATTTTTATTTCAGTGAAGTAAATCTCTATTAAGAATGTAAATTTTATTTATTAAGCTATCATTTCTGGTCCATGAAAACCTATAGTAAACAGATTAATAATAATAATAATAATAATAATAATAATAATGTATGCAGTGACATTTTGTTTAAATTTTAAAATTGTAAGTTTGAATTTAAAGTAGTGTTTTGTTTTAAAACAATTTTTTGCATACAATTTTATATGTTAATTTAACAATTGTTATCACATTCCTTCAACATGACTGATGTTAAATGTTCTTTTAATTTATCTTTGTAAAAAAAATGATAAATTGTCATCATTTTTACCAAGCTTTCACATCAATAAGTTTTATTTAGACATCATTTCTGTGAGATTTTTTTTTTATTTTCTTTATTATTATTGTTGCTGTTGTTATTTCATTATTATTTTATTTAATTTATTATTACTATTATTTATTTATTATTAATTTTTTTTTTTTAAATTCATTTTTTTTTTTATTTTTAAATTTATTTACCTTGACTTTGTTTTCAAATTAAATGTAAGTATTTAAATTAATTTTTTTGTTTTGGTTTTTAAATGTTTTTCAAATTAACATTTGTGAATAACTTAGGATATTAATTTTCTTGTTTGTACTTTATTCTGTTATTTTATGGTTCATTTATTATTAGGAACTTTTAATTTTATATTTTGTTGTAAATTTATTCTCTTTCTCTGTCTTTCTGTCTCTCTCTGTCTCTCTCTCTCTCTCACACACATACACACACACAGACAGACAGAGACACACACAAGATTATCTTCATATTTTCATTACATTTCATTTTTCCTTTTATCTACATTCAAAATGTTGTTTATGTCACTGACAAATGAAAAAAATGTAGATATCCTAAATCTTGTTTTCTTAGTCTATACATTACTTTTGATCTACAGTTTTTATGCATCATTCTTGATCTAGGTACTGACCTTGTCAGCATGATCATAAATTCATTTCCTTGTTTGATAAAATGTTTTGTAAATCCACCATGTTTTATTACTACTGTGTGTGTGTGTGTATATATATATATATATATACATACATACATCATTTGGATTGGCTATTTCTCAAAACAAATTACCTTTCTGAGAGAAAAAACTAGCTGTATTTCAGCAGCTGAAATGATTTCTTAGATGCACTTGAGTAGAGTTTAATAATATCAACAAAACATTATTTGATAATTACTGTTAGTGGTTAAAATAAAATGTCAAGAAAGGACTTGGAGATTCAAAAATATTTTTTATTTATTTGTTTTTTGTTGTTTTTTAATTATTATTATTCATTTTTTTATCATTCATATGTCTTAAATGTTTTAGATATGGTTTTCATGTACACAAGTCAGCCAGAAATTTTTAAAACATTTTTTTTATATTAAATGTTTAACATTTTTTTTTTTATTATTATCTTCAGATCTGCCACAGTCATGCCATATGCTATTCCTTTTTATTAAAAAAATCACACACACACACACACACACACACACACGTGTGTGTGTGTGTGTGCATGTGCATTTTTCTGTAGATGAGATCCCTAAAACAACAACTGATAATCGATGAACACAAGTTTCATATTCTGTTAAATAATATAACTATTTTCTGTGTGTCATATAACATTTTGTAAAATATGGACTAATTATATATAATCATGGGTGTGTAAGGCTGAAATTAAGGCAAAACATCTGGGCAAATGAATAAGGAAAAATGCAAATTAACTTCATTTACTGTAGAATTATTTTTTTTTTATTATTTTTTTTTTTACTTTTCTTTCTATCTATTCTGTTGAATCATGCAAATTTATACAAGCTGTCAATTTAATCTTGAATTTACTTCATTTTTTTTTTTTTTTTAAAGTGATGATTTAACAACAGAGAATTTAGAAATATAATTTAACAGGTTTTTCTTTTTTTCTCTTTTTCTTTTTTTAATTACTCTATTCTGGATTTAATGGCATTGAGTTCTTATGACAGTCTGAAATCTTCATTATTTTTAGCAAAAAGCTTTTTTTTAAATAGAATATGTTCATTATTCTGAAATGAAAAATAATCACGCAACAATCTATTTTTTAATTTCACTCATTTATCATTTTTATGTCAGGCGTTACTCACTGTTATTATTATTGTTATCATTATTGTTGTTATTATTATTTTTATTTCAGGATTTTAATCACATACAGCAAACATTTGTAATATGTGCACATGTTTGATGTATAGACATAGACATTAATAAGAACTAGATGTAAACAGCTATATATATTAGAGCAATGTCCTCTTGTAGGTCAGAGACATTTGTGCGTAGGAGACTGCCCAGTCGGTTAAGTCACTATTTGCTGATGGTCATGCAATGGTTGTACAAATATAGATGTTAGCAACACAGCAGTTGTGTCATAATAGTGTTAAAACACGTTTTATTATTCCATATGTCTGTTTTGTGTGTGTGTGTGTGTATGTGAATACACTTAGCTTGATGTTTATATAAAGATGAATACTTACATACATGCATACATACGTATATACATACATACATACATGCATACATACGTATATACATACATACATACATACATACATACATACATATAAATATACACATACACACATACACACATACATACACAGATACACATACATACACACATATACACACATAAATACACATACACACACATACATACATACATACATACACACACACACATACACACACATATACATACAAGCATATATTTATTCATTGGTCCATCATCTATTCATGTATCCACTTCTACAAATGCACACCGACACTCATACACACAACAAAAGAAAGTAATATTAACACATTTACTGATACATCAACACATTATTATAAAGTGTTACTTTCACACATATTTAAAGTGATCTCTTTACACATTGTTAAATTTGCAGTAGCATATTTACAGGTGTTCATTGTCCTTGATGAAAGATGCCCAGTATTTATTTTTTATGCATATATTCAGACACATATTTACTAGTTTATTAGATGAAATATAAAGTATTCAGACAAATATTTACTGGTTTATTAGATGAAATACAAAGTATTCAGCCATGCTTATGTCCATATAAGTTCAGCCATTAAATGAATACCAAAAATAACTCTGCATGTTACGTTTTTATTTTTCCCATAATGTAATTATTCTTTCCAAAATTCCCACAGTGCACCACTTAACAAAATTATCTATGCAATTGAGTGCTAACTCATAAATACACTAAATTTATATTCTAATGTTAATAATTATGATTTTTTCTTTCTTTCTTTTTTTACAGTCAAAAACATCTCAACAACCTTCCATTCAATTCCAAGGCAACAATGGGGTAAGTATTCATGTATGAAAGATTAAAAGATTAAAAGTATCCATAGAAAAGAAAATATTTATATTCAAGAGCAGTGTCAGTATTTTTTTTCATTTTCACTCTTTTTGTTCATACAGAATTTATTGTTTGATATTCTGGGTCTAATGTTAAATTATGTATATTTATAAATATGTATATATATATATATATTTATTTTTTTTAATGGTACAAATACTTCTGTTTTGTAAGATTTTAAATAAATAACTAAATTCACGATGTACATTTATTCTGTAAAATAAAGAGTATGCAATTCCAAACAAAGTCACAGTAAGATTTTTTTTTTTTTGATACATTAAAGATATTTAATTATTAAATTTTTATTTATTTTAAATTTGTTTTTAGTTTTATTATTATTATTTTTTTTTTTTTTCCCCTGTGGAAGGTTTTACAGATAAATTTTTAGAA
The DNA here is from genome assembly GCA_012295275.1 of Chrysomallon squamiferum. Lineage (NCBI taxonomy): Eukaryota > Metazoa > Mollusca > Gastropoda > Neomphalida > Peltospiridae > Chrysomallon > Chrysomallon squamiferum. Next base: position 12,159,442 of record CM022669.1, read on the forward strand.
AAACATTTATTTTAAAAACAATCTTTTTCTTCATTCTTTTTTTAAAAGTTTTCCTTTAAGAAAAGGACCAATAATGATTTAGCAAATGTAGAATTAAATATAATAAAAAATTATTATATTTTCAAATTGTTGCATTTTATCATTTTTAATAGCACTTAGATGTTTTTTTTTTAATCTTTAGCTTTATAAATTATTATTACTTTCAGTTGAATAATGTGTTTATACAGCTGTTTCTATATAAATTACAATTTATGAAAATTATGAGCTTAATTCTATAATGTTATAGATATTATTTATATTATCTTATGAAGTGAAAATGTAACATGTGACACAGATTACTTCAGTATAGCTTGTAAATTATTTAATAGATAATATTTTTGTGTATTTCAAGAATTTGTTGCTTGCTATACAAGCAAAAAAAAAAAAAATTATGTATATGTGTGTGTGTCTGCCAACTCACAAGTATACTTAGTTCAAGGCAAATAGTTTTGTGTGTGTGTGTGTGTATATGCAGTTGTTGGTGTTGACTTTTATTTATCTTGTTCAGTTACAGTTATACATTTTACAGTTATCTTTATTTCAATGGCCTTCAGCAAATAGTTGGTGTTTTAAGTTGTTTTGCTTTTTGGTTTTTTTTATTTATGTTTGTTAGTCAGAGAGGAAAGGTTCAGTTTGTTGACTTGATGAGACTTGGTGTTTGGTACATCTTGACACCAAGCTGTACACTATTGTAAACTGTTAAGAAAACTTTGTTGAAAAGGAAAAAAAAAAAAAGTTATCCCTACATTTGTCACTAAATGTACTGTGTACTGTTGTGTGTGACTTAAAGAGTGTAGTTATAAATTCACCATTTTTTAAATCTTTTTTTAAATTTGTTTTTTAAAGCAGTTGTATTTATTGTTTATTATTACTATTTTGAAATCATTTGTTTAAGGTTAATATTTACACAAGTGCCAAGTATTCACTTTATTTATTAATAATTATAAAGGATGTAAGTAAAATAGTTCATTTTTATACATTTGTTCCTGTTTCTGAATTCCAGTATTATAGTTTTTTAATTTAGCTTTGATATTTACAATTTATTTTAATTAATTTAGTTATTAATTTATTTGGCTGGGTTATTGTTTTTTTTTTTTTAATTTGGATTCTTGTTCTTTTTCAAGAGTGTTCAATCTACTTACAGTTTTTTTTCAATCAGATTTGTTGCTTTTTTTTAAATTTCTGATTGTCTTATTTGATTTTAATTTATTTGATTATTTTGTTGTTGTTGAGTGGATAGGGGTTGATACTTTTGAAATACAAATTTTGTTCCATTGATTTGCTTGTACATTTACATATTTAAATCATTATTTCCATTTTATTTTATTCTGTATTTATTGTTTTTGTTGGGTTTTTCTTTTTTTTCTTTTTATTTCATATGTTATCTCATTTTTATTTTACTATTTTATTTATTTTTTCAGTTAATTTTCTATTTTTAATTCATTCTATTTTGGGTTTTTTTTTCATTTTTGTAATATTTTTTTATTTTTTATTTTTTACTTTTTTTACTTTTTTTATTATTTTTTTTATTTATTTATTTTATTTTATTTTATTTTTTTATTTATATATTTTTTTATATTTTTTTTGTATTATTTTTAATTTTTTTATTTTTTTCATTTCATTTCATTTTATTTTATTTCATTTTTGACAGTTCTTAATTTAAAAAACTACTAATTTTGCAGTATGTTAACGTACCAGTTGAGGTGTCCTCAGACAGCTCTCCAGCCACCCGCACATTCCAGTTTGCCTTTTCCAACATCCCCTCTGATCGCAACGGAAGCTTTGAATGCATGGAACAACTCGACAGGTGCTTAATTCAGTAAATTTATTTTCAAATTTTAACATTAATAAACTCTACCAAAAGTAGTACAGGTCAACCGTCCCTTTGTTTCCATTCCTCAGTGTCTGTATCCTGTCCTAAATGATTTATGTCTAAGAAAACATTCAGCAGAGATGGTAGATGAAATGTAAATGTTTACAAATAATTAACAAATATAAGCTTGTGTGTTGTGTGTGTGTGTGTGTTACAATGTTTTTTTTAAACTTCTTGGAATGTTAATCTTTAATAATGAATTTACAGGTCAATTTTCATCTAATTAAATTTTCAGATTATTATTTATTATTTTTTTAATGTTTATTATTACTAAAAGAAAAAACCCATTATTATGTTGTTTATATATATATATATATATATATATATATATATATTTATTTATTTATTTTTTAATAATGTCATTGTGCATTTAGAAATTAAAATAAAGATTAATTTATTCATCCATCAGTCTGTCTAGAAACACACACACCCACACAAACACACAGATATTTTATTAAGATTTATTCTGACATTTATTTTTATTTTTATTAATGTTTATTTTTTTTTTTTTTTTTTTTTTTTTATACATTTATTTGTATGAAAAAAGTGGGGAAAAACATGCATCCTCATAACATTATATTTGCTAAAATACTTAAGTACTAACACAAGCCATTTCTAAGTGCAAATAATAACTGGAATGTCATAATAAACCAAATTAAAAATAATAATAAAAAAAATAATGGATCTAAAATTACATATATGTATCTTTTGTGGTACCAGTATTTCTATTTTATAAAATAAAAAGAAGTAAATGTCTATAATTATGTTACATAATTACTCTGTAAAATAATAAAATAAAAATAACAGGATTTCTCATATCCTGTACAGTATGTGTGCTTCAGTAATTTTGTAGTTTTACTGACGATATTCTGGTAATAAACTTTGTTGACTGCAAAACAAAACAAGAATTTATTTCATTTGATTTGACATTTGTTATTGTTTTCAAGCTACAATGATAAAATTTATACTTTGACATGACAGTTTATTTGGAAATAATCACAGTATATATATTGTGTATATATATATATATATATATAAAGATGTGTTTGTGTAACATAATATTTTTAGAACATACATATTTTTCTGTCTTTATGGATATTTTGTTTTATTATAAAATAATTTTCATTATCTGTGTGTGTCTGTTTCTTTATGTGTCTGTGTGTCTGTGCACGTGTGCATGTAGATGGATATATAATTTAATTATCAATTGCCTGTCGAGAATGTGCTGAATCAGTGATCGTGTTGGTGGAAGAAACCTGACTGACGACATTTATTTGGTGTTCAGCCTGTCTCCGTACAGCTGTCGACCAGCAGAAATTCACAGTTATCACATCAGCCTAATCAGCACATATTTTCTTGTTTTTCATCTAGTCAGACCATATGGCAGCAATAAAGCATAAATAAAATGTACTGAAAAACTGTGACACTGAAATAGAAAACTGGTTGTTAATCCGAAAGAAAATGTAGTTGGGTATTGGGTGGTATTTGCATATCTAGATGAGACATAGTTGGATGTTAAATTATTTTAAATATTTTTTATTATTATTATTATTTTTTTATTATTATTTTAAATCCAACAATGTGTGTGTGTGTGTGTATACGTGTATATATATATATATATTTATTTATGTATGTGGTACCTACAGATGGACAATTGATCCTAGTCTATATTATTTAAATATTAAAACAGACATTTTTATTTAACATGATTATGTAGAAGTTAGCAGCATAGAGCATGTGTATTAACTTGAAACTAAAATTGAACTTATCTTAAAATAAAATAAACGGGTCATACAATATTCATGTTCAGTTCATATTTTCTTCTACAATAAGCAATAAATATATATTAAGTCAATTTAATCAGAAATGAAGAAGATGATGATGATGATGATGATAATATCTTAAATATAAAACAAGGCTAAATACAGACTGAGACAGTAAACGAATTTGAAAATAAACATACAAATAATTCATTACCTAAAATCCAGAAATTTATGCTGACATTTCACATAATTAACCTTACATAAAATCATAGTTTCCAGCTACCCTGTTACAGCAGTCTTATAATTATGCAGGAAATTTGTATTAGTGTGGTAATTTTATTATAGATAATTAGTTTTATTAGTTTTATTGTCTTAATTAACATCATAAAGCTGATAATGCTACACATTGTAGATTTTAATTTCTGTGATGATTATAAGAGATAATTGCCTGTGATTGATATGTTTTTTTTTTTATTATTAATGTTTATACTGAGTCACAATCAGCAGATTTTTGTATAACACAGCAGCTGTTGTACAGGCTATGATTGGAATGATGATTATTTTGTAGGTTTTAATTAATAACTGGGTTCCCAATTACAGTTATTGTGATAATTATTTTGTAGGTTTCATAGTTTGTAAATATCTGCAGGTTGTTATTAGTACAATAATTATTTTTTTTTATATTAAATGTCAAATAAATTATAAATAAATAAAAATTAGTTACTACACACTGCAGTTAGTGTGACACCTGTTTTGTAGATTTCATGGTTTATTGATAATAATGTGCATTGCAATTTGTAATAATGTATATTACTGATAGTAGTTGATGTGATAATTATTTTGTAAATTTCATAGTTTATTTATAGTGTTCTGCATTGTAGATTGTAATGAGAATACCTTTTTTGAATATAGTATTTTTTTTTTTTTTTTTTTAATAATATTACTGTTTTGCAGATTTTAGTTAATGTGATGCTTATTTTGTAAATTTCATGTTAATTTGTATAGTTATTACATATTATAGTTTTATAATTATTTTGTAGATTTCCAAGATTATTTGTAAAAAAAAATATATATTACTGATTACAATTATTTCAGATTTTACTCAATATCATATGTCTTGTAGATATGGCCACACATTACAAAGTCTGGGAGTCATGGAGATGAGAATAAATGTACAGGCATCGGATGATGTCTACCGCAACACCAGAGAAAAAATGACCTTGGCAGAAGAAGAGAACAAAAAAGTGTGGTAAGTGTCCTAACAAATTGTTTTAATTAAAATAATTTTTTTTTTTTTTTAAATGGATTTAAATTTACTGTAAGAAATGTTAGAAATGTTAAAGCCAGTTTTTAAGATACAGGTTAGTAAAGTATAACTGTAATAAGTATGTAGCACTGAGAATTTCTATCTTTCAGTTTGTAAATATAAGTGTTTTGGCTCTCTGAAAATGAAGGATGTATTATCTTTTTACTATAAGATACACTTTGGGAAAAATAACCCAAGAATAGACACACAGATATTTGTTTTCTTATTTTGTTTTATTGTTCAGTGTGTGTGTGTGTATATATATATATATGTGTGTCTAGTAACTTAAAAATAACTTTTTGGAAGACATCTTTACAATATTATTATCTTCCATATTTTACTTATTTTAAGTTATTTTATTTGAATTTAATTTTCTCTCTCTCTTCAAACAGTACCAAAGAGATCAAACCCAGTGGACGGTACATCAGCAAGAAAGTGAAGAAAGTTCTGTCCAACACTCCGCACCATCTTCTGTCTTCAAAGCACGTCAACACAGCAGCCCCCAAAGCCCTACCGCACAAAGTCTTGAACCCTCAGCCCTCGAGACTGTCCAACGCCCACTCTGCTGTCGGTGGGTCCAATCCATCCCCAGTGCCCATGTCACACCATTCCCCTAACAGGACAGTCGTAGGAAACTATTCTCCTAGCAAAGGAGTCAATCAGATGGTGTCTTCATCATCCAATCGTCCATCCGGTGGTTCAGCTGGACCAAGAAATAATTCTGCCCTTTATAACATGTCTTTCAGGTAAGATTTGTTGTTTTGTTTTTTTTGTATTTTTGTGTTGTATAGTCTTCCTTACAGAATAAAAGCTTGTGTCTAAAAGATACTTTTTTTTTTTTTATATATATATATATATATATTTATACATGTTTGTTTTTCATTATTGTTATTATCATTTATTTGTTTCATTATTATTTATTTTATATAATTTTTGTTGTTGTTGTTGTTGTTATTAAAGTGTTCTTGGGGTGATATAGACATAGTCTGAATAATTTTTTTTGGACTTCTAAAGGATTGTTTTGTTTCAGGTTGGAGATTAATCTTTTCTGATAATAAAGTATAATTAATAACTCTGTTAAAATTGTCATAGAAATATTGAGGTAAAAGTACATATGTTTTACTTTCTTTCTTTTTTTTTGATTACCGATTTCAGAATAAGCATAATGACATGCATTAATCTGCTGGTAATTAAATACAGAAATATTTTTGTTGTTTAATGTGCATTTATTGCACACAATTAAAAAAAACAAAACAAAAAAAAAAAAAAACAATCCAGCTAAACCAGCACATGAAATAATATTTCTTAATTTAATCTTTACCAGGGACAGAATAATCCACCTATTAGCTTTGAGACCATACAAGAAGCCCGAGCTGTTGGTACGGTTACAGAGAGACGGAATCAAAGAAAAGGACAAAGGGTCTCTTGGAACTGTTCTGCACAAGGTGGCAGTGCTAGGTCGGGATAACGCGTACACGTTGGCAAAACACGCCTACAACGATGTGCGGCAGGACTGGCCTTTCTATTCACCTGCTGACAGAGCACTGTTAAAAAGGTTTGTCAGCCATTTACTGAAAATTAGTTTGTATGAATTTACTTACTTCAGTGTTTTTTTGTGGTAGGGGTGGGGTGGGTGTGTGTTGTATGGTGTTAAGTATGTGATGCATACGAGTGTGCACTTGTGTGTTTGTGTATATGCGAATTACAGGGGTTCAGTTCACGTCAGTAATCTGTGGTATCATATTATGATATTAAGCAGTAAAAGATTATAAATGACTTCATCTTTTTTATTTATTTATTTATTTATTTATTTACTTATTTATTTACTTATTTATTTACTTATTTATATATTTATTTATATATTTATTTATTTATTTATTTATTCATGAGAACAAAATAAGGTCATATGTTCCAGTTTCATGACAGTTTGGTTTCTAATTTTAAATGTAATGGTTTATTTTGCTTTTTAATTTTATTTATATATCTATATATCTGTCTGTCTACCACCATCTATATATTTATACTAGAATAAATGTATTTTAGATAAACAGTATGTGTATATATATATATTTTTGAATAGTTTATATTTCATAAAAAAATGTTTATACATTTTGATAAAAAGTATGAAATATTTTACTGGGATTATATATATCATATTATATATACTTTTTTTTATATAGATATGAAGAATATCACTGAATGTTTTTTTATTTTATTAAAATATTTTACAAAAACATATAAATCCAGACATCTGAAACATACATTTAGAAAATGTCATATTTAACTGCTCATTTAAATTTCAATTTTATTAACTGGTGGATAATTCATTGCTTAATAAACAATACACATCATGTCATTGCCACAGAATATTCCCTTAATGGAATTGCTGATTACCAATCAGCTCTGCTCTGCAAATTAAGAAACTTTCCACTAACCCATAATAGGGCAACACAGTAAATTATTAACTAAATGACATAAGCATTGTTTTTAATCCCTAAAAATGCAAGTCTGAAGTTAGTATTAATATTAAAACTGAGATAATTATTAAAGATTTATTTCACTTTTTTAGTCATTTAAATTTTTGTCTTAATTACACTGTCAGTTTCTACAGTAAAAAAAAAAATATATATATATTAAAAAAATATAATAATAACAATGATAATGATAACATTTTTTAAAAAGATCTTTGTGTTTCTAGAAATCTCCAGTCTGATGTCCGAAGTTCTTCCAATTCTCCGGCTGTGTCGCCAGCCAGCTGTAGTCCCAGCAGTCCAGACACCACCTCCCAGCCATCCTCAGCTGTAAACCCCCAGGTCAGTTGTACAGAAAATTAAAAATTTTAAAAATTAAGTAACAGAGGTTTTTTTTCATTTTTTTTTTTTTTTTTCCTTGAAATTAAAAAAAAAAAAAAATCAAAATATTTTTTTTTTTTTTTACTCTTTGTTTTAATTTAGTTTTGTTTTTTTCATTGATAATTTTTTTTTAAATAAAAAAAATAATGATAAAAAAAAAATTGATACTTATAGTTAAAACAATGAAAAACAATGGGTTTCTTGTTTAAATTGAATTAAAAAAAATTGACATTAATTTTGTTTATATTTCCAAGAAAATTATTTAACGAAGCTAAGATGTGTTCATTCAGATATTTAAAAATGGATTGTTTCAGAAAAGGCAAATTTCTGGAAACGCAGATGGTTATCATCCACTGAAAAAGCAACGAATTTCTCACCACGACAAGAAGAAAGATGTTGCTCCACATAACCCATCAAACCCACACACTGAAAGCTCCGATAAATACGACAAACACAAACAGAAAGCGCCATCTTTGTCCCCTGACTCGAACAGTGAAAACCAGGAGCTTAACAGTAAGTGTGGCGTGATTTTGTTGCTTAAAATGTCTCAAATGTTATCAAGTCAAAAGTTTCTTTTTGAAAATGATCAATAGCAGAAGACTTCAAAAGTTGTTAGTTGGGTACAAGTACAATATAGGTACAGCTTTTCAAAATAAGATTTGGTGTATGTTGTTAATTCTAGTTTGTGTGTTGCAACTTTTGTAATACGCTTTTGTTCCACACCAATTTTAATATAGTTTTGTTTCATATCACTTTTAAAATATTTTCTTATGTTACATACCGTTTTTGAAATATAAACTTTAAAAATAATAAAAAAACAAATTGTAAAATGAAATAATTTTCGTTTGAGTCATAAAATAAATTTAAAAAAAATTTTTCTTTAGTTTTTTTTTTTTTGTACAGTTGTTATGTATCTTGACCTATATTTTTAATTTATACTTTTAATTTTTTTTTTATTAATTTTTTATTAATTAATTTATTTAGCTTACAATGCACTGGAAATAAGAACATTGAACTGATTGATAATTAATTATTTGAAACATTTCAAAAACAGTGTTTTAAATAAAATACAGGAAACTAAATAATGTACATAAAAAAAAGTTATAAACTAATAAGTAAAATAGAAGAGAAAAAAAGATTAACTTAAAAGAAATGTTTTTGCATGTTCAGCTATAATAAATAAATAAATAAATGTACATCCAACAGTGATTAAAAAGATGAACTAGTGTTTTTATGATGATTTAATTATCTTCAGCTTATCCATCTCCAGATGATTAAAATCCATTTTTTTCTTAATTTCAGCAAACTCAAATGCTGTCTCTTCAAGTAACTACCCAGATTATATAAGGTAGGTTTTGAGTGAATAAATGTATTAAAATTTAAAAATTTTAAAATTTAAACTGTTTTTTTTAAATCATTTTGACAACTAGAAAAATAAAATGAAAGGTGAAAATATGTGTGCATGTTTTTGATTATGCATAATCTTAATACATTTGTATGAGATTAATATAATTAAAAGTAGTAAGAAAAAAATGATTCTAATTCTAAAATAATTCTATAATAAATACCAGAATTAAAAAAAATTAAATAAAATATGAATTGTAAGATTATGGTATAATTATATATGTATATATATATATATATACACACACATATACATAAAATTTTCACCTTTATAATTTTAACATGAAAAAAATGTTTTAAAATTTAAAAAAAAATGGCTGTTGTTGTTGTTAATATTTTTATTATTATTTCGTAGATCCTACACAAACATTAAGAGTGCTGACCAGCGACAGAAGTACAAGCACGACTTCAACACCGACTACGACGAGTACTGTAAACTACACATGAACATCGTCAGCGTCTCCAAGAAATTCTGTGAGTTTGAGTCTCAGATGAAACAGACCAAGAAAGGAACTCACGACTTTGAGGTACGGACTGTTGTTAAAATAGTTTTCAGTGTGTTTTGTTTATTTGTTACTAGTATTGAATTTGTTTGATGCGGTTTGGTGGGTGCTAAAAGAGTTTTAAGTGTTTGCAGCAGAATGGTTGGGAGGATGTATTTTTTTAAAATTAATTTTTATTCGTTGATGTTGTAGTTTTAATTAATTTATCACTGGTGGTTTAATAATATTATTATTTAATTCATTTGTATCTGATGTGTTAAATGTTTTTAATTATTATTTGGTGTTTAAATATTTTTTTTATTTTTTTTATTTTTATTATTGTTATTTAATATTTGAAATATTTTCAGATAACATTTATTCAGTGTATATAACAATACATTTGACTTTTTTTTTTTTTTTTTTTTTTATTAAAATTAATGTCACATACTTGGGAATACAAAAGATGTTTTCTTAAATGTATCATTTTCAATTCAAGTTTTGAATTATTACAAAAGATGTTATTAGAGTTGGAATCAATCTGTTTACTCTGCTAACCAAGCATTTGAACAAGCCCAGTTACATATATTTTCATGAATAAATTTCCACAGAATTGATAAATCACAACAGTAAACACAATGCCTTTCAGTCAGCAAAACAGACACATGAGATGCAAATAAATCATCACAGTGATTCAATATAGAAATATTTATTACTCAAGGATGTAAATGTAGGAGTGTATTTGGAGAAGAAAGAAACAAAGCATTTTGGTGCATTTTTATTTTAAACTTGATTATAAAATGTTTTATTGATATTAATTAAACATTTATTGGGAGGTTTTAAAAATGTCAGTTTAGCTAGTATTTGTAATTAACTTGAATATTAGTTCCCACAATATATTTTGGTATATATGTTGTGTGTGTGTGTGTGTGTGTGTGTGTGTGTGTGTGTGTGTGTGTGTGTGTGTGTGTGTGTGTGTGTTTCTATTTCTATTATTTTTCTTCATTTTATAATTTAAAAAAAAAAATTATTTTACCTAAAACCATTTCAGCATGATTCAGAAAAATTTTGAAAAATAAAAAGCAAACTAATTTCCTGGTGTTAAAATAGTGAAGCTGGCTTTAACAAAGTAGATGCTTGTTTTTTTCACTTTGTTTTTATAATGCTGTATTATATATTGATAACTATTTTCGATATATCTATTAAAAACTTAAATAAAAAATAATAAACTAATAAAAATTTAACATTGTAATTCAAAATATCTACTACAGTTAATCAAAAATTAAATCAAAATCTGTGAATGTTGCCATTTATTTTAACAAAAACGTGTCTTTTTTCACGTTGCAGGTTTTAAAGAATAAAATTGTGCAGGAGTACTTAGCACAAAAGAATGACGAGAAGTTCATAGAACAGAGGAAGAGATTCAATTACCTCCACCTCAAACTGGCCCACATCAAGAAGCTAATCTCGGACTTTGACCAGAACTGCATTGCTCAGAGTGCTTGTTTGTAGCCACGAATTCACTGCTGGATGCTTCCAATGTGTGCAAGGCTGTTTTCTTTGCAATCAGTCCAGTCTGGCGCTAAAATTTCTTAAAGTGGCTTTTATTCTGCACTTACAAAGTGGATTTGTGTACTTACTCGGTCTTCGTAGCCGCAGCATTGATCTGCTTTTACACAGATTGGATCTGCATTTACTTGGATTTTTATCTTTGCACATGCAGAATGGATCTGCTTTTACAGAGACTGGATCTTGGCACCTGCAGATCGGATCTGCATTTCTTTGGATTTGGATCTTAGGATCAGCAGTTTTACAGAGATTGGATCTTTTCATCTGCAGATCGAATCTGCATTTATTTGGATTGGATCTTCTTTGGACATGCAGAATGGATCAGCAGTTTTTCAGAGATTGGATCTTTGCATCTGTACAGTTCTATAATGTAATGAGATTGGATTGGATCTTTATGCCTGCAGAGTGAATCTGAATTTATGGAGACAGGATCTGCAACTGAGGATCTTTTACAAGGCAATGAAATCTGAAGATTGTCACTTTGCTCACATTGTTCCTGTATCAAAATGTAAAATCTTTGGAAATCTTGTTACTATAAATCGGTAACTTCAGCATTAATATGCATGTCCTTCCATGCTGATATTTTAACAGATAGTCACTTTATTTCTCAAATTCGCATGTATAATAATATGTAACCTGTATAATTTTTTTTTTTTTTTTTTTTTTTTTTTTTGAAATCATCATGCCATTTATGCTTTATTCCAAGTTGTATTTAATTGTAATGAAGGTGGAACACAAAATGTTAGAAATGAATATAAGTCCAGATGCATAACTGTTCTAATGAAAGAATAATATTTATTTTAAAAATGTATTTTAATTTATTAAATACTTCATTAATAATGAATTTCTTTGAATATCAAGAGTTCATAAATTTTACCCCATTGTGCTGGAAATTGTTTTACTTATTTATTGATGTCAACAATTAAATTTGATCATTTAAATTGTTGATAATTGTGGACTTTTAATTAACATAGCTTTTTGGAGAAAAACAAATTGTTACTGCACTATTTTCTAAAAAAACCTGTTAATTGTTCTAGTTAATTATTTAAGTTATTTTAAAATATTGTTTGAATTGTTTTAGACTACTTTTGCAACTAACTTCTAGGATTTGTGTTATTTAAATTCGAATATTTATCATTTTAAAACATAACTGATATAAATGTTACCTAAATCTATCTGGGCAAAATTCTAAAAAAAAAAAAAATGAGTCAGAATAATAATTAAATGTTTATAGAGTTTGAAAAATTGTGAACAGTGCAAGCTAATTTCTTCATCTTTGTGATAAACTGATGTGCCATTATGCAAATTACTTTTGTGTTCTTGTGTCTATGGTTCATGACGTGTGTGTGCAAGATATCCCACTGTTATGAATGATCTGGTTTTACAAACCTATGAGCTGCAGTCCTAAATGGCATTTTAGAATATATATATAGAGAGAGAGAGTGCTGAATTTCTTTTTATTTATTATTATTATTTTTTTTTTTTTTTTTTTTTTTTTTTTGGACAGTGTTTAAAGTTGTTAATATCTTTTAAACCTTTTTGTTATTTAAAAGAAATAGAAACTTTCACTGATAAATGTAATTTCATGATATATTTAAATTTTGTTTTGTTAAAAAAAAGAGACAACATGACAGTCCATCATGAGAACACTGTTGAAATGTTAGTCATTTTAATGATTTTCCTTTTTTTTTTTCATCTTCTAGTAACTTGTTTCACCATGTATTTAGATTTTAATTAATTAATTTAAAATTACCAAATGTTCAAATTTCTAATTTATTAATTAAATTATTTTATTTCTGATGTTGTATTGTACCAAATAATCGACTCAGTATTTTTCACCATTTTGACGCAGAAATCTTATTATTTATAATAATTATTATTACAGTATTTATAGAAAAAAAATAAATCACAGTTAAAATTATTCATGACAAAAATTATTATCTTCAACTCAAAATTATGAAAAATCTGGGCTGAGTATTTGGTAACCTTAATATTATGTGTAATTTGGCCAGTAACTAAATCAGTTTTCAGCATACCTGTCAAATACCAAAAATAACATAATTTAATTTTTTTGCATTCTGTGATACTAGATAGGTCATGAATTTTATTTAAAAAAAAAAAACAATTTCATAACTTCAAAACAAATCACAAAACAAAAAATTGCTTTAATTAGCTTCTGCAAAACTGAATAAGGGAATTTTAAAAATAGGCAACATGGGAAGATGTTGATAATTACATTCACGAATTTAATAAACTGATGACCATGGTGATCACCTGCCATTTTTCAGTTACTTTTATCTAGGTTAGGAATTAAGATAAACAAAATTATTAAAAAATTTACATTTTATTTCAATCGGGGTAGTAAACGGACAATTATTAGTTTTAGTTTTTACACTTGGTGAAAACTGTTGAAATCATAAATATCTTCTTTGTGTTTCTGATCAAAATAAACCAAGTCAAAGTGAGCAAAAATACTAAAATATCAGTGATACCAGTGGTTTCAGTAAATATGCAAGAATAATTTGTCAATGAAAACAAAACTGATGTGCTGGGATCTGTATTACAAGAGATCCAAAGTGTATGTGATAGCGATGTGATCTTTAAGAAGCGAGCAAGTCATCATGACCTATTTGTGATATTTATTCCTGTATGCTTCCCAGTGTGCTTAATGTAACAGTGCATCATTTGTAAATATTGGATTCTTCTGAACTAGAAGAATACTTTGATGGCTTATTTCTTAATGATATTTTTTTTTTTTTTGTCTTTAATTTTACTTTGGGATCAAAGTACACATTCAAAAATTAGGTCACACATTGTTTTTTGTTTTTTTCTTTTATTTCATTTATTTAAAAAAAAAAAATTAAAAACAGTTTGACATTTTTATTTTAGGCTTTGACATTCTTGTTATCTTTTGAATTCTTTCTTTATGATTATTATTGTTATTCTTATCATCATAATGGAACATTATATATATATATATATAATTACATTTATTTTAGTTATTTTTTTTTTGTAAATAATATCAGTATGGAAATTTTGACTTAATTAATAGTAACTAATAACAAATCATCTGGTGATATTTTATTATCTATATCATTGCTGAATTTCTGATATAAATATCTGTAATAAAATAGCAAAAAAAAATTTTTTAGGGAGTTTCAAATTTAATATACATTTCATTTTATTATGCTGATTTATTAATTTTTTTTTTTTTTTTTAAAGTTTTTTTTAAGTTTAAAAATTTTATTATTATTATTATTAATATTATTATTTTATATATATATATATATTTTTTTTTTTTAAGAAAAAGCAGAGAATATAATATAATATTAAAAACAGCATATTGTTGTTAACTACTGTTAAAACTGATTGTCTGTAATGTTTAATATTCATTGTAATAAATCTGCATTATAACACAAAGCATAAATATTTTGTATAACCTTAAATTTTATTTTTAATCTGTTGAATTCTGTGGGTATGGGATTTCATTATTTTTCAAAATTATTTTATATATAATAAAATAATTTAAAAAAAAGAAGAAAAAAAGTAAAATATTTATTTTTAAAAAAAAAGAAGAAAATATATATTTATAAATATAACATTGATAATATTTTTGTAGATTATTAATCTTTCCCATTTTTTTTTTTTTTTGTATATATATGTCATTCTTTCTGAATAATCAGTAATTAGCTAGTAACATAATGAAGGACTAAACTGAGAAATTTATTTTTGACTAACATAAACTGAAATCATGTGGAAATGCCTATTTTCTTTTCACTTATCCACAATCCCTGAGCAATATTCATGCATCAAGAGTTAAATTAAGACATTTATTTTTGCTTTGGCCATTGAATAACATAATGGGGAATCATAGTGAAATGCTTTTGTATCAGTGACAAACTCGTTTGTTTTACTTTTCCCTTGTCCACAAGCTCTGTTGCAAGTATGAGCAATATTCCTGTGTATTCCATGTGAACAAATTTGATTCCAGTGTTTAAGCAGTGCAGTGGTTCAATATTTGTCGACTGGGAATTTGGCATGTTATTGAGAACTTTGGCAGGACCTGTATCTTGGCAAATAACAACAGTTGAAATATTTGACCTATCTTAGCTTGTGTAATTGTTGACAAAAATTTGAGAAATTTCACTAACTTGAGTCAGTTTTTCTGTTTTCTAAATTTAATAATGAATACAGCTTTCTTTCTATTTCTGTCTTCTAATCCACACAGCACCCCCCCATCCCCCAATTTTCCGGTTTACATATATGGGAAGGGTTCAGATTCTCAGGCACAAATCTTCTTTAGCTAAATTTATATTTTATTTTATTATTTTTTTTATGGAATTATATACATTTCTTTTTTCGTTTTTGTGTAATTTTTTTTTTAATTTTTCTTTATAAAAAACAAAACAAAAATAACATTAAAACAAAACCCCTAAAAAAACTAAATAAATACTGTTAATAAAATTAATGCATATATTATACTAATAATTAATTCTTTTTAAAAATTAAATTCTTTAGAACTTTAAAAAAAAAAAATTGTATTTTAAAATCTGCCCTCATCTACTTATATACATCAAAATTGTGCGTTTCAGTTTTTGCTCTGTATGTATGAATGTGTCTGTGTGTATGTATCATGTGAATGGATTAGAGGCAGAATTAATCAGTATTACTTTATATCAGAAAGATTCAAGCACCTGCCTTTCTAAATTTCACAGAGATCTCATGCCTATAAATCTTTCTGTTTTTGTTGTACATATTTCTGTATGAACTGTACTAGCATTATTTCTTTTATTATTATTGTTATTATTACTATTATTATTATTATTTTTTAATGTTCCTGCCACAATATTGCCATATTTAAAACAAATGTGTTAATTTATGGTGCACCATGAGAATACAAAATTAAAATGTCTGACAAAGAATAATATTCACATGGGAAGATCATTGTTTTATATATATATATATAGCTGTGGTTAAAATTATAAGATGTGAACTTCATTGTGATTAGTTAATTAATCAGTACTGCTGTTAAAAACACACTGTAATCTTAAATACTGCTTGTTAAGTACTGGTATTCTTTGCAAAACAAAGTGATGTTACGATAGTAATTAACATTCACGTATAAATGTGATTAATCCCCAAAAATAGGTCTTTATTTATTTCTATTTATTTTATATACAGAAACTGTTTTTGTTTTTTTCAAAAGTATAACACTAATTATTTTAATGTAATTTTATTCTTTATAATTTATGTTAAGTTGTCTAGTTCAGCAGGGTATGTACTTAATATATATACAG
The DNA here is from genome assembly GCA_012295275.1 of Chrysomallon squamiferum. Taxonomy (NCBI): domain Eukaryota; kingdom Metazoa; phylum Mollusca; class Gastropoda; order Neomphalida; family Peltospiridae; genus Chrysomallon; species Chrysomallon squamiferum. The sequence continues at coordinate 12,176,024 of CM022669.1, forward strand.
TATCTGAAAACATTTAAAAGTAAAGTACTTCATATAGTTGTTTTTGTGTGAGATTATTATGTAAACTCTTCAAGATGTAGAAGATTTTCTTTTTGTATGTTAAGTTACTTAATATATGTACAATCAAAATAACACAACAGTTTTTATTCACTGCATAATTATTACAATCTGTATAGAGTTAAAATAAAATTTAAAAACCCAACAAATTAAAACTGTAAATAAATAAATTTTAAAAGAGGTTATTACTGATTTTATAAAAATAGTTTTGTTGAAGTAACTTGCATTATTTAAATGTTTATCTTGAATATTTTAAAACACGTGTATTTCTGAATTGTAGAGGATGCATAAATGCATTATTTCCTTAACGAACAAAAAACAACAAAAAATCAAATGAACTGACTATTAATCACACAATGCAACATCAGCAGTTATGAAAAATGTTATGGAAACATTAATGAAGACACTTTTCAGGATAATTTGACTTTAAAACAAACCTGATATAGATATGAATATTCAGTATATTTTATACACTGACAAAGAATTAAAATGTAAAAATGTCCTTATGAACAGTTACACATATATTTTTATATGACAGATTGATAATATTTTATTCTGTTTGTTTATTTTAATTTGATTGCGATTTAAATTGATGGTTAATTTATGCATTCAGTATCAAAACATTTTTTTTTCTACTTCAGTTAGGAAGAAAACCCCCAAACAAAACAAAACTCAATCAAACCCAAGCCATAACTCTTGGAAAGTTTTGCAAAAACAGTTGCATTAACAACAGCAACAAAGAAAAAATGACATCAAACAGACCAGAACATTGTTCAGTTTAAAAAAAATATATATGTACAATTATTGTCAGTATTGAATTTTTAAAAAATATTTGTGGACATGTTGATCTCTGAATATTTCCTGTCTTCCTGTGTATTTAACAAACCAACTTTGTGCTTGATAAGTATTTCATGTGAATATGCTGAAACGTACATGTATAATTATTCTAATATTTAATTTTTCTTTGTGTATATAATTATGTGTATCCATTTTCATGCAATATTAATGTGAGTGTGTACATAAATTTACTTATACAAATATGTATATAGGTATGTATATGTATATATATTTGTATAAGTAAGTATTTTGAATTTTCCTGGCCATACATGGTGCTGTGGATGTAACTGCAAAATAAAACTATTTAATGAATGCAATATATTACGATGAAGTTTTAAAAACAATCTAAATATATGCAATGTATATTTTTTTCTTTCTTGCTTTTCTTTTCCCCCCATTTTTCTTTGCCTGTGTTATGTATGTGATAAATGAATAAGTTATTATTTTTTTTTAATGTTATTTTTTGACTGGATGATAAATGGAATTTGATTGGTTGGATTTGGGTTTCAGCCTTTTTGAATGTCTTTTGATTGGATAAATTGATATTTTAAACCTTTAACATGATTGTGATATTTATTTGAAAACTGACTGTTATGAACGTTACCACAGAACACAGGAACCCAAACCTGACCTTCTACATTTATTATTGTTTGTCTCCAGATATGTAGCAAGCAAATAAATTGATTTTAATAACAGATTTTATCCTAAAGTATTTTATTCTATTGTAATGTGAAGTAGAAATCATTCTTCTTCTTCTTCTTCATTTGAATAATTTCTTTACATCTTTTCCCCCCATACATATTTGATGTACCTTTTTAGTTATAAATTTAGAAGTATTTTCTGCATAAATGAAATGTTTTTATGACGTTTTGAAGAATTTATCGAGGTTGTTAATGTTGGTTCTAAACTCGGAAGAATTACAGCAATGTGCAAGTGTAGTCATATATTTATGCCTTTCTGTGCGAGTGTATGTATGAATACAAAGTGAATTCTTATCATTCCATTGTTGTAATAAAACTTGCTGAAAAAGCTTAACTGAATGCAGATATTTTTCTTTGATGTGGAATAAAGCCCCGAAAGATAAAAATATAGTCTAAAATTATATAAATTTTGTGCCATGTGGTCTTTAGCAAATGGCTGATGTTTGCAGTAATTGTATAATGTGATTAGGCTGACATTCCATTTTTGTTTGTTCTATTATGGGCAAGATTGTTCACAATGCGAAGATAATATCGATATTTTCCACTCTGTAGAATTCTGTTCACAAAGTTGTTATTTGCAGGCTTGCTATAACTTATTAATTTATTTATCTGGGCATTAAATTTCAGAAATTACTTTGGTATTTTGGCTGGTGAAAAGGTTTAAAAAAATTTAATACGATTATAAGAACCAATAGTAGGTCTGTTACGGCTATGAAATTAATGGTACAAAATAATGCTACAAAACAAACTGTAATTGTTTTAATTTTTAGTTCCCCCTGATTGATGCATGTATTTTAGTGAAGGTCCTGCCTTTAATGAAACAAATGAATCTGGCATGACTTGTTTTGTGTGTTAAACGTGCATGTGTGAATGAACGTCGTACATCATTTTGCTCGTTTATGTTAACAGAGTTTGCAGTGACTTGCTGACAGTATGAAAGGATTGTTTCACTTTTTAATTTTTTGTGTTTTTCTTTATTTAATGTTTTTGTTCTACAAACCAAATCAGTTCCGATGAATCTTAAGTTATGATGTTGAAGTTCTTTTGTCAGAGGTGATGAATTGACACTGAATTGGTGTAAGACATTTTACTCAAATATTTTGCTTATTTGTACCTGTATAATTTTAAATATCAAATTACCTATATGCTGTCCATGTGTCAAAATATACCAATACACATTTCTCTTCACTAGTTTCATTCAAATTTTTATTTTTTTTTATTTTTAAAAATTTGATTCTTAAGCATTATAAAAAGATATTTGTAAATTAATGGTTAAATATGTGACAGAACCACACAGATGAAACTAATGCTTAGTTAAACCACGTTTTTTAAAAACACTTTAAAAAAAAAAAAAAATTGATATATATAATTTTATCAAGTTACAATTAAAGAATAGCAAGTCTTAATTTTTTTACAAATATTTTGTAACTTTAACAATAATAAAGCAAATATATATATATATATTAAATCTCAGTAATTATATATCAACATTTAAAGAATAAAACTGCTGATCCTGGTGTAGTAGGTGAAAAAAATATATTATTTTAAATTTTATTAATAAAACAAATTTGGTTTTATTATTTGCTAATAACAGCTGTGCACACTCAGTGTACAATATTTAATTAAATAAAACATGGACGTAATTTTATTTATTCAGTTATGTCACATTATTTTCTAATAATTCAGTACAAATATTTTCTTTCTTTCTTTTTGAAATGTTTTTATTTTATTGCAGAAATTTGTGTTGGTACTGGTGAAGTTTTATGTGTTGTTGGTATATCATGACTCAAAATCCTTGATTAATTGTTTCATATAGGACTCTTTTACTTTTGAATATTAATGAGTGTATGAACTCTTCATTCAAACTTATTAAATATAAACAGGCAATTTTCTTTTTCTTTTTTTTAAAAATAATTTTGTTGTGGGTTAAAAAAAAAAAAAAAAATTAAATTTCTTTTTCAAATTTCACAATATGTAAATTATAAACAAAACAAAATTAAAAATTGATTTGAAGAATTTTTAAAAACAAATTTCCCCTATAGTATATTGATAAGTCAGAAATTGATGAATTAAAATGTTAATCAACATTCAGTGAAAAAACAGATGTTTGTTGAATTTTATTTATTAGAGTATGACAAATTTAATTTAATCACAGTATCAATCTAACACAATTGCCCATTTTGATTTTTAATGATCAGTCTGTTTATTAATAATAAGCAACACAAATACTTTGAAACTTCATAATAATTTCTTAATAGTTAAAAACTGTTTTGGCTGTTTAATTTGTTATTATTTTGATTTCACATTTCTCAGAAACAACAACAACAAATGCATTGGAAGTCTTAAAAATAAAAATTTTAAAGTTAGGAAAAATAATTAATCAAGGATTTTTGGTACCTTTTATTGTTGACAAAGCCGTTCAGATGTAATAATGCAAGGATTTTATTGTGGCATTATCTGAAGCCTAATGCTGTAATGTGGACAGAACTGGCAAAAAATATTGATGATGCTCATGAGTGTTTTTTGTGACACATTTTTCCCAAAATAAATATTATTTTCAAACATGATTATCTTTGTTGTGATTTTGTTTAAAACTTCAAAAAGTCTTTGATGGTGGGTTTCATTTACCACTACTGCTTTCAATAACTTCTGTCAGGCCATAGTGAATATCAGAAGCTAGCTTCAAAATGGGTTGAGAACTAACAGAAATAGACACTTAGCTTGAATTCTTGTTAGATGAAAATGGAAAGTTTGAAAATCTTGACAAAAGATTTTAATACAAACCTCTTGTTTTCCTTCTCATTTTTTTATTTTTTAAAAATCTAAAAAAAACACTGATCTGCTTCTGCAGAATGGAAACTTGGTCTGTACTCTGTTAATTGATGTTCAAAGGTGTGTTTACAACCAAAGAATTTTGGTTAGTGTTCAATACAATCTCTCTGTTAAATTATATAATATCACCATTAAATTAACTTGGATACAAATAAAATTATCTGTTGATCTGATTACAGATTAAAGCACTGTTTTTGTGGTAGGTTTACAATTTAAAAGAATATATCCAGATAAGAAAATGCATATCTCAATGAAATTAAATATTCCCAGCAAAATCTAGCGTTTGTAATTATCAAAATATTTTATATATCTGTGTCATTTTCTCAGAATATTTATTTACCTACTTTTTGAAAGAAATATTATTTCTGAAGGCCAGTGCTTAATATAATAATAAGAATAAAATCCAGTCTAGAATGTTATTAAATACCAAAATGTATACACAACAAATTTATATAACTATTTAAAGTTTTTTTTTTTTTTTAAATTGATTAAACCATCTCTCATTCGTACTTAACGTTTTCGTTCCCCCCAAAATTACATTCTAAAAAAGTATTTTGACTCTGTACCCATATCACATCCATTACTTAATAACGTTTTACTCTGTGATTAGGAAGGTAGACAGATTTACAGATCCCATCCCCTCTCATCTTAAAATGTATGTTTTTCCCTATGAATCCCACTTTGTAAAACTGTATTTCCAACAAGTCTTTACCTTGCTCAGTTATTACGTACACCTTTTCAGTATTTACTATTATTTATTTCCTTATTCATATACTACTGCTTCTCATTCGAATGCTACGCCGCTCATACTGATGTCTATTCTCTTGATTAATTTTTAAATACTATAATATTGTAGATTAGATAAATTCAGACAAATTTAAAACAGTTCATGAATTCGTTTTTATCCGTTTCTCATAAAATTATCATATTTATAAATCGCGTTATGTTCCTCTTTATTTTTGCTCAGAAAAAGTCTCAGTAGTTATAAAATATATAAGACCTACGTATTTTATATTTTTATTACAATATAGCTATACTTCATTTATATTAAGAAATCATTAATTATTATTATTATTATTATTATTATTATTATTATTATTTGATAAATAAGCAATTTATTACGTCAACTATAAATGACGTCATTTCGTTACTTATAAATCGAAAGCTGATCTTGGTATATTTTAATTCTTCATCTTGGTGATAAAAAATATCTTAAAGAACAACAAAAATGGTTGAAAATTTGGAGTTTTGCATGACAATAAAGGAAGATCTCCAAAACATTGCAAAGGCCAAAGAAATGGCCATACGGGAAATGAACGGTCTTCCGCCTATACCTCCTCCTTGGCGTGATGAACTTCGGTCCTATATAGTAGACGGGTGTCATGATTTATGCTGTAGTGCTTTCTGCTCCTGTTTTCCGAAAAAACGTCGCAAACTTGTAATGAAAAAAATAGAATTGACGTTTTTCGAAAAGCTAAAAACTGAAGGGACATACGAAAATGACGTGTTGAAAAATTTTATAGGATTTTTCGGTGGATTTCTTGTTTCCATGTTCATTTTCTATTTCAGTGTTCGTCAGCTTCAACTGAAACTGATGACAGCAACGATCGTAGGTTCCATCGTCGGCTTTTTTTCCTGTCTTGGACTTGCTTTTAACACGGATTTCAGGTGCATCACGCTGTTGATACTTCCCAACTTCTTTTCAAGCAAAGGTCGCATGTTTCTTATGATGTATGCGACAATTCTGCTCATCAACTATCCCATCTTGAACTTCAACCACAATATTATTGTCCTAACGGATAGTGCAACCTGTGCTCAAAGCATGGCAATGAACGAAACTCGAGAACTCATAGAGATGGCTAAAGCACCGTTTGCAGGAATGATTAAAGATATAAAAGCTATGCTAGCGGTATGTGTAGAGAAAAAACCCACAACCCCCCCACAATTATCTAACAACGGATAATTTTAGTAATAGTCCGATGATGGCAACGTAAACTTTCTTTCTTATAATATTTATAAATATTTGTCGTCTGATTAACTTATAATAAACAAAACCAAAAACCAGAGGAAAAAAAAAAAATCGAACATAAATATAATATATATCAAGTGTCTGTGTGGAGAGAGAGAGAGAGAGAGAGAGAGAGAGAGAGAGAGAGAGAGAGAGAGAGAGAGAGAGAGAGAGAGAGAGGTACACACATATGATACATACATAGAGACTCGCACACAAACATTAAGAATGCTGAGATTTTGTATTATTTTTCAAGCAACGCTTTGATCATATTTCAGGCAATACGTGAATTCGCTGATCGGATAAAAGCTGCATTCAGAGCACTCTGTAACGCCCTAAATGAAATAAAAGCCGCCATCGTCAGATCGTTTGGCTGGATTAAAAGCATAGCCAAAGAATGCAACAGAATTATGGGCATGCCCTACAGACGATGTATCAGCGGCTTTGAAGATGCCATGAAACGGTGTCTAGACCAGCTGCCGCCTGTTGTCGAAGCGTTATGTTACGTAATGCCGACTGTAAAGCAAGTGTGCCAGATTGCCAGGATTGGACAACTCTTCTGTGTCGTCGCTTCCTTCATTCACAGTTTTCTTGCAGGACTATTTGACTTCGATTTCTTCACCATCTACTTCGAATGGAGAGATATGTTTTACTTCAACGTAACGCTGGACTACCATTATAACTTCACTACTTACCAATCCAAAACGTATGGTGAGGTTCGCGACGACATTCTGAACGAGATCAAAGCTAAACTGGACAAAATGAATACATTCCTAGCTATCACCGACAACCTGATGATGTACACAGCTTTGATGGTTGTAGTCCGCGCTATCCTGTATCGCCGAAGATACCTCTCGCAGGACAGTTTTGATAATCGCTACCTTACCAGTTACATTCTGAAAATAGACGAAGCTAGATATGCGCTTGGTAAAGAAAGAGCTCTTCCCTTGAAAAAAGCAGAGAAGCGTATGTATGTTTCATCTCTTACACTGCGGCTCACAGGCAAAGAGTGGAAGAAAATGTTCAAAGGATTTATTTTGTGGTTCTTTAGTATTATCCATTCATCATTCTTCATGACGTGCGACTACGGTTTGTACTGGTTGCTGTCTCTGATTCAGACGCACATGGAGATCAAGACTCACAGCGATCTGCCGCCCCATTTCGCCCTGCACGTGCAGGGAGAGGGTGCTCTGGCAGATATGTACCGAACATTGTTAGGCATTCTTGATCCTACAGGTTCTTCCGGAATTGAAATCGACACGACCAAATGTCTTCCGAATCCAAGCATTCCAGACCTAGATGTTTACAGAACAATATATTCGATATATTTAACATGTTTGATTATGTCCATTTTGGAAGCGTATGGCCTGCGTTTGCGTCACGTAATAGCTGCTTGTTATTATCCAAATCGAGAAAGGGAGCGCGCGATTTGGCTGTATAATCACATATTGCTAATGAGAGGCAGCTTCCTCAAATATTCAAGAAGAAAATTAAGGTACCGGAATTGTACGAATAAAGCTCTGACAAGAATAAGTATCCGAAGTAGGATTATTGCTCAGTTCCCTCTTTTTGGCAGGTTGCTGAAACTCCTAGGTCTGCATAAGAAGAAAGTGTGTCTTTTGTGCGGACGAGAAGGGTCCATAGATGATATAGAAAATTTTATTGACTGTTCAACACCATCGTGTACAGCGGTTTATTGCATGGACTGCTACGACGACTTAAAGAATATCTGCACGGTCTGCATGAATCCAGTTGATTACGGCGATTTATCTGATATCAGTGAAGAAAAAGATTCCAGCGAAGACGAGGCAGCTATGGCTGAGAGACTGCGAATAGCTAAAGAAAGACGAGAAAAAATACGCAGAATGAGAGAGCGACGTCGGCCCACTTTTGTGATGGGAACTTTCCAGAGGATGTTAGAAGATGCCGAGAAAGGAGAAGCCGGCGAAGAAGAAAAAAGCGAATTTTCAGGGGAGGTAACATCGCCTGCGGAGCTAGAAGATATTCCGAGTAGCGACGAAAGTTTCCGAGAAGAATACGATATGTCTTACCAGTTTAAGACCAGTGACGTCAGCGACATTTCCGAAGAAGAGCCGGAATTACCCGAGAAAGAAAAACAGAAGAAAAAAATAGAACGTGTTGATATGGAGTTTTTGGATTATATTAGTACTGAGGAATTTGAGAACAGGATGGCCGAGGCCTTCGAGAAAAGTAAAGCAAAACCAATGAAGTGGAAACCTGGCGAACCTCTAGATCCCAAAGTTCTTGAAAAGTTACCACCAGACATGTTGGAGGCTCTGGGTCCGGATGTCCGCCGAATGTTGATTGAAAGTACTCGACTACATCAGGCGCAACAGTCGATAAAGAAATAATAAATAAAAATAATAATAAATAAATAAATAAAGAAAGAAAGAAAGAAAAAAAAGAAGAAAAAGTAGAGAACAAATAAAATGAATAATTAATTTGATAACGTGTGTATGTGTGTATATGTGTGCAAGAGAACGCATTTGTGTATAAGCGTGTATGTATATTGTTCAGGACAAAGCTTTGTTTTTATAACTAACGTGCAGATACCAAAACGATTTACATGTTAACTTGCTATATAATTTAGTGATAGTAATGCATATAATTAACCATTATTTCGTAAAATATATTTATTTTTTTTTTTTTTTTTTATCTTGTATACAATGAAGTACGGAATAAAACATTTCAAATGTTTACATATGTTTATGTTTATTAAGTATTCATCATACTATTCACACTGTCTTAATTAACTTATACATAAGTAGATTAAAATAATCAGTTATTTTATGAAAATTCAATTAACTGTCTCGTGATCCATTAGTGAAAATATATTATTAAAAATAAATAAATAAATAAACCTTTTTTTCTAAAACCAAATAAAAGTTCTGCATTTGTACGGACTAACTAAAACTGCGACATTTGAACAAGATATTAAAATTTAATGCAACCTCTTCATAAGACATAATAAAGACGGATATGAAATAACGTTGAATCATACCTGTGTCGCAACTTCTCTCCATGAGCAAACACACACATACACGCACGAACATGCATACACATGCACATATTAACATTATTACAATATTTTGCTGCTTGCATAGCCTCATTTTATTAATGTAAATTGTAAAATATATAAGTATGTGTGTGTGTGTGTGTGTGTGTAATTTATTTATTTATTATTATTTTTTATTATTTTGTATCATATTTTTTTTTTTTTAAATTTTTAAATTTAATATTTTTTTTTGAGTCGACTAATCTTTCATAATTAATAAATTTAAAATAATAATAATAATAATAATAATAATAATAATAATAATAATAATAAAATCACTATCGATCTAGAAAATGACACTAACAGGAAATTATAGAGACTAACATTTATATCTAGGTACCAATTTATTATAACTAGATTACCATAATACATTTACTATGTGAAATGTTATGTATGAACAAAAAGCATGTATGTAGTTTCTATTAGATATATTTTCAAAAGTTTTATTTATTATGTAAACCACTTTTATTAATAAAACAAAGAAATCATTAATGAAAAATAAATGATTTAAACATGAGTTTGATCGGAAGATGACAACTTTCTCTTTTATTGGTTCGTCATTTCGAAAAATTAATAATAATAATAATTCTAACAACAACAGTAAATGAATAAATAATAAAGAAAATATAACTACTAAAGCCATGCAAAACAATAACAAATATATCCTGTTTCTTTCTCATTTTTTTTTTTTTCATAAATTTATGGTGCATTTAGTTCACAGAATTTGAAATACTTCTATTTTATATATACAATTTTAATATTAAATTATATATCTATATATACTGGCTGCCATTTCTGAATAAAAATAAAAATGAAAAAACAGTTAATGTACAAATATATTTACAGAATTGAACATACATTTATCCGTGCATGGGTGTTTCCAATACTATATAAAAAACTGAACAAAAAACTTAAAATTACTCTGTTTTTTAGTTTTTTTACTTTTATTTTCATCAATTTATAGGAAACATTACAAACAATATTATAATAATAAAAGAAAAATATTATAGAATCTGAAATAATAATAATAATAATAATAATAATAATAATAATAATAATAATAATAATAATAATAATAATAATAATAATAATAATAAATAAATAAATAAATAAATAAATAAATAAAACAAAACAAACACAAAATAAGTAAATAATACTAAATAAATAAAAAAATTAAAAAATTGTAATAAAACAATAAAAACTGAGAAGAAATCATGTAAAATGTTTCCACTGCACAGCATTGATCACAATCCGAGTATATATTCATATATATATATATATATATATATACACAGTATTTGGCACATGAGGGAATTCACAGAGTATAATATTTCAGTATTGCACTCTTATATATTTAAATATATACAACTGACAAAAGCAGGTGTGATATATATGATTTCAGCACCTGCAGTATAATAAACAACAATATAGACATATAAATCACATTAATTAATATTTTAAATTACAATAAATTCTGGATAATCTCTGTTTTCATCTCTAATCATGAAATCTCATTTAGTTTGATTAATATCAGTTGTCAGGTTATCATTTCTTTTTTGTATGTTGTTGTTCGCTTTTTGTTTTTGTTTTTGTTTTGTTTATTTTTAGAAAAACAGAACCTAATCTTGGTGAATTTTGTAGCAGGAGAGAACAAGAAATTTTCAAAATAATGGTATATTTTTTTCAAAAATCTTCTTATATAATTTGAAGTGAAATCAATAGAAGGTATTTTTTGTAATAACAACATTAAAAATAATCTTTTTCTAAATGGTGTTTAAATAATCTAAAAAAAAAATATATATACTGCACATATAATATATAACTTACAGTTAAATCTGTAGATAATAACATATCTTTGTTCTATTTTTTTCTTCTTCTTGCTATTGTTATTGTTATTATTATTATTATTATTATTATTTTATTTTATTTTGTTGGCAAATGTTTTAGTTTTTCTTAATTATTTGTAAAATTTGGTATTAAGACATTTTTATTTTTTATTTTTATTTATTATATATATATATATATACATGAATTTACACTTCTGTTCAGAATATGTGCGTTTCATCATTCTGTAAAATCCACAGTTTTGATCGTTTTTCAGTGATAACTTGTTTTCGCAGATATCCATGCACTGATTTTATTCAAAAAATGATGTCCAATGAAAACAAGTTCAGCGCAGTGTTTGTAACGTTGCTACTGATGATGCAGCTGAAATTGCTGGTGTTGTGAGAAGACAGGCATATTCATTAAGTGCCTAAAAATATAAAATAATAACAATGATAATAATAAAAAATACTGCTAATAATAAGAAGAAGGACAACAACAATGATACCAAAATTGTTTGAAAGACTATGTTTAACAATATGTGTGAAAAGAACAACAGTAATATGAATTAAATATATAATAATAATTTAAAACAAATGTCAAGACAAAAACTAATATCAAAAACAGATATACTGTTGTGTTTGACAATTAATATTTTAAAAAGTGAATTCGGTATGTTTAACAATATTTGTAAGAAGAAAAACAATAAAATTAATAAAATAATAATCATAAAAACAACAACATCAACAACAATAATATAAATGAAGATAAATAATAACAATAACGATCTAATAAAAATATCAATAACAATTTCATAATAAATGCTTAATATACAACACTTTTTCTTCCCCCCCCCCAAAAAAGTTACAATTGGTGTTTTTTAAGCAAAATATAATCTGTCTACATATTAAGACTGTTAAACATATATATATATAGCAAGTATGTGTATATTTTAAAATAATATCCCTACGAAAACGTGAAAGATTTTTTGAAATACTATTATTTAGTCTCGTCTGAGGGTGCTGCTGTTATTTCTGCTCACCATATAAATAAGAGAATACTGTTCTTTTGTCTGTATAACACCAGCTCGCTCCTGTCTCATCTGATGAACACAGCCCAGCACATCCACCAGCCTCTTGTTCTCCATCTGCCTCATACAAATATCTAGAGTTATCACAGTACCTGTACGACCTGTGCCTGGGCTGAAAAAACAGGAACAATTTTCCAAGATGAAAACTTTAAATTATAATGTGAAGCAGAAAAATGGCAGATAATATTTGAAAGAATAGGTTTGGTATGATTACCAAGAAGAAGCAGAAGAACAATAATAATATTAATTCAAAAAAAAAGAGAAATAACAGTGTCCAAATAAAAAGTAATTTTGTAAAGAAATATGTGGCTGTAGAAAAGCAGTTCATATTTGAAACCGTGGATTTGCCATCGTCACTGAATTGAATAATAATTTAAAATGGTTGAAAAATAATGTTATAAAGAAATGTGCAAATGACAAATAATATTTGAAAGAATGGATTTGGTGTGTTTAATAGTATCTGTAAGAAGAAGAACAATATTAAATAAATAAATAAATAAATAATAATAATAATATAACAACATCATCAATAACAACAATCATAATAATAATAATAATAATAATAAAGAGATGGCAGTTGAAAAAAATGGCAACTGGTATTTAGCATAATAATTTAAGAATAAGTATAATACTATTAAATAATAACATAAAACAGAGCCAAAATAAAGACTAATGTTAAAAAGAGATGTAGAAAATGATAACTAACATTTCAGAGAGTGAATTCAGTATGTTTTAAAATATCTTACAAAAAAACAATAAAAAGATTCATTAAATAATCAATAATAAATAATTAAATGAAAAAATAATCATAATAATGAATAAATACAAATATACATTAATAATACAGAATATAAATAAAACAAAAATTCCATCATTAAAAATATACTTAAAATAAAATGAGTTATTCAGAAACATGACTGGGAAGAAAAACAAAAAGTACTTCAAGGACCTAACGTTTACGATATATATTCTAACACTATCACTCTGTTTGTGTGACTATCATATTTACATCTTCTAAGTTTCTGTCTGTCTGTGTGTCTGGTTGTCTGTACATTTACCTGCAGTGAACAATAAGAGGGGCTCCACTGTCTTCATAATATGGGCGAGTGTCGAGCAAGAATTTAACTAAAGAAATTGGTTCTGGAATTCCGTGAGTTGGCCAACAGGTGTACCAGAAATGTTTCACTTCCCTCACTAAATTGTTCTGAAAAATGCAAAATACACTTAATATATTTATATTTCAATATTTCTTTGTTTGTTTGCTTTCTTTATTTATACTGTTTTTATTATTATTATTATTATTATTATTATTATTTATTTTTTTTATGGTTGTCACAACCAACCACTTTATCTACCAGTATATGTCTGGTAAATAGAAATTCATATATTTTAAAATGTTCATGCTTTAAAATAAAATAATAATAATACTAATAAGAAGAAGAAGAAGAAGAAGAAGAATAAGAAGAAGAAGAAGAAGAAGAAGAAGAAGAAGAAGAAAAAAAAAATAAAATATAGATAAATAATTTTAGATAGTTTATTGGCTAAATTTTATTTTAGCCAGGAAAACTAAGGATTAAAACAACTTTGTACAGTAGGTAAATGGATATATATTCAAATATTTTCTACATAAAGGGCTGTAACAAATAGTATTACCTCTATATCTTTTAGTTCGAGACATGACACCGTGTATTCTTCATATACATCTTTCTTCTTTAAAACAATAATGTAATCTCCACACCTCTTCAGAGGATCATTTTCACTGTCTGGCCAGTATGCTGCACATTTTGGCTGAAAAAAAACAACCAATAATAATAATTATTATCATTTAGATTTTTTTCTGTCCATGATGAAAGTAAATAATTACAAAGGTAAATTCTAAAATTTTGATATATATATATATTTTTTATTTTTTTTGGTTTCACTGCAATTTTGCGATTTTAGCTTTTGCGACAGGAACATTTGAAAAATTTGTGTATTACTAATTACTCTAAATTTATGTTTAAAAAGTTTACTTATACATTCTTGTTCAATATTTATAAATAGTTTAGTTCAAAACCAGTACTCAAATATTGCTCAAAAGTGATATGTCAAAACACCAGAACATCTGCTGAAAAATAAGTCATGTGTACATTAGTGATGTCTAAAAGCAATAAATTAATACACAGTAGTCCTTAAAAATGGATGCTTGTATGTTTGTATAGTGCTACTCAAAACTGATAAACTCAAACACAATAATTCTGCTCAAAATGGAAACTCACATGCTTGTGTAATGCTGCTCAAAACTGATAAAGAAAAAGTCAGTATTTCTGTTCAAAATGGGATACTCACGTTCATATAATACTGCTCAAAACTGACAAACCAAAAACTCTGTATTTTTCTGCTAAAAATTTCTTGTTTGGATACTCATGTTTGTGTAATTCTGCTCAAAATGAAACTGATAAACCATAACTCAGTATTTCTGCTCAAAATGGATACTCACATGACCATGTTCATCCATTGCAGTAAGCATGATTATGACGCGACACTGCTGTTCCCAGACCATTCTCCAGAAATCATGTATTGTGTTTGTCATTGGCGCCTGTGTTGCTATGTAGGCTCTCTTGTCATCTTCGTAACCCTGAAAATACATTTACAAAGATTTCTTTAACTGAAACCATGAAATTATGAGTCATCTCAGAATCACAGAACAAAATACACTCAACACTTTGAGAAAAACTGATATTCTCTATGATTAAAATTTTAAACACATTAATCCATATAATCCTAATTTCCTGAAAGGCTAGATTAGAAAAACTAAATAATAATAATAATAATAATAATAATAATAATAATAATAATCATAATATAAAGAAAAAACTTTAGTTTAATTATACAATTTTTTCTGGTTTGTTTTAATTACTTATTCACAGTCAAACAAATTATTTTGACTTTTTACTAACTCAAGTCTTGTATGATACTATTATCTGAAATCATAAACATTTATGCTGGACATTTAAAATTAATTATGAGCTTTTCAATAATAAAATTTCAACACTGATCTAAAAGATTTAATTTATTCACCTAATTTAAAAATGTTGGTTAAAACACAGTTCATTATATTTCGATATATGTCAGATTCAACAATTTGTTTAATCCCCAAATATGCTTTTTTTTTTTTTTTTTTCTTGAACTAAAAATTCCAGACACAAATCTCATTATGACTGGACTAACAGGATTGTCATATAAATAAATCAATGAATTTTTTTTATTATTATTATTATTTTTTTTTTTTATAGAAACAAATATTTAGTTGCCATGGAAACTCACTGTGATGTAGTTAGCATTGATGTAGTCTGAAACTGGCTGACCTTCAAGCTTTTTTAACCTCACCCTGGTGTGTGGAACTTGAAAATGAAAGTAAACAGATTTTATTAAATTTAACAAATATAAGGTCCGTATAAGAAAAAGGAAAGTAACACAATTTAATTTAATTTAACAAATATAAGGTCCATATAAGATGCAGTTAGGTTTTTTTTTTTTTTAGTTTTGATGATATATAAAAGAAGTAATAATCAAAATAATTTATACAGATAGATAGATATATAGACAGATAGAGAGGAAGATAGGTGACAATGTGAATAAAACTTAATTACTTCTAAATTTGGTCTTCTTTTTTTTTTTTTTTTTTTTTTTATAAACCTAATTCCGTTTATCATAATGTTAAATGAAATAATTTACTAAGAAAATATTAATTATTTTTATCATAATGTTAATAAAAATAATTTACTAAAAAATATATTAATTTACTTATTTAAAATATATATTTATTTATTTAATTAAAGCTAATTTTTTTATTTATACTAAACAAAAAAATTATATATGATAAGCAATTAATAGCTATACCTTTAATATATTTATTTTTACTAAGCTAATTTCTTATGTCATCTTACTTATTATTTTTATATTACTATATTAAATGAAAACATCACATGATAAAAACTTACTAGGTGTGTATCTAATTTATTTATTTTAATAAAACAAGTATATTTTTATATTATTTTACTAAATTTTACTAAGTCTATTACACTTTTGTAGCAACTTACTAGGAATAACATTAGCATATCTATTTTTATCTTCTGCACCAGGTGGGACAGTTGACAGTCGTGGAGTGTAGTTCGGAATAGTTTGGAACTCTTCATAAAGGGAGGTAACATCCAGGCACTTATTGGCCAAGGCTGTTAAAGTGAGGGGAACTGAAGGTTCTATCTGTAATGTTAAAAAAATAACAATATAATTAAGCAGCTCAGTTATAGAATATTATTTACTTTTGCTGTTGATTAATTACCATATACATGTTAGTCTATTTCCATTCTTTGCTAAAAGATTATAGAACTGTGTAACCTTTTCTGTAATTACTATATATATATATATTTTTTTTTTACATATTTTAAAATAATATTTTACAACAGATTTCTAACAACTTTTTCAAATAATGTGATATATATAAATATATATATATATATAATTTAAACATTACATTCTTATTTATATTTTTTCTCATGGAATTTGAATTAAAACCAAAATAATAATAATAATAATAATAATAATAATAATAATAGAAACACCAAAAAAATAAAAATAAAGAAAAATTCAGAATTTATATAATCAAGTATCCATACCAATAAAAAACTACAATATCACTAAATTATATATATGTATATATATATATATAATAAAAGACAAATATTTAAGACACTGAATTTTAAATATTTATCATTTTTCCTTAAATTATGATTTTCTCCGTGGTTACTAACAAAGCACTCCAATGAACGAGACTGACCAGTGAAGTGAGGTCCAAGCCGGGGTTGATAAGTCCACTGTTTGGTCTGGCCTTGTTCACAGAGCCAAGAGCTATTGAGTCTGTGCTGGTGAAGGAACAGTGACGAGAGCTTGAGGGAAAACTCTGAGTGGTTTTTGCATACCTCCTCCGAATTATCACCTGAAATTTAATTACTTCCTGAACACTGAAACTGTTTTGTCAGTGCAGTAGAAAATTCCAAAAATAAGAGAGCCATATTAAAGTTTGTATTTTAAATTTTTTTGTTTCTCTTTAAGGTAAAGCATATTACAGCTATCTATCTATCTGTCTGTCTGTCTGTCTATATATATATATAGACACACACACAAACACACTCAGCACACATATACGGACACTCAAACAGACACACACATATATACACATCAGACACATATATAAACATCAGACACATATATACACATCAGACACATATATACACATCAGACACATATATACACATCAGACACATATATACACATCAGACATATATATACACATCATATGAACTATGCAGAACATGACATACTGCCAATAACGTAATCATGTTTAAATAATGATGAATATTTTCTGGCTGTAATAAATACAAAGCTAGTATAACCATATATGAGCCATACCCCTACAAAACTAGTATGACCATATATTAGCAGTGTCTCCAAAACTAGTATAACCATATATTAGCAGTGTCTCCAAAACTAGTATAACCATATATGAGCCATACCCCTACAAAACTAGTATGACCATATATTAGCTGTTCCTACAAAACTAGTATAACCATACATTAGCAATACCTACAAAACTAGTATAACCATACATGAACAATATCTACAAAACTAGTATAACCATACATGAACAATACCTACAAAACTAGTATAACCATACATGAACAATACCTACAAAACTAGTAGAAGCATACATCAGCAGCATCTACAAAACTAGTAGAAGCATACATTAGCAATATCTACAAAACTAGTAGAAGCATACATTAACAATATCTACAAAACTAGTAGAAGCATACATTAGCAACATCTACAAAACTAGTAGAAGCATACATTAACAATATCTACAAAACTAGTATAACCACACATTAACAATATCTACAAAATTAGTAGAAGCATACATTAGCAACATCTACAAAACTAGTAGAAGCATACATTAGCAACATTTACAATGTCCTCTGCACATCTCATACCTGGAGCATGATGAGAGAAATGCAGCACAGTCCTCCAACAGATGCAATCACAATGGCTATGATAATACCTGGCTCTGTTGCAAGTCCTTCTTTCTCATTAGGGGGCGTTGCAAGTTCCAGTGGCCTGTTCAGACTTACCTCCATGAGCTGGCAAAAGAAAATATTGCTTGTTAAATGTAATTTGATGTCCTTAATAGTAGTGTCTGGTAATGATAATGATCATGATAATAATAACAATAATAATGATGATAATATATATATTTTTTTTACACTTAAAGTTAAAATATATAATAATAATAATAATAATGCTATTTCAAATAAGAAGATGACATAATTGTAATGATAGTAACAGTAATAGAAACAGTTGTGGCAATAGCAGTAAAGGTAGTATTAGCAGTAACAGAGTAGTATTAAAATTATTATTAATATTAGTGGTATTAGTATTAGTATTGATAGCAGTAGTAGTTGTAATAGTAGCAGAAGCAGTGGTAGTAATAACAATGATATGATATGATAGTACTGAACATAATCATAATAATCATGAATAAACATTACTATAAGTGAAAAAAAGAAATATCTAAACTCACCTTGTCTTTGAAATAAGATTTCTTTCTGTCGCTAAACCCTCTGAATATGACTTTACAGCATGTAATGGTCAGTGTGATGTCATACTGGCCCCTGATGTTCACTAGGTACATTTTCAAATCAATGTCTTCAGCCAGATTCACAGGACTTAAGATGTTGACACAGTCGGGAATGTTTATGTTAACAAACATAATCTGCCTTGTTTCAATGTCGCATTGAGCATGTTTCCGGAAAATGTCCACCAGCTCCAGACGGAATTTGCTTTCTTTGACACAAAACTCGTTCCAAGTCATGTGCAGTTTCACAGTGGCAAACACTGGGGGTTGGTATACTGGTGTGGGACGCCATTTTTCTGTTATCTGTGAGCTAGACTGACCAGAAGTTGTATTTCCAGCTGAAACTGTTCTTAAGTTACTGGTAACAGCTATTACAGGAGCTGTTATAGTTGTAACTGGTGATGCAGATGAACCTGTAGATGAGGTTGACTGGTGTGGTCTGGCTGAAGTGTGAAAAGGAAGAGCTGGATGTGGAATGGATGTCTTTCTTGTAGTTTCGGTTCTTGGACTTGTGGATGATGTTGACATCCTAGATCCATGTGTGGACTGAGTTACACTGCGTGGAAGTGTTGTAAATATCCTCTGCGTGATGACAACAGGAGTTGTCTGTCTTGAATGGTTAAGAACTGATGTTGGTGCAGCAACAGAAGCTGTAGGTGAAGTTCTAGCAGAAATGGTTGTTGAGTGAATTCTGGAATCATTTTCATGAATTGTAGAATTACGTCTTGCTGTCCCTGTCTGAGGATTAGCAGTTGTCAAGGGTAATTTTGTACTTTTCAAATGATGTGCATTATGAGTCGTGGGAAGATTCAAAGTGTTCAGTCTGGTTCCTGCACTTGTAGGATAACTTGATCTTGTTGACTGTGTTGTCATCACTCTTCTGTGCAAAATAGTTGACAAAAGTCTTGTGGGTTCGGCTGTCCTTTTTCCATTAGATTTCTCAGTGGTTGGGGTCACAGTGGTGTTGTTTCTTGATTCATTGTATTTTTTTGTTGTTGGCAAGGGCAGTGCTGCATGGGCACTGGTGGTGTTTTCATGAATGACTATTTCATGTGTCACTGATGGAAGTGACACCACTTCACCAGTTAAAAGACTGGTCCTTAAAGCTCTCAGAGTTGAAGAAACAGTTGGTTGTGTCCTCCATACTGAAGAAATATTTGACCTTGATGAACCAGATGCTGCAGGTTGAGTTGCTGGATATTGTGATTCTCCTGTTAAGGTAGTTGATCTCAAAGTTGAAGATCCAGATTTTCTAGCTGTTGTATTTGATCCAGAAGATGTTGATGCCCTGTTTCCTGTTGCTGATGATCTACTTTGTGATGTTGCTGCTGTTGTATAACCAGGTTGATGTTCTGCAGTGTGAAAGGGAGCAACAGAGGCAGTTACATAATGGACAGAAGAAGCAGACATATAGTACTGGGACGATTCTGTCAAACTCTTGCTGGGACTGATGATCTCTTCAGGGACAATTCTGGTTGATGAAACCAAATTTTCTAACAAGCTAATGTCTGAAGAAATCTTTCTGTCTTTGTTCAATGAGGAGTCCTGCTTCCCTAATACTGTGTGGTCAAGATTTCCAAATACAGAGGATGGATGAACTGTCACAATTTCTGATATCCAAGGAGTTTCCTGATGAATGCTGGGAAGATTTTGATTTAGCATAGTTGTCTGCAAACTGCTGCTGGACATTTCACTGTAAGAGCTTAGAAGTTCATGAGTTGTCTGCTCTTGAACACTGGTGGCTGGCACTGTAGGAGTGGGTGTTATTTGTCTAACAGTGACAGGTAGTAACTCAGTGGGTTCAACTGCTTCTGTTTCCATTGGTTTTGTCGACTTTAAATGTGTCATTACATCATTACCAAGATACTGAGGTTCACTGGCGTTTTCTGGAACTTGTGCCACTCCATGGCTATGTTGCTGTGATTCATTCTGATTACCATGGTTATTACCATGTTCTGGATTTTCAACAGGCTCCAAATGTTCTTCTTCTCTGTGATGGAAAGCAGGCATATCAGGAACTACATGACTGTGCTCATTACTCTGAGCATTTTCTCTCTCTCCTGGTTCAGTCTGTTCATTACGATTGTCATGGAAACCAGACTGAACATGCTCATTTTGATTCCCGTTCACATCAGGAATGTATGGAATGCCACCTGGAGCCAGATCGCCATTTTCACTAGAACTCTGTGATGTTTCTCCTGTTTCTATGGATCCATCATGTCTACTGCCATGGGAGTCAGGTTCCAGATGTTCATCTGTGTCAGTATCAGTAAGGATGGGAATTTCTCCTGGTCGCTCTTCTTCATTTTCATCGTGGTTGTTTACTAGATCATCGAGCCTAACACTGTTGTCAGTGCCACCATCTAAATTCTGGTTCTCTTCACTAGGCACACCATTGTTGTTTTCTTCAGAACTTACAGGTTCATTTTCATGGTTCCAAAAATCTCTAGGTCCATTATCACTGGTCTGAAAACCTCCTGGTTCATTACCATTGGACTGAAATCCTGTTGGTTCATTTTCAAGAGACCGAAAATCAGGTACATTGGGGATTTGTTCTGGTTCCACCAACTGGTCACCATTTGAATTGGAATCAGGGATTTCTGGGAGGTTTTCCTCTACACCTTGGTCTAGTTCATTGTTGCCACTGTCATGAACAAATCCTAGCTCCAGATGGCTTCTGTTTTGGTGACTTCTGTCCATTGGTTCATTGCTATGGTTACTGTTCATTTCATGATGAAAGTCATTTTGTTCACCAGAAACCTGTCGTTTAGCCAGGTTTTTGGAA
Source organism: Chrysomallon squamiferum (assembly GCA_012295275.1). Lineage (NCBI taxonomy): Eukaryota > Metazoa > Mollusca > Gastropoda > Neomphalida > Peltospiridae > Chrysomallon > Chrysomallon squamiferum. Next base: position 12,197,901 of record CM022669.1, read on the forward strand.
AAACCATCAACATTATCAACCTGTGAATAAATAAATAAATAAATAAACTGATAGTAGACACATGAATGTTCTTAGGTGGGTTTGTTTTTGTATTTTTTTTTTTTTTTTTTTTTTTTTTTTTTTTTTTTTTTTGTATTTATTATTTTATTTTAAAACAGTCCCAAAAATTTAATGTTGTTAGAGAGGATATTTATATAAATTATTGTTGTTTCACATTTCAGTAGCTCAAATTTTTCTTTTGTTGTTAAGGTTATTACATGTGTGTGTTTGTGTGTCTATGTAAAATAAAATAAAAAATAAAAAAAAATAAAAATAAATTACTTCAAAAAAAAATAATAAATAAATAAGTAAATAAATAAACAAAACAAACATTTTGTGAATATTTAAATATAAAAAAATTAAGATATAGAAGAAAAATTACTTTTAACAGAAATATTCACTGTAACATAATATAACAGCAAAATTTTTCAAAATCTCATACAAACCTTGTTGTGAGGAATTGTGTGTTCAGATAAACTTCTTTTGATAAAGTTATGGACAACCATTGTGCTCACTGTCTCAGTTTGTAACCCAAAACATATCACTGGAAAATGAAAATAAAATATTTAACAATTTATAGAATAACAATAATAATAATAATAATAATAATTGTTGCAGTATTGACTATAGTTGTAATATTAAACAAATTTTTTTTTTTTAAATCAAAATTTAAGATAAATTATAAAAATAAATATTTTAAATAATTGTAAAAATAAACATTTAAAAAAAATTTAATAATGAATATTTTAAAATAAATTTTAAAAAGAATAAAAACAAATTTATAAAATGTACATATTAAACTATTTTGAAAGTAAATATTTAAAATATATTTGAAGATGAATATTCAATATAATTTTAAAATAATATTAAAATAAATATCTAAAACATATTTAAAAATATATATTTAAATAATTAATATAAGTTTAAGAATGAATATTTCAATTTACATTTTAAAATAATGTTAAAAGTAAATATTAAAAATGATTTTAAATATGAATATTTAAAATAATTTGAAAAAAAATGAATATTAAAGATAAATTTAAAAACAAATATTTAAAATAAATATTTAACACAAAATCTAAAATGAATTTTTTTAAAATTGAAAAATTAACATTTTAAAGCATTTTTTGAAAATGAATATTTAAAATGAATATTTTGCTAAAGAAGATATGAATATTTATTTTAAATAAAATAAATGAATATTTCTAAAACTTTTAAAAATGAATATTTAAAAAAAATTTTTAAACTGACTATTTTAAATTAATTTTGAAATGAATATATTAAAATAAAATTAAAAATGAATATTTTAAATTAATTTTTGAAATGAATAAATTAAACTAATTTAAAAAAATGGATGTTATTTAAATAATTTTAAGAAATAAATATTTTAGATTGATTTAAAAAATATAGATTTTAAATAATTTACCTAATATTGCCAATCTAATTTTCCACTTTATTCTATCCATACTGCTCCCAATTGATACAGTCAGCTGTGCAAAAGAAAATTTCCTTATTTCTTTTATTTTTCCACTTTTGTTTCTTTAGTTCAACATCAGAAAATAAACTTGTTCCTGGAATAACAAAATATATATCAGTATTTATATATTATAATAAAAGTATTTGCTTTGTGATTATATACTGATTTTAATTTCTAAGCATGAATTTTTAACTGAAGCAATGTTGTCAATTTTTAATTTTTTTTTACAAAATGCCAAATAGTAATCATTAATAAAAAACGTCATATAAAAAGACAGTTATTATTATTATATATATGTTTTACTTTTAAACAATGGACAGATAGATGGATGAATGATGGACGAATGAACATCATGATGGTGCATAAAGTATTGAATAAAACATACAGTATAGAATGTTTGGAATGAAACGGATGAAATGATGAATTTTATGTAGGATAAAAGTAATACTGACATAATGTATGTGTATAACTGACAACATAACAGAAAGATAACAGTATATGTAAGCTGATGAAATAAAAGAAACGTGAATATGTGTCAAATGAATAAAATTATGTATAATTATACTGAATAATGGAACCATGGATAAATGGATAATCAGGGTTGCAAGAAAATGGACTGTCAGTTGGTTTCAAGGACAAATGTCAGATGAATGGACACACAAACAATGCATGTAAACAATCTCACACAAACAAACAAAACACAAGACGTTTATACTGAAGGGCAAGAGCATATAACATGATACTGAGTGAAGTGACAGAGATTTCTTAGATATCAGACTGGAAAGGGGTCAGTGTGGCAATTTGAGAAGTACACCAGTCTAGTAAATGGTGTGTACCAGTCATGTGTCCATGACTCCATCTGGTTTTAATCAACACACTAATTAAACTGAGTTAATTAATCGTCTAGAAATAGTCTTATAAATAATCAGTTCGAAATAGTCTTATAAATTAAGTTACTTTATTTAAAGAGTAGTTTGATAACTTTCATTTAATTGTTGTTTGTCTCTCTCATTCTGTTACTGCTTAATTTTTACTATCTGTCTCTCTCTTTATAATTATTTCTATCTCATTGAATTTAAGCAATTTAAAAAGAAATTAAATATTTTTAAAAAAATCTTTTGAAAATTTTATGTAAGTTAAGTTATGTATTTACAAATCTTCTATAACAATAAAAAAAATATATATATATTCAGTACCTTTAAAACAAATAAATATACAACTGTTTAAAATAATGTAAAAAAAAAAAAAAAAATAAAAAATTCTTGAAAGAAAAATACATCAGATAAATAGTGTTTTATTATCTAAAATATAGTTTTTATAATTTCAAAGCATATGTATTATGTGAGACAAATACATTTTAATTTTTCAAAATATTCAAATTCATGCACTTTTAAAACTAAATAAGAGATTGTAAAATAAAAATAAATAAATGCATAGTGTTTTTAAAAACAAAAATGTACACACATGCATACACAGAGATATATATATATATTTAAAAATATATATTTACAATATAATATTATGCATCCTTGAAATAATGTGTGTGTGTGTGTGTGTGTGTGTGTGTGTGTGTGTGTGTGTGTGTGTGTGTCAGTGTGTGTGTGTAAAAATGCAGTAGATGAAAAATACTGTTTAAACATAAAATCTTATTTTTATATCTTTGAAACACCAGTAAATAATTTTGAAAATATCTGAATGTATCTTTGTATATATGCTTGCATATGTGTAATCATATTATTTAAATATTTTGTATCCTTGAAACATAAGTAAATAATTAAGAAAATAAGAAAGACAGGATACATTTTTGAGTGTGTGTATATATGTATGCATGTTTTGGTGTGTGTGTGTTTGCTTATGTGCATATATGTATAAAGCAAATGCAATATATTTTTTAAAATTAATGTGTTATGTATCTATACACACACATACACACATACACGTATACGTACATTCATACATATATATATTTGTGTGTGCATATTGTGTGTGATATTAGTATGTATAAAGCAAATGCAATATATTTTTTTAAATAAACGTATTATGCAACTTTACACACACACACACACACACACACAAAAACACACACACATTTGTGTGTGCGCATGTGTATGTGAACCTATGATTATGAGGGTGCATGTGTAAGTATGTATAAAACGAATGCAATATATGATAATTTCATTAAAGCGTAACATATTTTGAAATAAAAATATGTAAACACATCAATAAATGCATTTTGAACTCACCTATTTCAGACACGCCAAACACAGTAACATAACACTTCCTTCCTTACTCTGCCAAAGAGTTTCTCAAGACTGAAACTGATACCACCAAACTGAGTTAACAAAAATTACTTAAGTGGTAGCAGACTCATTTTATTAGACAAAAATAAAACTAGACAACACTGGCAAATAAGCATGTAATTATTAAATGAATTTTTAAACTTAATTATGCAATATTTTTGACACAGAAACTAAAATGTTATGTGACACCATCAATAAAGATTTTATTTATTTATTTAGAAAAAAAAAAAGAAGAAGTATATATATTTATTAATATTGATATTGTTTTAAGGCAGTTAGTGAAAGTAAGATAATTGGAAATCGTGTTGCTTAATTCTGAAAAAAAAAAATAATAATAACTTAAGTATCAACATTAGCAATTTTTTATTTACTTAATTTATGATATATATTCATTAATTTTAATATTTTATTTATGAAAGCAATGAAATTCAGAAAAAGATAGATTTATTTCACCAGGAATTTTTTTTTTTTTTAATAGTGTTTGCAATAACAATAAAAGATGTATTTATAAAAATTTAATAATGTTTTATGTTTATTAATTTTAATATTTTAACCAATAAAGTTAATGAAGAAGACTTGTGATGGATTATTTCACTCTCAAAAACCCGCAATAAAACCAGGAAATTATAAAGGATTTCATTTATAGAATTTAAGAAAAATTAAAATATAGTTTGTGCAATATATTTATGAATTTTGATATTTTAATTAAATAAAAAGACAAAACAAATAAATAAATAAGTAAATTAAATTAAATTTTTAAAAATTACATAGCAAATTGTTTTTATATATTTAATACTGTTGGTAAAATGATTTATGTAAATATATTTAAATCATAAAATTTTTGAATTATTATTACTTATTTCTCTTTATTTTATTTTTCACAATGAGTCAAATCTAAAATCTATATCGACTCCATAATTTTTTTTAATTTAAATATGAAAGTTTATAAATATATAGAGTATTAAAATAATTAAATAAGCTACATTTTTAATAATAATGAAACATTCTATTGTTTGCTATCTAATATTTTTACTTAACTTTCTTCTTTTTTTCAGTGAATTTAAATAAATAATACATTTACTAATGCTAATATATAAATGACTAAATAAATTAATATAGGCAATAATAGACTTGTTTTAATCAGAAAACAGGAATATTTGTAAATGTGAAGATTTTTATGTACATATCTTAAAATTTTAACTGATTTTTTCAAATTAGCATAGACTAAGTTCATTTTCAAAAACAAAACAAAACCACAAAACAAAACAAAAATATTAAATAAATAAACAATAGTAATAATAAAGAAAACCAAAAATGGTAAAAAATTAATGATTAAATATAATTATTTAATTTTTAATATATTGAAATAAAATGTTCTCGCTGTTGCATAATAATAAAAAATATTATAAATTAAATAAATAAAAATATAATATATATCATTCAGAAATAAAAATTAGAATAATCTAAAAATGATTAATAAATTCAAAATAAAATAAAATAAATAAATAAATAAAAATACATATATAAACATTTAAATTTTCAAATTAAATGTATTCATCCAAAGAAATTAAATATAGTGATAATTATTTTACTTTTAAGAAAGATGAAATATTAATTATTAAAATAGAAAACAAAGAAAATTAGTTTTTAAGCATTTAAGCTTTAAAATTAAAAACACTGAACTTTTACTTTTATTAAATATAAAAATAATAATAATAATAAAATAAATATATCTAACACTATCAGCTTTAAAATAAAAAATTTCAGATTAAATAAATTAATTAAAGAAATAAAATATACTGATAATTATTGTTATTTAATTAGTAAAATAATGTATTTATTATAATTATTTTTGTATATTTCTTTCTAAGTATAAAAATTAATTATAAACATTAAAAAAATAAAAAAAAAAAACAATACAAAACAAATTTTACATAAACATTTAAACATTAAAATGAACTATTTCACTATTTTTTAAATGTTTTTAATTAAATAATGATTAAATAAAAATAAAAATAAAAATAATTAAAGTTTCATATTTATATATATGTAAATAATAATAATAATAATAAAAAAAATTACACACACACACACACACACACACACACACACACACACACACACAAAGCGATAAACCAAACTGAAAAAAACTATAATTAAAAACACTTTCATTTGTAAATCATAACTTTGAAAAACCAAAAACACAAAACACACACACACACACACACACAACGATAAAACAAAACTGAAAAAACTATAATTAAAAAACTTTCAAAAAAAAATCATAACTTTGAAACACACACAAACACACACACACACACACACACACACACACACACACACACACACACTATATGTGTATACAAATAAACAGAAAAAAAAAGAACATAAACTGAGTAACAATATCATATAGAAAGATTTATAAATGCTAATTTATACAATATATTTATTAATTTTTATATTTAATTTTATCAGTGAAATTGATGCAGTTGTTAGCAGACTTATTTAATATCAAAACATACAAACAATAATAATAATAATAATAATAATAAATAAACAAAAAAATAAACAAAAAAACACATTAAACAAAAACTATATAAAATAAAACAATTTTAAAAATATTTAAAAAAATGAAATAAAAAACAAAAATAAAATAAAAATAAAATAAAATAAAATAACTACAGAAAATAATAGGTAAATGATATAAACAGTCCAATAAGTAAAATAAGACACATAAATAAATACCTGAATATGGAGATATTATTCTGTAATCTGTGTTTTGTTTGCATGTTAGTTAAGCGCACTTGTTAATCATGTGTTAGCTGGACTTTCAACCTCATCTGCATCAAACTTCTCCATCAGAGCACTGGAACAATATGTCTTCGTAGTTACCTCCCTTAGTCCAAACATATTAATTATATAAATCAATTTTTAAAAATTAAAATCCAAATTACTCAGGTCATTTCGTTTCTCTGTGTAATCCAAATTGTGAACTACTGTTTCCTGCAGCCCTGATAATCATTAAAAAAATCTGATTGTTTGTTACTGAATGACTTGTATTAATCTTACAGGAAACTGCACTGTCGAGGTTTGAACCTTTGACCCTGTGTTTGGCAGTTATATAATTTCCTTTAATTTCTGTCAGTGCTGGCACACATAGAACGATTGTTAACCAGTACAATACATTCCTTACTTACTGTACTTTTCAGTGGTTATTCCCTCTGCCATTTCACTCCTGAAACCCCAAACCTTTGCTCCATTCATGTTCCTTTCAAGTGAAAGATCCTGGATTCGTGAATGTTTATACTAAATAGGAAAAGACCATTACTTTTACCCAAATGATACCAGACTATAAGTACTGTTGTACTCTCTCTATCCCAGATAATGCCTTTATTTGTAATATCTATGTAGTTATTTCTGAAATTATGAATGAATCAACATTTGTTTATGATATAATTTTTTGTTCATAATTCTTAATTTTTGTCATACACATCTAATAATAATATGAATGAAAGAAATAAATAATCTCATATACATATGTATGTATGTATGTATGAATCTCTCTCTCTCTCTCTCTCTCTCTCTCTCTCTCTCTCTCTCTCTATGTGTGTATGTATGTATGCTATATGTATATATATATATATATGTATATATGTAGGTATGCAAGTACATTTGTACCTAGGTATAAATGTATGTGTATATATATTCGTGTATGTACATGTGTATAAACATATCTTTCACTGATAGGAAAACACATATTATCTGATGAAATTATTCACATTTACTGATAAGAATTCCTGCATTGATCTATTGTTACCTTTGTTAAAAATGTGTTGCACTGGAAAAGTTGCTCTACATTCTAAACCAAGGTCAGATTAACAACAGACTGAATAAGTGGGTGAGAGAAGTAAAAGATAATGAGTACAAAATAATAAGTAAAAAGATTTTCGAATTTATCATTTTGTGAGCAGACCACAGTTCACAGGGTTATCACTGTTATCACTTTATAAAATCATGAGAGAAATTTACTGGTGAGAATATACCAGAATGTAGATGCCCTAAAACCAATAATGTCATGTATCAAAACTGGAGGCAAAAGTCCTAGAATTGTTATATATATATATATATATATGGATGGAGATGTGTAAAATATATAGAATATGAACATGTGTAACTTAGTCAGTGATAACTTGTATATGAGCTATTGTTCAAATAATCAACTCCTCAAGAGTTCACATTTCCTATTCCAAACAGCATCCTGTAATTTGTTATTTAAAAAAATATCATGGTATGTGATATATCATGTCTTAGGGATAATATACAGGGTGGCCCAGATGTAACCGAACCCGAAAGCTCAATTGATGATCACTGATTTCAAGTCTGCTTCATGAAATACTGAATCAACCATTGAACGATGTCATCACTATATTACAAATAATGGTTTGCATTTTGAACATTTGCTGTAACTATATGAAATAAAATTTGTTTCATTTAACTGTATCTTTTCATAACAATTCATGTTTGGTTACATCTGGGCCACCCTCTATATTAAGAGATTTCTTGCTGGTAAAGAGTAAGGTGATAAAATGATATTATCATTATAAAATCAAATAATCATTAAACATCTTATGTTAACAATAAATATAACTTTATTTCAGCATTATGTTTAATAACTATTAATTTAAAAAATATAAAATATAAAAAATATATAAAATAAAGGGTTTATGATCTGAACAAAACATTTTCAATTCAAATAAATTATTTTTTTTATTATACAAAAACCTTTGGGATCTATCACTATTTTTTTAAGCTATAGAATTGGTTTTAAAAAAAATTAAATAAAAAAATTAAATTCACAATACTGATTCAAACAGAAACAATTTATTAAATATTGTTTTTAAATATGACAAACAATTTTAATAAGTCAACAAAAAAAGACCAACAATAATATAACAGTGTGTAAAACCAACATGACCAGTTTGAACAGTGGCCTTTTTAAACAGGTTGAATGAATACAAAAATATATAACTAATTATCAAAACAAATGTTGTTTTTACTGTATTTCATAATACAAAATGAAATCATGCAAAACATGTCTTTCAAGAATGAGACAGAAACCTTAATAAAACATTTAATATTAATTTTCATTCAATTCATTTAATAAATTTTGCTTACAAAATTTAAAATTTATTTCAGAAAAAAAGAAAAGTAAATAAATTGTAATAATTAGGTTATTTACACACTAATTGTAATTTCAAAAACATATTTCATTTGGTGAAAAAGTTATACACTAATTTTAATTTATATTCAAAATAATATTTCATTTGGTGAAAAAATTATACACTAATTTTAATTAATATTCAAAGTAACATATCATTTGGTGATAAAATTATATTCTAATTGTAATTTCAAAAACATATTTCATTTGGTGATAAAGATATACACTAATTTTAGTTTATATTCAAAATAATATTTCATTTGGTGATACAGTTATACACCAATTTTAATTTACATTCAAAGTAACATATTTCACTTGGTGGTAAAGTTATATACTAATTTTAATATATATTCAAAAACACATTTCATTAAGTGGTAAAATTATACACTAATTTTAATTCATATCAAAGTAACACATTTCATTATCTAAATTTAAAACTTCATTTAAATCTTCTTTGCAATAATTAGGAAATTTAAAACATATTTTGCTTGTAACATAATAAATTTCTGAGAATTAACCTAGGATAAATGTATGAATGTATTCACTGTAACAACTGATAATTACTAAGGTTGTTGCACTGACAGTTGTGTTTCTAGGTACAAATCCTTGCTTTTAGATTATCAGTCTAATATTAACCCTTCAAATCTAAGCAAATAAAATCCCCCATCCTTAAATTGTTTTATTTGTGCTTGAATGGTTAATAGTGACACTATTGCATATAGTTTATATTAATAATGCATGCCCCAGTAGATATTAAACCAATCAAGCTGTAGAGACTGAAATTGGATTTTGCAAATTTCAGTCGTTTTTGTCTGGGAAATTCAGTTTGGGTTACAAGTTTGTGTGGAAGCTTGTGGTTCAAAGGGTTAACCACTTATTATCTGTATTTATATACAATATATTTATATACAATATTTATATTTTTATTAACTTTCTTCTGTTGGTTGGTTGGTTTTGTTTCTTATTTATTTAACCTGCAAGTTATGTAACAATTTCATTTGTAACAATTTCAATAATTATTAACAAAACTTAATAATATACAATAGACAATATTTATACTTTCATTTATTTCTTCTGTTTTGCTGGTTTTATTTTGTTTCTTATTTTTTTATGCTAAAGTAATGTAAGAATTTCATTCATAACAATTTTATTTATAACATTTTCAATAATTATTAATAAAACTTAATAATATACAATATACAATATTATACTTTAATGTATTACTTCTGTTTCATTGGTTTTGTTTTGTTTCTTATTTATTTAACCTGCAAGTTATTAAGAATTTCATTCATAAGAATTTCATTTGTAACTATTTCAATAATTATTAACAAAACTTAATAATATACAATATTATACTTTTATTTATTTCTTCTGTTTTATTGGTTTTGTTTTGTTTCTTATTTTTTTAAGCTAAAGTAATGTAAGAATTTCATTCGTAACAATTTCATTTGTAACATTTTCAATAATTATTAACAAAACTTAATAATATACAATATACAATATTTATACTTTCATTTCTTTCTTGTTTTGTTTCTTATTTATTCATCCTGCAAGTTATGTAACAATCTCAAACATTTTTAATAAAACTTAATAACACAAACGGTTTTTGCAATAATTTCAATATTTCAACACACAATAAAAAATCCACAATATAACAAATATATACAGTGTTGAGTTTTGCTGTTAACAAACAGTCAGTATTTCTTCATTCTTCATTCATATTTTAGATTCTCTTTTCAAAATCTTTTCATTTAAAAAGAATCCTTTTCTTGCTTTGGTTTTTCTTCAGTTCAAGATATGAAAGATCAGAATGTTGTCATGAAACAAAACCATCCTATGCTCACAACTAGATAATTAATTTTTATTTGTTAGAGTAATTTTAAGAATTCTTTTCTTTTTTTCCTTTGCAGTATGAACTGTTTAGTACATGTATTTACATAGCAGTGAATGTTCATGTTCTAGAAGTGTATTTACTGCTTCCAGATTTCTGAAGCTATAATACTGGTGAAATTAAACTGGTATTTTTTTATTTTTTATTTTTTTCATTATCTCAGAATTGTAAATACAATAATTTTCACACAAACATCTAATTACTGCAAAGAAACTTTGCTTGCCAAGATCACACATCTTAGACTCTTTACTGTTTACATTTTAGCTGGCTTTTATATTCAACTAAACAAAAGTACTGTATTTTTCCAGCTGTAATATGGAAAAATTGTTTATAATTAGAGAAAACAAATTAATGGTATGCTCCTCCTCCATGGTAACCATGGTGACTCTGATGACCCTGGAAATTAGGGTGACCTTGAACGTGACCTGGAGAACTGGCTCCTCGCTGCAGAATCACAACGGGCGAAATTCCTGGCCTTGGCGAGGTTGGCATCATCATCCCCCCTGATGATGTCTGCGGCATCACCTGGGTCATGTACATTGGCCCGAAGCCTTGTGATGAGAAGTTCTGGTGGCTGAACATGCCCATTCCTGGATGTGCCACCATCTGAGAGTTTGAAACTGCAGCCACGCTGCCCGTGTGAGGATGTACAAAATGGCTGCCGTGCTGATAGGCCTGCTGACTGTGGTGAGTGCGATAGAAACCAGACCTGTTCTCGTAGACTTGCTCCTCTCCTTGACTTGACCGGTGATCGAACTCCTGATCGTATCCGTGACCCGAGGATCTCTGACCGTATCCTTGATCAAATCCAGAACTGGATCTGTGATCATAGTCGTGATCGTATTTGTTGTCACTGGGCTTGTAATCGTAGTCCTGATCGTAACCCTGATTCAAGTCATAGTCGTAATCCTGATCAGATCGATCGTCAAACACATCGTTTGATTTGTTATCTCGACTGCTGTGGACCTGGGAACCTTTCTGGCTGTTAGGCTGAGGTGCGGATGGAGGTCTTGATGGTTTCTGCAGAGCAATGGATCTGTCGTAACTTTTAGCACTGTCTGGTCGTTTTGTCTTGGAAGAGTTCTGTTCCCTTGAAGAGATCTCCTCTTTCTGCCTCTGCTGTGGCGACTGTTTTAAGATGATCTTCGTGCCTGAACCAGGTGGAGTTCGCTTTTGGCTGCTGTTCACTTTATCCCACAGTTTCACCAAAGCTTCTCCAACATTTGGTTCAATCTCCTGAAGCAAAGACGCGTATACCATGCTATGTTATTTATTTTTCATAACATATAAAGTTTATTTAAGACTTTGTTTATTTTATTTGGATCTGTTAACTGTCATAAGAAAGACATAAAAGATCTATTTGTTATTTGATATTCATCCTGTATGGTAATGTTTTAATAATTATTATTATCATGGCTGTTTTAATGGTTATTATTATTACAACTGCTACTACTACCACTATTATTACTACTATTAATACTACAACAGTTTTTACTATAGCAATTACAACATTATTTGATCTATAATTATGTCATCCTTCTTTGTATTATTATAAAAATTATAACTGAATGTCCTAATCAAGGCTTCTACAGACCAGTTTTTGTATTAGTATTAAGATTATAACTGAATGTCCTACAGACCAATGATGTCACAAATACAGTTTAAAATGTTTCTCTTGCCACTGATTCCTGTTTCCCCAGTAGTTTGTGTTATAATGTAAAAGATATTGTACAAACCTGTCCATCTCTACTAACTTGAACCTTCTTGTTTTCATTCCAGGGGTTGGTCAGATGATGTGTACTTTGAAATGGAATAGCAGTTCTGAAAATTAAAAACTTGAAAAAATAACATATTGATCTCAATTTTGAAAAACCTGTTTCTCTTAAAAGCAATTATTGAAGTATAATATAAATAAAAACTAATTCCATATAATTAAATTTGTTCTGTTAATAGATGTTTGTTTTTAAAACTTACTTTTTAATCCATTCTATCTGGAAATTGCCACCAAGGCTTGATGACATGAAATCTTGAGTTTTTTCTTTACCAGCAGTGGAAGTCATACAAGCCACGCCCTGGAAGTGTCCACTTCCTTGAATTGAGAAGATGAGGTACACATTCTTACCTTCCTAGAAAACAATAACAATTTAATCAAATTAATAAAACAGATTAATAATTAGAAAGAATGATGACTTCTTCAGTCAGTAATTAACTTATTCAAACTGATTTGGTAAATAAATTAACTGAAAAGCATAAAAAAAATTATTGCTAACGTGGATACATTTTTATTATTTATTATATATTTTAAAAATATTTTTATAGATTTTTATGGGGAAAAAAAAAAAAAAAAAAAAAAAAAAAAAATGAAAAAAAAAAAAAAAAAATGTTCACAACAAATATATATATATATATGTATGTATGTATGTACATATCTATATATGTATGTATGTATGTATGTATGTATGTATGCATGCATGTATGTATGTATGTAAGTATGTGTGTGTGTGTTAAATTAATGTACACCAAAAATGAAAAAAAATCACCTTGAAAGCTTTATTGAGTTTAGCTTCATTGGCTGAGCTTGTGGCCCACACTCCTTTCTGCTGTGAGATGTCGAGATTCTTCTGGTTGTTGCACTTCATCACAAAGTACCTGTTTGGGTGGGAGCTGGCAGCCAGTGGCTCCCTCTCCAGATACTTGGCAGGGGAGGATGGCTGAGGGGAGGGGCAAGGGGTGTTGCCCGCACTGCTCTTCAGACTGTTGGAACTGCTGCTTCTGGAGTTGTTGCTTGGACTGCTGCATTTGTCACTCTTTCCATTACTTTCTGTGTAACACATCGAATGTGTTTGTATCAGACACGTCTAAAGGCTCAACCTTAACTCAGGGCTTAATCTTAGCTCTTAGCCCTAACCTTAACTATTACTTTTCGCAATATGATAAATTATGAACTTACAGATATTGTTAGTGTTTTTTTTGTCCATTGGTTCTAGAAAACTATATCAAATTAAAAAGAAAGAGATCAAATTTCAATACACACTTGGTTACAGATTTATTTTATAGGATCTATACTGATGTGTGTTGCTTTTTTCTGAATGTTTGGTTTTCAGTGGTAAAATTAAACACATCAGGATTGTATTACATGTTTGGTATTCTAGAAAGCTACAGCTAATTAGAAACAGAGATGAAGATTTTAATACATATGTTGTTATCAATTTTTATGTCTTGGTTCTAGAAAATTAAATCTAATTAAAAACTATGAGGAAGACTTTAATACATTTATAACATTAACTAATTTTCTGTTATTATTTAAAATGCGTCATTAATCCAGAATTATAACATTCAATTTAATTTGAAGATAAACCAAAAATTGATTAAAGAAATCTTATTCTTTAAGAAATTCAATAGTTTTTATTTTATCTGAAGGGCAAAATACTTTTTGTCATTTTGTTACTTTCACTGTTACTGTTCTACAAACTTTTTTAAAATGAGCTTCTTTTTCACATATTATCAGAAACATTCACATTGTTTGAAAAGTTGTTCAGAAATGAAATATCTAACAGTTTTTTAACACTCACTAAACATCATCTCTTTTCTCTGTGGTGTAGTTGCTGGTGAACGTTTGAATGAACGGTTGCTGTCAGGGTAGTAGTCGGCCAAATCTCCAACACCGCGACTGCTGCCGGAAGCCATGATGGTTTCTGCAGCTGGAGAGAAAATAAATATATTTGAAAAAAAAAATTAAAAAAATAGGAACAGAAAATGTTGTTAGATAAAATTTTAAAAGATAAATATTTTTTTCTTTTATGCATATGTTTGTACATTTACCAATAATAATTTTTGAAAAAAGAACGAAAGCAAAAGAAATAAAAAAGGAAAGAAAAGAAAATCAAAAGGACAAAAATATCCTCTGAATTTATATAATCTCTGGAGGAAGGAAAAAAAAAATTTTTCTGTAGTTTAAATTACTGGTATGAATGAAATATTCTCTTTTGAAAAATCGACTAAATGGCTAATAAATATTATATTTTTAAAGGTATTTATTAGAGCAAGTAACAGAACTCACACATTGGTCGAGGCCTCTGTCCAATTCCGGCTGGTTGCTGCATTCCTAAAGCTTGCTCTTCATTTGTCAAAACATTGATCACAGCTCTCACCACTGACTGTTACCAAATATAAAATAATAATAATGATAATAATAATAATAAAATAATAATAATAATAATAATAATAATAATAATAAAATAAATAATCCATGTTATTTCAATGTAAATAACAATAGATGAATTTAAAAAAAAAACATTTTACCTTTTTTTTTTATTAGTAAAATCCTTAGGTATTTTTTGGAAGGATAATTTGAAATGATTATCTAACAAAGCTGAAACAAACTGCTTTACTATTTTATAAATTATCTTATAAATGTGTGTTTGTGAGAGAGTGAGAGAGAGAGAGAGAGAGAGAGAGAGAGAGAGAGAGAGAGAGAGAGAGAGAGAGAGAGAGAGAGAGAGAGAGAGAGAGAGAGAGAGAGAGAGAGAGACTAATTATTTTGCACACTAAACACAGTTAAAGTTTACCTCATCCATCTGTGACCAGGGTTTGGACGGAGCTCTCATTCTTCTGAGAAACAAACAGTGCCATTTCTGTCGTAGCTGCAGTATCAGGTTGGCAGCCTGGAAGAGAAAATAATTACATCTGTACAAAGAGTCTGTTTTGTTTCATAGTTTAATATTTTGATGATAACTAATTCTTTATTTTTTTATATTCATGGAAAATTTTTAAACCACATTTGATAGCTAATTTTTAATTGTTATTAATTTTTGGTGTAAATTATAAAGAAAGAAAAAAAAAAAAAATATTTCTGTTTTTATATAATTATTATATATAGTTATTTTCAAATTAAATTGTAAAAAAAAAAAAAAAAAACTATATCTTTTATCATTATCTTGTTGAAAATTTATAATATTGATAGAAATCAAAATTAAATTATAAACAGTTTTAGTAACAGGAAGAAAGACTCAATAGATACAACATTAATTATTAATTTTTGATTTTTATTTTTTATAAATTATTTATAATTATTTGTCATATTAAAATATTAAAAACTATACTACCAACACATATATCATTATCTTGTGGCAAAAGTTTTAACAGTTACAGAAGTAGCCTATAAACTTTTTACTAATGGTAAGAAATACTCAATAGATATAACGCAATTATTAAATACTGTTTGTATTACTATAAATCTGCTAACCTCAGGGTCTATTCTGAACTGTAGCCACTCGTCAATGTGTAAAGTTGGTTTCTTCATCTCTTCACAGTCTTCACTCTCGCTGTCACTGCTCTCTTCAGGACCAACAGTGGACTGATGCAGTTCTAAAAAAAACCCACAAATATCTTAATAAACTTATTTTAAAAAACTATATGTTTCACAGTGTTAGCTTGAACAAAATATCTTAATTTATGAAAAATAATTTAAAAGTTTTAAAAATTAAAATATATTTTTTAAAAATATTTTACATTGCTAGCTTGAACAAAATATCTTAATTTATCAAATTGTTTTAAGGTTTCTTAAAATATATTTTAAAACTATAGAAACATTTTGCAATAGTAAGGTTCAAGCTAAATATCTTAATTTCTAATATTATTTAAAAAAAAAAAAAAATAAATGAAAGTTAAATATTTACATTTTATAATGTTAAAGTTTGAACTAAATATCTTAATTTCTAAAATGATTATAAAATTTAACATTTAACAATATTAAGGTTTAAACAAAATATTTTAATTTATAATATTAAACTAAATTTACTTTTCAAAAAGATTAAATTCATAGTTAAAAATAAAATCTCAATCTTAAGCAGTTAGTACTTGAATGCTGATAGAATTTAAAATTAATATACATATATACATACATACATATATATATGTAGATAGATGGATAGATAGAGATGTACAGATATATATAGAACATAATAACTGATGAAAAGAGATACATTTTTTGATAAAGGAAATTATCAGAAATAATAATAGAAATTATTTTTAAATAATCAGATGTCTGTACAATATATAGTTTACATTTCTTTTTAAAGGTTTTTATCTTTTTTTTTTAAAAAAACATAATAAAAACAAAATATTAAATAAATCATAAAAAATACAGTAGTTTTAACAATTATCTTTTCAAATAAAAAACTGTCAAATTTAGATTGTTTATTGGTGTTTTGTTTTTAAAAAATGAAAAAAAAAAAAAAAAGGTGAAGATACCATGATTTGAATGTCCATGTTCTGACTGTCTTAACACTTCTTGAGAAAGTTTTGCAGGGCCAGCAAAAATGGCTACCACAACTGAAGAAAGCAAAGTTGAACAGCGGACATATGCTGATCTGTTGAAGCGTGTCATCTCTTCGTAAATCAGCCAATCAGAGGGCAAGGATTTCACACATCGGCTATGCACAGCTGAACCTTTCAGACAGTCAGTGGTGGGGGGTGCACTCAGAACAGAGCTGCCATGGAAACGAACTTTTGATTCTTTTCTGAAAAAAAAAAAAATTACAGAACATTATTTTTAACATTATGTGTATTAAAATGTTGAATAAAATTACAAAACTTTATTTCATGTTAAAAGGAAATTGCTGTTAGTTTAATTTACTTTTTTAAAAATAAAAGATATATCATTGTAATAATTATTAAAATAAAGGTCTCTGGTAGTATAAAAGCAAATTAATAGAGATAAGTGAAAAAATGAAAAAATGAAAAAACACCAGCAAATTCAACAATACTCAGTAGATTGCAATATTTTCTTTAATCAAAGAAAAGGTATGTATTTGTGATATATAATAATACAATAATCTCTCACAACATTTAAAGTTGTAGGGATCTAAAATACAATGTTTTGTTTAGTAACTATAACAGATAGGTCTATTAAAATGTAGAGGCTCCATCCAATTTATCTGGCAAGATTTGGGACAAGAAGATAACAAAACATTTCTGGGTTTTCTGGACCAAGGCGTAACACAAACACTCAAAATAAAAAACAAACAATGAAAAGTAAAATACAAAATAGTATTTAACAGACTTATAAAAAGCCAGGTTTCTTGTAATTCCAGTTTTATGGAAGTCAGATAAATGGTCTGGTACTTGAACAACATCTGCTGAGCAGATTTTAAACACAACTTACTGCGTGACAAGAATTCCCTGCTGCCTGCGGACGTAGGCGAGGTTAGGATACATCCCAGCACAGAGTGCAGCTTTCACCACCGCCCAGTTCTCTGAGTTAGTGTTCAGATCTCGGATGTCACCTCCTCCCCGGGCTCGAACAAAACCTGATGCTCTGAGCTGACCCAGTAACTGGGTTCTTTGTTAAAATAAATTTAAAATAAATAAATAATAAATAAATAATAAATAAATAATAAGTAAATAAATATATATAAAATTAATTAAAAAACTAAAAACAAACAAAATCTAATAACAGAAATAATAATAATAATAATAAAAAAAAAAATATATATATAAGACAGAAAAATGTTATCAAGAAAAGTATATACTTAAAAAAAAAAAAACTAATAACAGAAATAATAATAATAAAAAAAAATATATATATATATAAGACAGAAAAAACGATATCAAGAAAAAAAAAAAAAAAAAAAAAAAAAAACCTGACAGCTAGAGAGAAAAGAAAGTATAATTCAAGTTATTTCATTATAAAGTAATATTTAATGCAGTTGTTATTTATAGCAAACTGAACTAGACAATATGCATAATTTTTTTTTTTCTGTTTTGTTCACAGTTATAATTTGATAATTTTTATTATATAAATATAAATAAATGCAACTTTTATCAGCTAAAAAATATTTAAAAAATACTTGTTGAAGAAAAGGTGTCTACCTCATTCCTACAACCATTTCCATACATGCCGACGACAGAAAATTCTTGTCACAAAAAGACCTCTCCCATCCCTCAGTTCTCGCTTTCTGCCAGGCCTAACAATAACAATAATGGAAAATATATTCCTGTTTAAATTAATCAAATTCAACAAAAATCCATTTTTTACTTTTATTGTTTACACACTGTGTACAAAAGTTTAATTCAGATGTCTTTTTTTGTTTGTAAACTACATTTGGGATTATGGAGGAGACAAAATTTATAAATGTATTTTAGTTGAACTACTTCTAGCACTTAAAGGGTTAATAGAATACCTGGAAGGCTCTAAGCAGAGCCATGTGGTCACTGTAGGTTCCTGCTGCAAACTTCCTGCGAGACATGGCTGCCGATCTCTTGAGGTGAGGCTGGGAGGGCAAGGTGACTGAAACACGAAACAAATAACATTAGTAGAAAAACAAGTAAACATTATAGTAATACATTATTAATAAATAAATAAATAAATAAATAAATAAATAAAATATAAATAAATAAATAAATAAATAAATAAATAAATAAATAAATAAATAAATAAATAAAAAAATAAAAATAAATAAATAAATAAAAAAAAATAAATAAATAAATAAAATAAAAAAAAAATAAATAAAATAAATAAAAAAAATAAATAAATAAAATAAAATAAAATAAAATAAAATAAAATAAAAAAAATAAAATAAAAATAAATAAATAAATAAATAAATAAATAAATAAATAAATGTAAATTAAAAATATAACAATAAATAAATAATATAAATGTATAAATAAATATAAAATTAGTTGTCAACTTTTTTTATTTCCTGCAACAGTTTGAAAACAGAATCTTCCACAAATAGGAAATATTTAATTTTACAGATGGTGAATACTGGTTTTTTTCAATGATAAAAAGAACTCCTCCCTGAAAATTAGTTCTGCCACTTATTAATGTGTTTCAGCAAAATGCTCATGTTCTTTATACAGCAAGCTTATAGCTAGCTATTCATAATTTATTGAAGATAATATTACTGATATAAAAACATATACACATACATGGGTCTTTGTAGGCCAGGACGCAGACTATTGTTAGTATGGGATCAAGACACTTTAGAACCACAGAGTAGAGCAGCATTTTTCCCAATCTTGGTTCCACAGGCAGGTCAGTCAGGTGGTGGCCCAGTTCTGTAAGTTCCTCCCATGGATCCAAAGCATCGATTTGCTTTAATAAAAAAATATACCTCTATATTAAAATTATGAACATTATTTGTTTGGCCATGTAATAATATATTTTGTATCTCAAATTATAAGCATAAATTGTTGATATTGATATCATAACATTTCTCATGTTATATCAAAGAAAGAATTTATACAGTGGAAGACAGTGTAACTATTAAATGTATTGCCTTGTCAAATACAGTAACATTCTCAAATCATAACCATAATCCTGAGCATTCACTAGAGATGAATAAATGACTGTAAAATATGATTTACCTTGAGAAGCTGAACAGCATTCCTAGTGACAAGGAAGGCTGGAGGTTCTGGACACTTGGACAGGTAATCAACAATGGATGTGTTTACAGGTGCAAGCAGCTTTGTATGTAAACACAGTTCCTGAAAATATAGCACTTTATTTGTAATCCTTAAAGACTATACAGTTTTAAACACACTCAAAAGAATTTAATTTTTAGTTTATTTTTGGTGGTTTCTGATATTCTAATAAAGATAATGGTAGTTTTGAGACTGTTAGTGAGTCAAGAACAAGAACACCAACAATCCATTCACACACACACACACACACACACACACACACACACACACACACACACACACACACACACACACACACACACACACACACACACACACACACACACACACAACACACTCACACACTCACTCACTCACTCACACCTAAATAGAACAGTACCTTACATAATAATAATATTTCAAGTTATTTAGCTAATTAGTTAAAACTGGCAGAGGTAATTTACCTGCAGAGGATAACGGAGTATTTCTGGTAACTGATACTCCTGCAGGTGAGTGTATCGGATACGACTGAACAGGTGATAACACACACCTGGCTTACACCTGCCTGCTCTGAAATGATGAAACAAAAAGAAAAACATTTAAACATAATAAATATAATTAACATGTCCAAAACACACATAACAAAATAAAAATAAGTTATAAAATTGGTTTTATATATATTAAAATTTAATCTGTATTAACAGTGTGTTGCAAAATGAGTTGTTTGCTTAACTAATCAAACACATTAATACTATTATTAATCAAGTTATATCATATTTTATTGTATTTTTGGGGGGGTCTGTCTGCCTCTCTCCTTTTCTCTTGCTCTTTATCTCCCTGTCTCCCTCCCTCCCAGCACCCCTCTCTTTCTTTCACATTCTGTCAGTAATTACATATTAACACTTTATGTTTGTATTTTGATATTCTTCATGAATAACTCACCTTCCTTTTCTTTGTTGTGCACTGGCTTTAGAGATCCAGTTAGATTTCAGCATCGTCACTGATGACAAAGCATCAAATGTTTTCTAAAAAAATAAAAATATTAAACTTAGATACCTTTATTTTTAAAATAAACAGAGAAATGACATCTGATAGTCTGAAACAAACACACACACACACACACACACACACACACACACACACACAGGTAGATAGATAGATCAATGTTAAATATACTGACCTCTTTCACTTTTCCACAATCGATAACAAAAACCACATCATTTATTGTGATGCTGGTCTCTGCTATGTTTGTTGCTAGTATCTGAAAACAGAAACAAAAATAATTTTAATAATTTTTAATTACAAAATGTAAGTTATTACTTCAGATGATTTAATAATGTAAAAATGCTAAATTTTGTAATCAGGAAGATAAAAAAAACCTAATTGACTAATTAACATTTATATCTTTAAAATATGCTTGTGTATATGAAGTTTTTTTATGATGTATTCCAAGTACATGATGTCTCTCTAATACTCTCTGTCTAACTACCTACAACATAAAAATTCAACCTGGGGATCGCAACTTGACTTGGAAGGAGGAATAAATAAAAATGTGTAGATAGGTTTGGGACCTGTCACAGTGAATATAGATTCCTTTTGTACTGTCTTTGGTTGATGAAAACTTGGTAACCCTAGATATTACTGAATCAAAAATTTAAAAGGGGGTCATCGGTCATAAGGGGTAGCAGTATGAAAAAGGTTGAAAACCAATGACCTACAAAACTATATCTAGTTTTATATTAACATCTGAAATTTTGAAGCATACATTATTGTATTCCACATTGCTTTTCTAACTAAAAATTATGCAGAATGTTTTCAAAAGCAAGTGGGTGGTAAACAAGTAAATATTTACTTACTATTTTGCGGACACCTGGAGGTGGACTTTTAAAGACACGTTTCTGATCTGAAGATTGCATCAGGGAATGAAGTGTGTACATGAGAAATCTGAAATTTCACAATTTATTTTTCAGGTTGTCATTAAGTATATAATAAGTAACACATATGTGTGCGTGTGTGTGTGTGTGTGTGAGAGAGAGAGAGTTTTCAAAAATAATATGTTTATATTATATATTTAAAGACAAATTTTGTTATTTAATAATTTTTAAAAAAAATGAAAAAACTAAATAAGGCCAAAAAATTCCAGATTTTACAAAAAGAGAGAAGATGGAAATAAAAATGCAGAAAACAATAGTTTATTTCTGTAATATATGTAATCAAAGGATATTTCACACATGTATACATCAGTATATTTCTTATCAATTTTTTAAGTCTATAAAGCTGTAGTGATACACTTTCACCATTATATCATTACAAAAAAACTTATTATAGACACCTAGTTATTATTAATAATAAAATATGTTATTCTTATGTTGAAGAACATTGACAACATTTTCAATACAGTTAAAGTACTGGTCTCAAGAAATGTTACAAAGATTTTCTTTACAATTAAGATTTAAGTATAATTAAAATGTTTTAAATACTATAACAAATAGTGGATACCTTTCATTCTGGAATCTTTTATCTTCACTGATGCCATCTCGCAAAGACACAATATCATCATACCCAGGTAAAAAAATCAAAATGGCACCTGTCAAAATAACATCAATAAACTGAATGTACATTAGCTGTGTATCATAATAAACTATTTTAAATATAAGTGAATAAATAATACCAATACATAACATGTATGTAACTGCATCAGAAAAGCATATAAAACATGTCAATCATAAATAAAAACATGTTAGTCATACGATGTATGGATTCAAGATCTAAACATCTAACATATAAGAGTATTCCTTTATGAATATACCAGAATTCTGAAATATGTTAACTATGATTAATAACTAGTGTTTGAACAGGATCAATATTTCTGTTCATTACATCCATTTCAAAATATGGTTATCTTTGATTAATAAACAGGATGAAATGGTATTTCTAGTTGTTTTATTCATTTCAAAAGAATGTACCTTCTTTCTTTGATGTTGTGATGTTGTATACAAGAGATGTGACAAGGTCAATGTCAACAAATTCATCATCGAAGCTGTGGTGGTAGGTGTTCAGTAATTCACGATCTTCCTCAGAAATTTCATGCGAGTCTTGAAGACTCAAATCCTCTAAGGACCCCAGTTCGTTGGTGGCCCTAATTCAAATAATCAGAAACAAAAATGGAATATGTGTAAAGCAATTTTTAATCTGAAACTGAAAGTAACTATTTTATTAAATATATATAATGTATTTAAATAAATAAAGAAAAAATAACAAAAGAAAAAAATTAAAGAAAATATTTTTTTTTAAAAATCACCAAAGAAAAACAAAAGATTAAATAAATAAGGTAAAGAAATCACTTACACATTTGCTTCTAAAATTTCAACAATCTCCATTCTCTCGAATTTTTTGGCCCAGTCCAGAGCTGTCCAGTCGTTGGGTGCTCTCATGTTGACACTCGCGCCCAGATTGAGAAGCTGCTCGGTGATACCCACAAGTCCCCGGCCCGCAGCTATCATCAGGGGCGTGACACTCGTTTCTGTGTGAGCATAGTCAACTGAAATTAAAAAAAATTTAACGTAAATGGTATATAAAAATTATTTGCATCATATCAAGCCAATGAAAACACAGAAATAAAAATTATAAAAATAAAAATAAAAAAATAAAAAAGGTTACACATCTATTTAAATGAAACTTAGTAAATAGAAAGTGAAAAAATATTTAAATTTTTTTTTTTTTTGAAATTCAATATTTTAATAAAAACAATTTAAAATATTAAAATTATTTTAATACAATAAAATACAATTTCTTAACCCATCAAAAAGAAGCAAATAAAACCATAACTCTTGATTTTAACAGTCAATAATGTGGCTTGCAAGGATCTAAAAGCATGATAATAGCAATACAGAGAAGAGAAAAGATAACAAAAACAGTTTAAAAAATTTATATTTACTGCCTTGCCAGAAAATCAAAGTATTAAACACATACCACTGACATTTTCACTCATTATAAGATGAAAGATCTGAGAGAACACTTCCTCATCACCAGTCAGCCAAGCATCTGCTAGAAGTTTATCCATTTCCATGGCAACCTCTGGTTCTATTTCTTCTTTCTCCTCTCCTAGCTGAAGAATTGAACAGAAATTTAAATAATGTGTTAGAAAGACAATGTCTATAAGATAAGACAAATTTTAACATCACAGAACTACTTTTAATCATACAGATGGCAATAATGATTAAAAACAAATTAGAAGTGAAAAATTGGTTATTATATCGGTCTCAAGTTTAACAGGCAGCATTACCTTTATTTCCATAACATAAATGTAACAATATTTTCACATAACTAATGTTTTATAATTTTTTTTAGGTGAAATTCAAAAATAATATTCAGATATTTGTACACAGATTTATTCAAATACATAAATGCCATTTTGTTCCACTATCTTTTGCCATCTTTGAGACAGCTTCACAAATCCACACACCAAGAACTTGGCATAATTTTGGGGTGATGTACTGGTCTAAATGCTGCAAACTTATGATCCAACCAAATTTAAAAATTATATTTTTTTTTTTTAAAAGTGCTGAATTTAGACTATGGAAATAACTGATATATTAATAAATAAAAGGATTTTAGAGTATGAAAAATCGAACCTCTGTGGATTCTGAGCTTCCATTCTTCAGTGATATATCCACAGTCATCTGGCTTTTGTCAGCATGCATTCTGTCATCATGTACACCTGTCTTAGAACACCACTCGTTCAAATGTTGTTGTTGCTTTTTCACTGATAATAACAGAAAACAAAATTAATTTCTGTATTAAACTGAGATAAATGTAAACGAATGTGTGAAAATAAATAAATAAATAAATAAATAAAATAATTTAAAAAAAAATATATATATATATCTGTCAGATATATAAAAATTTATCTCAAAAGACGACATAAAAAAAAAAAACTGTAATAAATTTAAAATAAAAAGAATAATGAGCTAAAAAGTAAAATACAGTAAAAACAAAATATACGTAAGTATACTAATATATATAAATTAAACAAAAAGACAGGCATAAATACATAAATGCATATACACTTAAATTTGTACATATCTCAACTTACAAAAGTTTGTAGACCAGAAACATTCATACAAAAACCCTTACTAAAGAAAAACTGAATGAACAGTAATGTTTATTCTTAAAACACATGCAGTAAAAACATTTTATACTGTTTTATTTGGTGATAATTAAGATATTAATAAAGAAAATGTATTACTTGTAGCTAACTCCCTCTTGTACTTTTCCATTTTCTTGTTGGTGTAGTTAGTCCTAAAACCAATTAGTTGTTAATGAATCATTGTTAAATCTGTAAATTTTGATCTTAATGAATTTAAGTAAACTGATAGTCCTAGTAACAAATATGTATGACAACAAATGATTTTAATCCTCTGTTAGAAAATGTGTTTAGAGACAAAGAGTTTAATCAGTTTAATAATAATTAAAAAAAATACATTATAATTTTTATATGCCAAATTGATATATATTTGTTTTGTTTTTTAAAGTCTCAATCAGATTTAAATGATATAAAGTAAATTTTTTAACATTATTAACTTACAATTTAAGAATGTCTTCTAAAAAGTATTCTTCCACATTAAACAGAGAACCAGGAACTAAAAACAACAACAGAAACATCTCCAACTTATTATAATAACAGTATTTAATATTTAATATAACATTTATAGTTTAGTTTAGTACACAAAATTTAATATACCACATCATTTCAAATTAATTCTGTAACTGATAGAATAACGATACGAACTAAACAAAATTTACTTTAAAAATATTTAACAGAAAATATATAAATTAGTATCAAAAAAGAAAATTGAAGAAACAAATGAAATGATTGTGAACACTTATATATAATAACTGTTACTAATGAACATGTTAAATACATTAAAAAAAAAAAAAAATAAATAAATGTGTTTTTTTTAGAAATAAATATATTACATTTCTGATATTAACATACCACGAATGATTGGACAGTCACTGAAGTACTTGCAGAAGAGGTTTGTGTTCAGGGTGGCACTCATTAATATGAGTCTGAGGTTCTTGTACTTCTCAAGCAAACTTTTTAAAGACGTCAGAAGGAAATCACAGAAACGATCTCGCTCATGAATTTCATCCTAATCAAAAATATAAACACAAAAATTACAACAATAAATTTAGTTCTATTTAAAATAAGAAATATTTCAAAATTATCATAACGTTTTTGTCTTATTAATTAAGTGTTGTGAAAAAAATTATTTATTATAAAAAGGAAAAAAAGAAAAAGAAGTTTAATAGAAAGTTAATTATGATTAAGGATGAATACTGTAATATGGCTACAAGACAGAGAACTCACCACAATGACGTGTGTAACCATGTTGAGAGAGCTGTCCCCTCCCATTACTGTCCTCAATAAAACACCATTGGTGCAAAATGTCAATAATGTTTTTGGTGAAACTCTAAACAGATTAAAAAAATAATAATAATAAAATAACACATTTAAAACAATATTTTTTTATCATTTAATTTATTTATATAAATATCAATGTAAAATGAATAAATTAATTTTATTTTTAATCAACAATTATGTAATAAGAAAAAAAAAAGAAGAAAAAAATACCCTGCATTTTCAGATCATACCTGCTTTCTAATAAAGATTTGTTATTCTTTTGTTTGTCGTTTCTCCTCCTATTTGATGGACCTAATGCATAATTTTATGCTATAATATACCATATTTTTCTTCTAACATTTAATACAGATACTGATTATTTTCTGCCAGTACCTTAAATCTGGATCTCATGTGCTACTGT
Source organism: Chrysomallon squamiferum (assembly GCA_012295275.1). NCBI lineage: Eukaryota > Metazoa > Mollusca > Gastropoda > Neomphalida > Peltospiridae > Chrysomallon > Chrysomallon squamiferum. Next base: position 12,225,058 of record CM022669.1, read on the forward strand.
TTGTCCTTTTTTCACTTCTCTTTCATTGGTCTAATACCTAGTTTCTAATTTGTATGTCATAATATATCATTTTTTCTAAACATATTTAATGTAGCTTGCTATACCTGCTTTCTAATCGGATCTGGTATCCTACTGTTTGTCCAATTTTCTCTCCTCTTTCATGGGCCACTCGTTCAGCGATGGTTAGAGCTGCGATTCTTCGAGGCTGACAACAGAATATTCTACACGTCTTTCCACTTTCCCAGTAGTCATCAAGAATCATCTGAGGAACCTGGTGGATAAATATTCCAGAAATACAATTTACGATCAAAAATCTAATTTATATTTATTTAACTTCTCTGTAAATTATACAGAAATTAAAATGTCATAGCACAAGACATAAATGAAAATGTTTCAAAAATTATATATAAATGCATTAGGATACGCTATTATAACCAAGTAACACCAAAACATGTTAAATGTTGATTTAAAAAATGAAAAAATAAAAAAACCTACCTGAGTTGTTTTGCCTGATCCAGTTTCCCCAGCTATCAGTATAACCTGGTTGTGATTAATGGTGTGAATAATTTCGTCTCGGAGTTCAGCAATGGGCAAAGTCTGTCGGAAAGAGTCGAGATCTGAGGATCCACGTTTTGGTGGCACCTGTGGGACGCCATTGTTTAGTCTCCCTGTTGTTGTCTTATTGAAGTCTCGAGTAACTAAAAAAACAACAAAAAAACTTAATAAAATAAAAATAAAATTATAAATTAAAAATAAAACAAAAAGGATATCTAAAATCATACTATTCAAACAGATAAAAATAAAATAAAATATACAAGTATAATCTTCTTCTTTATCTTTGCTCTCTAGAATTTGCAATTGTGTTGTTATCTCTAAATTCCATTTCTCTCTTTCTGTCTGACTACCTTACTTTTCTAATACACATATCCACACACATGCACACATCAGCATACTTTATACAGAGAACAATATAAAATTCAACCTTCAGAGACTGACAACTTCTGAGTTCTTGGCTGCAATTCCTGGCGTTCTCTGCTGGAAAGAGGAAACCGTCCAAGAAGGCTGTGTATTTGTGACCTTGAATTCCTTGCCAGCTGGAAGGAGGCAAATGAATTGGTCAAGCTTCCACCTTCTTTCTTGTATATTGTGATGAATCGATTTGCTCCTTTCCTGATTAAAAAAAACCACAACCAAAAAGCAAATAATATTAACAAAAAAAATATTGTTGTTCTCAAGTATTAAAAAGGGTTTAAAGAATTAAATTACAATAATTTCCAAGCATAAAAATGTTAACTAAATATAACTAATTACAAAGATATATTTCTAAAATCTCATTTAAATAAAATTTATCTGAAATACGTTACACTTAACATAAACATAAATATAAAAAAAAAAGCTTGACACGTATATACTAACCCACGACTTTTGGCTTTTAGTCCTTTTTCATCACTCAGTCTGTGTATATAAGCTCTTTCTGTTGCTGTCAGTGATGATGGGAATTCATATTCTGCAAAAGACATAAAAAAATAAAATAATGTTTTAAAATTAAGACAATATAATGTTATAATTTTATAATCTTCATGGATATTAAAAATGATATATTTTAATAATTATTTCATTACTGCCTCCTGTAAATGTTAAATATCTGGCTCCAGATTTGGTTGGTTTGACTCTTAATATAGATGTACTCATAATCCATAAATTTTATTCACGTTATAAAGTTAATTCAATGTAAAGTTAAAGTTTTTTCACCTTTCTGGGCTTCATTCAAACAAAATCTTTCCACTGCAAGATGGATGCCAATTCGAACCTCTTCTCCAATGCATATTGGCTGGTTAGGTCGAGGACCTCTGTCGTTAGATACGTAGCTGTTAGCACTTGTGTTGCTCATTGGTCTGGGAGAGTCACTGTCCATTCTGTGGAAAACAAACAAAAACAGAAAAAAAATAAAATAAAATCATCCAAGTATTCTCCTGTGAAGACCCACTATAAAAAAATAATAACAAAAAAAATTAAAAATCAATCAATCAATCAATCAAAAGAAAGAAAATGAATAAAAGAAAAAATATTCAAAGAGTTCAAACATTATTTTTGTGTAAGGGTATTCCACTTATTTCACTAATATTACAAATGAACATCAGCATTATTTCTTGCTGAAATAACTAAACAATAATAATAATAATAATAATAATAATAATAATAATAATAATAATAAAATTTTATTTTTTAATCATTAATATAATTTTTACATTTGATTTATTTAGATCTAAATTAAACCAATAATTATTTTTATGTTCAAAAGAATATTTATTTATAACTAGTAATCTAGTAATCAAAACAGTATACTTTTATTAAAATTGTTGTTGTTATTATTATTAAACAAAATAAATTTTAAAAATAAATAAACCTCAAGTCAATTTTTATGTTCAGATCTAGGTCTTAACGAAAGTAGTGTTACTCAGCCAACAAGACATTTATCTCCCTTGAGATAAAAAAAAAAAAAAAAAAAAAAAAATACAATATGTAAACAATGCAGATCATGAATAGAACGGCAATAATAATAAGATAAAATGCAGCAATTTTTAATTTTGTTTTTATTCTTATGAAACAGAAAATCAATGCACAATACTCACGGAAATTGCAGTTAACAGTATTGTGTATTTATTACAAGTTTACCAATTTCATTTCATAATTCATATTCTCTCATTACAGCAGAAAGATTATCGTTAGAGTCAAAACATCAAATCAACAATTCATTGAAACTTGATTTTTAAGAATTATTTTCCAATACGAATGCAGATTTATAAGATATTTAGCATGTCATATCACACATTTCAATACAAATTATTAATTACTAAATAATTTTCTTTCAAAACGAAACTACCGAAACAGACCTTGCGATTAACATTGCACGTAGAGTGCAGTCGAATGAAAACTACTCCGATATAAAAATAAATTTCAATTAATTGAAACCTGTTGAAATTTTGATTAAAAGATCCTATAACTTCTGAAAAAGACATTGTTGTATTAGAATCACCATTGAAGTTACGATTTTGACGACCATCAGCAGCCATTCCTTACATGTTGTTGTATGTTCCTCCCACTGGCTTGGAAAGCGTCCTATTTAAGATTCTGTTTAACCTCTACTTACTTAATTTAATGAGTATAAGTAAAATAAATAATCAAACGAGTAGCTGGCTTTGTGACTGATTCAAATTATAGTCTTACAAATTACAACTAACATTATATCAGTTTATATGCTTATGTATTCTTGTTAGTTGCAACAATGAACTAAGTTCATAGTCATATATTCTTTATTAAATAGAAGTATTTGAAGTGGATGGTCAGCAAGCAAGCGTTTGATTATGATTATAATGCAGGATACATAGAAATATTATTGCTATATATATAACAGAAAATGTTTATTTGTTTTTCGTAACAGTATATTATAATTATGATTATTTGTTAAATAATATAGTATTTGATAAAAAAAAAAAAATATATATCTTGTCAAAGAAATGTCAACAATTCACTCATTAAAATAATTATTATATATAATCATGATATCACATAAAAATACATTTTGCTCTGTACAAAATGCATTATTTCTTTTGGCGACGAGTATAATGATTATTGTAATTCTAAAAAGAAAAAAAAATTTAGAAGGGGAATAACTGTAAACAAATTATCTTCCCTTGGCATGGTTGCTTTCCAAGAAGCGAAAAGTGTCTTTAGTTTTAATTTAAACATTAATTGTTGATGCAAGAGAAATTACAGCGATGTAGCATGTTAGTGGAAACTAATTTACATCTTTTTTCCTAGCAATTGGTGCTTTACATCGTTAAGACATAAAATTACAAATAGTGAATCGCATTAATGATAAAAGCGATAGCGAATTTTAAATAAATAAAAATAAGTTACTTAGCTAAAATATTTATCTCAATATTCAAATGTATGATACTATGGACTTGGTGTCTTTCGAATTGCTTATGTAATTATAGATTATAATATTTTATTCTTTGAACAATAATTGTAAAAATTATTTATTTATTAATTATTATTATTATTATTGTTATTGTTATTGTTATTATTATTTAGTTTTTGAAGATCCTTTTAAATTACTTTTGTAAAATAATAGTTTAAGATAACATTTCCTTGTTCTATAATTAAACATTAGAAATACAACGTGACTGCAAAGCATTTATTTCATATTTTTCCGTTTCAGATTCATATCTGTAATGAAGTACATTTGAATGTTCATGTACATGCATTTCTTACACTGAACATTATGGATGATAAGAAACCTGACAGTCAGGTGAGTAAATGACCCAAACGTATTGATTTTGAGAACTTGTGAAATCTTTTAAATTTTATTAAATTCAGAAAACACTAACGAATAAAGTAGGTTTAAGAATATTAGAAAATACTATTTTCATTTTTTTTTTTTTTTTTTTTTTTATCTTTTATAGAAACACACTTTGGCAGAATTATTGCCACCGTCCAACAACACGCCTACACCTAAATCAGATATTGTTGCACAGAATCCTTTTGAGGATCAGATCCCAGTTTCCAACACAACCCGACAATCTCCTGGCATGCTCAACAAACAGGGACCTCCTCACAGCCAGCATGGTCCAACAAGGACCACCCCATTCACAGCATGGACCCCAGGGACCTGGGATGTCCCCACAGGGACAAGGCTCTGGTAAGATGTATCCTCCAAATCAGCCAATGGTTTTCAACCCATCAAATCCAAATGCTCCTCCAATATATCCATGTGGTATTTGTCACAAGGAGGTGCATGATAACGACCAGGCCATTCTGTGTGAAAGTGGATGTAATTTCTGGTTTCACCGATTCTGTACTGGGCTGACAGAAGCAGCATTCACAATGCTGAAACAGGAAGTGTATGCTGAGTGGGTGTGTGACAAATGTCTTGGAACAAAAAATATCCCACTGGTTAAATTGAAACCATGAAACCAGGAACAGGCGCTTGACAGTGAGCCCAAGACAAACATCATTTTTGTTATCATATGATTTTTTTTCTGCTTTATGTATCAGTGAAGCTTATTTGTTCAGATAAATCGGTCATTAATCTGAGCTTTTTCAATACCAAATTTGCTAAGCTGGAAATAAATAAATTGTGTTCATATTAGCAAGGACTAATCCTTTAAGGTGTAAAGTGTTTAAATAATATTTTTAATTTAAAATAATAATAATGTAATCAAAGAAATATTACCATATTCCAAGTACCTGTTAATAGTTATTTTGCCAGATTGTCCAGTAATGAAAGTTATTGGAATGGAAAGAATGAAAGACATTTACATTTTTATTTTATTTTATATAAGATAAGACGAGTAAGTTACTGTTGAAAATTTATACTGTTTAAATGACAAAGGTAATATTTAAGCATTATTAATTTAATATCAGTGGTAATGGGACATAAACCTTTAATTAACAATAGTGGTATATTTTGGTTTCAAACATAAAAAAAAAATCGGGATAGAATTAAAATAAAAAAGATAATATAGAGTTGCTATTTTATGAATAGCATCTGTTACAATTTGTTATCATATACTAAATGAGGAAAATTATTATTGAATTTTATATGATCAGGATTTTGAAACCATTAAAAAATATCAGTGTTTCAGTATGCAGAAATGTATCAGTTTATTTTTTATTTAAAAAATGTATTAATTTAAAGTTGCAAAATGCATACAATGCTTGCTTGACTGCTGTTGCATATCAATTCACTTCATAAAGCATTTTATGGCTTTGCATTTTAGATATATTTAGATTATTATTATTTTTTTAAATAGTATAAAATACATATCTTTTACAATTTTATCATTTATCATTGTATTTTTTTGTCAATAAATATTTAATGAATTTTTTTGTTCTTTCTGTTGTGAATTTTAAAATTAATTTAGTCATTTATTTCTGAATATTAGTGTTTTTGTCAGTTTGTTGTTTCTATAACCAGAATGTATAAGGGTAATTACTTTTTTGTAGCATGTGAGGTATTTGTTATTTCCGTCTTATATTCCTTAGATTTTGTTTCCTCTTCATTTGTCAACTTGCCTCAACCTACTCAATATCCAACACCCTGTTTCATTTACACATTCATGAAAATCTTTGATATTTTCATAAATCAGTTATATGCTTTAATAATTCTCAGTTATGGTTTGTTGTGAACTCTTTGGATAAATTAATGATAATAATAAAGGGAGGCTAAAATCTGAATTATTTTGCTTTTTATGATGCTTTTAAGAGGTAAACACAATCTTGAAAAAAGTATTCATAAAATGAAACTCGTTTCACTTAGTAGTTACAATCACTAGAGAAAATATCTTGAAATTACCAGTTTCACATTGTATGTTAACTGTCTTCAGTTTTGTATCAAAGCAAAATGGCAAAATATTTTCTTCAGCGTAATGTAAAAATGAATAATTAACACACACACACCCATACATGTTGTTATTATCTTTATTTTTATTTATTATTTTTTTAAATCTTTGGAGAAATATGTATTGAAAACACTTTTGTGGTTCTTAGAGGAATGTGCAAGCAGTTAAAACTAATTTACACAAAAAATAAATAAAAGTTATTAGGACACAAGAGAAAAAAAAGAGAAATTTTTATTTACAGGCAACCATCATTATTATTCCCAGCAAATTAATCGTACTTCTGTCAAGAACAATAAATGTGTTGCTGCATGAGAAAACCTAGAATAAAAGTGCAATATTTTCAAAATGTTTTTTCTTTGCTGATCATAAAACTTTAAAAATCATTATGTCCACCTTAGGGAGGTTCCCTCAAAATGTATGTGGATGTGATGGGTGACCATAGACAAGTTGAGGATGTTTTTTTGTCAAAGTTGATTGATATCTGAGTCAAATGATGAAATAATTGATGACATAACTTAAGTTTGAGAACATAGAAGTCAGTGATATTAGATGAAAACAAAAATTCATAAACTAACTTATTCTTTGGGCTGTAGCTAAAAATAGCTGATTAAGTTTTTGCCTGGGTTTTCCTATGCAGCATCACAAATATTAAATACAAATATCCCTCCACACACACATACACACATGGACGTACAACGGACCAAAGCAACAGAAACAAAAATTAAATTTATGAAATATTTAATGTCAATGTGGAAAAGGAAACATAAAATGTTAAAATATCATAATTCTATATGTATAAATAAAAGATTTTTTTTTCTTCCATATATCTTTTGTATATAAATATATATAATAAATTAAATCATGCAAAACAATAAAACAAAATTACATGTCATGCGATACCAATGTTAACAGCACAGATATATATATATGTGTATATATATATATATATATATAAAATGAATTTAACAATACATACAATAGCAAACAACGGAGACTGAAATATCACAGATTAGAATATTATACGAGATTATCACTTAGATTAATAATAAAAGTAAAGAAACAAGTTCTGCCAGGATATAACTTTAGAATCTGATAATAAAAATACATGTCGGGTCATTTTCAGATAACTTAATTCCAAACAACTGAACAAAACAAATTATTTTCCTAAACTTACCTTTCTTACAAATTACAATTTAAAAATGTTTGATGAGAGACACACTTTTGCAATGATTTTTAAAAATTTGCATCAAATGTTACTTTAAACTTCAAATAAAGTCCAAACATGTTCTAAGACTGGTTAAAACAAAATACTGAATTCATGAACTCTGAACTGAACAGCTTTATATAATATTTCTGAATCATTTTCTGAAAACTGGAATGAACTAAAATTTGTCAAAAACGGGAAGATATGTTATCTTTATCAATAATAATCTACTTATTGAAAATGGAACATTTACTTTTTCTGAAATAAAATATTACCTTTATTGTTAATAAGGAACTTACTGAAAATGGAATTGTTAACTTGCTCTGAAATATAGTATTTTCTTTATCAATAATAAACAATTTACTGAAAATTGAATTGTTAAGATTTTATGAAAATAGTAAAAGTTATATAAATTAATAATAAAAAAGCAACAATAAGAATGTAATACATTTTTTCTTCTCTGTTTTAAAACTACTTACCGTATTCTCATTAAATATAACTAAATGTATAATTTATAAATAAAATATAAATTTACTTTATACTACATTTCTGCCATCAGTATTAAATAAACATAATAATAGGCCATGATTAACAATATAAGTAGTAGTTAAAAAAGAAATGAAAACGAAAACCACAAATAGAAATATAACAGCTTTGTTGTATTAGTAATTCTAGTTAATGCTAAAAGTTAGGTTGGCAAGGGAGTTAACTAGTAATACTGTGAATATTTACAATACTGGTATGTGGTACAATAACATTTGAAAACAGAGCAGCACCAAGTTTAAAACTAGGTTGGAAAATAAAGTTTATGTTTTCAAAAACTTTAAAAACTTCTGCTATTATTATCAAAGATTTAAAAGAAAGCAAAAACAACAAACCACCATCCCCCCAAAAAACAACCAAAAAACATTAAAATGATGAATGAAAATTTTGTTATTTATCTAAACTAGATTTTTGCCAAGATACATTTTACAGAATGTGCTTTTAAAATGTAATTGTAGAATTACTTTCAGTTTTATTAATTTAAGATAATTACTTTTTGATATAATAATATAATGAGAAGAAATATAGATGGAGCAAAATTAATAAGAAAATCTTGCCATGATACATGTGATTGAAAAAAAGTTGTGTAATTGACACAAACAAAAGTAAGTAACCAGATGAATCATAAATTACTTAGTTATAAAATTATATATAAACGAAGAGAATTCTGTATTTTTTATTTTATCTTTATAAATTTTTATTAAATTAAAAAAATATATAATAACGTGTATTTTTATCTTTATAAATTTATATTAAAAAAATATAAGATAACTTTTATTTTTGAATGAAGGCTGACTTTAATGTTCTGTGACAGTTTTGTTAATAATTTTTCTGACTAGTAGATTCTTTAGCTCTTAAGATGTACATTTTAACTAAAAGATATCATTACTGTATTTATCGTTATTTATTAAATAAAGATGCATTCTGATATGAAATGATAAACTGAAGAGAAAAAAAATAATATGATACTGACTGATTAAAAAACCCTGATTACTTTTAAGTGAAATTAGATACAAATACCTTACATATTAACTAAACAAAATAAATAAATAAATAATATCACAAAGATATAATATATGTTTTTTTTTTCTCTTTTAAAAAAAGTTTCTATTTTATTTAATTTATATATATATATATATTTTTTTTTTTTTGGTCTTTCATTCCAGTACTACTACTACTGACGAAGTTTTCAGGACCAATTCACTGTTAGAAAAATGGTTCCTGTCTCATTAACAATGTTTATTTTCCTGTTCACTACAAACACAAAACCATCATTAATTACAGTAGTAAATTTGGATGTTTTTTTTTTGTTAATTTATATTTTTTAAATTTCCATGATTATGAAAATGCTTCTTCAATTTCCATTTGCAGAATATGTGAAGGCACATCATTAACACCGATATTCCTGGGTTTTTTTTTAAAGAATTTTAAAAATATTTTTTAAGTATCGAATTCTTCTCACTTGGCTTCTTTGTTTTAAAGCACACAATCCAAATATCCAGTTACAACTGGATAAACAAAAATCTTTAAAATAAAAAATATATATATAAAAAAAATCAATAAAATTTTAAAAAAAAATCAATAATAAAAACAAAATCAATAAATAATCAACACTTGTTGCCATGCATTGTTTTTCCAACAAAACAGTCAGGCTTTTTATCAACTGTAGACGAATGCATGATTCTCTCGCATTTCAAGCTGCCTAATCCTCATGTTGTTTGATGCTCCGCGAATTCTCTGTGATTTTGTCGACCTGTGACTACTGAGTGCCTCCGCTTTAACTGACAAGTGTGTGTTGAGTCGACTCAGGTTGCTTCCCGAGTTGTTCATGTCTGTCCGAGACAGTTCGGGACGTTGCACGACAGGGGCCGGTGCAGACACAACAGACAAGCCGTGTACCATCGGCTGCGGGTGGAACTTCATAACAGATAAATCTGTGACCAGAAGATGAAAAAAAAGTAGCGTAATCAGCGCCTCTCATGAAAAGAGTTACTGTTGATCAAAATTAAACTTCAGGTGAAATTTTGACAAGTACGTCATTGTTAGTAGGATTGGTTTTTACTGATCTTTATTTATTCTCTGTTAAAGTTAAGTAATACGTGTCAAATCTGAGCAAGTATCTTAATGTAATTAAGATTGTTTTTACTTATTTTTTTAATTGTTCATTATTAAAATTAAATAATACAGGTCAAATTTGAGTAATTAAGATTGATTTTATTAGTTTTTTAATTGTTCATTATTAAAATTAAATAATACAGGTTAAATTTGAGTAAGTATCTTAATGTAATTATTATTAGTTTTATTTATTTTTAATGTTTCTTATTCTTGGTTGCAATAAATATACAGATTCATAAAAATGAATATCATTGGTTCAGACAAATATACAGACGTAACAAAATGGATTCTTGACTATGAAGGCTACTGGTTCAGCAGATACACAGATGTGTAAGAATTAACCTTTAATACTGAAGATTACTGGTTGCAGTAAATATATACATATCTCGTATCTAAATTAAATGATATTAGTGTCTACCGTACCAGAGTCCTTTCTCTGTCCATGTGCACTGAGACCCCTAGTTTTTAGTGACGGTGTCGTGGAATCGGATTTCCAGTCGAGGTTGTAACCACTGCGTGCTAGCAGTCGATTTCTTTCTGCTTCAGTTTCCATCAAGTTCCGGTACTCTGGGTCAGGAACAACAGTGGCCTGGCCTCCTCGGGTGTTTCCCAGAGTCTTTCTAGTTAACTGCTTCCTCTGGAATTTATAAATACATGAAATTAATAAACAAATCCAAACTGATTCAGATTTAATAAAAAAAATATGTTAGATAATTGTTTTTGCATTTTGAAAGAAAGAAAAATGTAGTGATAGAATTAGGGGGAAAAAAAAAGTAATGGAATATGAATAGCATATTAATTAATGTTTTTATTTATTCTTCCTGTAAATTCAGTTTTAGCTGTGAAAGGCCCAACAACAATAAAAATTTAAAAAAGACAAAAAAAAGAAGAACCTATGAACATAATTTTAAAACTAGAAAATATTTGTACAAATATTAATCAAGTAATCATTCCATAAAAAGAAAAAAGTATATATATATATATATAAATCAAAGACATGAATTTAAAATGATTAAATACAAATAAAACAATATAACCATTTGAACTTAGGGAAAAAACAGTAATTTTAAATTTAATTTGACTTAAGATAGTTTTTATTTTATTGATGTAGTCATAATTTATTTTTTATTGTAATCAGTGTGAACCAGTAAAAAAAGAACTGGTATAGAATTACTGACTTCTTTTATGAAACTTATTATTATTAAATCTTTGTAAATATTAGTTAAGTTTATTGCATTACATAGTTTTGATTTCTGTAATACCAAAGATGATGCACTGAAGACCAGTCCTAATTAAATTGATTATATACAATAATATAAAATGTAACAAAGAAGTTGCTGATTTAAAACATTATGTATGTGAGTTTGGTACAAAAATGGATTAAAGGTGGTGCAGGTATAGTTAAAATAAATGGACTGAGGATGGTGCAGAATAATTTTGCTGTGAATTAATGGAAACTGAAATGGTGCAGTGGTACTCATTTCAAGAAAAGGTTTATAAATGTCTGTTGTTAATAATAATTAGTGAAAATTCAGGTGATATGTAGACACACTGACCTACATGTACCTGAATATTTAAGACCAAAACACATGTGTGCATGCCTGCCCACTCTCAAACTCAAACACACACACACACACACACACACACACACTCACACTCACACTCACATCCACGCAAAACACAAAACACAATATATAATCTTTACTAACAATTTAAATTATTGGAAAAGCGATACCAATAAACAAAAAACAGAACCAACAACAACCATTATTGTTTTATTTACAAAACATTTCCATATTTTATAAATAATTCCCTGAAGTTTAATAACAATTACATAACTAGTTTGTATTAATAAATAGTCTGGTTTCTGTATCTTATTGTTAACTTGCTCTAAAATTAGCTACTAAATTATAACAAAATAAAAATAGCATAACAATAGGATGGTGTTCTGTGAAACACAAATTATATTAATACTTAAGTAAGTAAGTAAATAAATAAATATATAAATTAACTAATTACATACACAATTAGGAAAGATCATTTAAAATATATTTTACAATACAATTTTCTGAAAATATCATCATAAAATACAATGTTCAACATACTACAAGATACTTTATTAGGATGCAAAATAAAAATGGTCAAAATTAAAATCTCATTACTGAAAAAGTGAAATTCAAAATACTGAAATATTGTGAAATGCCTTTAAATAATAAAAAAAAAAAGTAGACCAGAAAAGAAAAGAAAAAAACTAGGTACAAATAAAAAAACACACAACAAACACACCAAACTAAAAATAAAAAATAAATAAATAAAATACAAGCAACCTAAGCAATGATAAGTAACAACTGCTTCAAAAAAATAAAAAAAACTATATATATAAAATATTAAAAAGCAAAAAAAAAAATGATTACATACTCCAAGCTATTGAAGCAAAGTCCTGAAATGACATGGATTAAAAAAGCAAGAGAAAAAAACCCACAGCAAGCACCATATGAAGACAACCGTACAAAACAAAACGCCAAATCTGATTACTTCTTACCTGAAATGATGGCACTGTTCGTTCATTGAGATTAGCTAGACTTCCAACCTTGCTCTGCCACCGACTGCTGTAATTGGGCTGGAGGGTGGACAAATAGGAGTAAGATTTAGACTTAGAGTAAGGACTCAGACGGTGGGGGACATGATTAGTGCAGTGGGGGTGCTGGGAAATGAGTTGGGGGTTGCCTGCAATGACAGAAGGTGCATAGAGGAGGTTTGAGGTAGGCATGTCACAGAATTGTGAGAGCGCAGAGTGAGAGTGATAGTGGTGGCGATCATCATGTGAAATTGGTTGGTTCGTGCTGTGGTGTGCTAAGTTTTCGCCATTCTGAAAAGTCAGAAACACAGTCACAGTGGTTATGCTTTTTCAAACATGCACAGATTATTAATCCAGTTTTCTCTTTTCATGCTCAATATTTAGTAAAATTAATTTAAAAAAAAAAAAAAAAAAAAAAAAAAAATCGGTAAAGACCCACATGCAATAACAATTAAAATAAAAAAAATATATATATATATATCCAATTAAATCATCATTACTTTAAATTTACTCATATTTTCCATTTATTTTAGATAATATTAATTTTATTACTTTATTTATTTATTTTTATTTATTGTCTATATTTATGACTCTATTAAGGTTTTTTTTTTTTTTTTTTTATTTTATACACTTACTGTAAAATATGTAGTTAAATCAGTTTTATTCAAAAATAAAAAGAGTTCCAATTTTATTATGAAATATTTACATCATTACTTATTATTTTCTTATTTTTGAAAATATAATAATTTATATATAAATAGTTTTCTTTACAAAAAAACATTGTAAAATTTTTTTTTTAAATGTTATGAGCAAACAATTATTTCGTCTAATATCTTTAGTATAAGCACAAAAAATTAAGTTATAAAAATATGTATTATAAAAGTATTAAAAACTGGGTAATAACTTCTGTGATATTAGATATTTTTTAATACATCACCAGATTCAGAAAATTAAAGTAGAAAATAAAATAAGTAAAATTATCAGTCTGTAAGATTTCAAGTTTCATTCTTTACAGCTTTAGAAATTTTGATTACTCAAAACTGAATTTATCTGAATCCGTTGACATACAAATACACACAAATCTTTTTTTATTAATTCAAATCTCAACTGCTTACTTGAAATTCTAAAATTAATCATTTTTGGTTCTGGTTAGGCATGTTTTTGAGTAATCAAATGTTGAAACAAACATTAAACAAACAAAAAAAAAAAAAAAAAAAAAAAAAAAAAATAAACAACCACAAAACAAAACAACAGCAAAAAAAAAAAAAAAATACTAAAGAAAAATAAAAATCCATTTGCAAATGAAAATTCTTGGCTTTGAATGTACTATATTAGTATACTATACATATCTAAAGACGTGTTAGAAGAATTAGTAAAATGTTAAAAAGTTATTTTAAAAAAGTAATCTGAACTTCAAAACAAAATAATATGCTAAACATCAACACTAAACTAAAAGCATCAGAGAAGAAAGCAAAGCCTACTGTGTCCTGCGAATCTGTAGCACGAAGTGGAGGAATTTAGGAAGAATGCAAAGTTCAAGGTCACCATTTTAGGGCAGGCTTGGGATGAAGGGGAATTTACAGTATGTAATTAACAAAACATGGATAACATGTATTAAACTTGAATGAAATGAAACAGATATATTCAAAAACAAATTCCATTTTCTTTTTTTAAACTTAGGTATCATTTCAAATATGAGTCATAAAATCACAGTCAGAAGTATTATACTAACCAGAAAATAATCTTTTGCAGTCTAGGATAAACAACATGACCAAAACTTAAAATTATTTAAAATATTCTATATTTAAATTTTTCTTCTTGTAAAATTATTTTTATCATACATACGATTGGATGTATATATATATATAAAAATTATTAATCATAGCTATTTTGATGTTAAAAAAAAAAGACAATGAAAAAGAACAATCAAATATAAAATAATATTTTTTATTAGTGTACACTGAATTAATTTTGTTAATAAAGCAGTATGTTCAGATTCTATTTAAATAAAAAATATTCAAAAGCTTTTTAAAGTTAATTAGAATCGGAGAGATTATTTTTATAGCTGTTGAGCATTGACAGTAACAATTTTTTTTCTTCAGAAAGCCGGTTTTATCTGTGAAAATCAAACAAACATGGAAATTAATTTTCTTTAAAATGTAGTTATTTTCCTGTGTAATTTCTTTTTCTGATTGTTCCACAAATTCAACATTAGGTACTTTGTTAGAACATTTCAGAAGTATTTTGTACCAAGAACTTGTTTGATAAAGGTAAAAAAAAAAAAAAAAAAAATAATAATAATAATAATAATAAAAGCTGTAGCCACAATGGAACTGCTGAAGGCAATTACATTATGTAACAATTTCTTATATAAGAGAATCTGGCTCTTCATGCACCATCCTCAGTTTTAATGAATATTTTTTTAATAGTAGACATGTTTCATGGTTTTAACACTTTAAGCCATGAATTTTGTATTTAATATTACACAACCCCACAGCCTGTTTTGAAAATGAAATTGTTTTTATCAGCAACATATATTCCACAGATTATAGTGTGCAAGATGCTGCACAACCAGTGCATCAATAACAATTAAATATTTTGTTGTGACTGAATCTGTGTTGTATCCCAGACAAATCTTCATCTGCTGGTTGCTTTATTAACTTTTTAAAATAACTGAATATTGTTGTGATTTGAATTTTATATGTTATACGACTGGTCATGTGAGTCCTAGACACTATTATTGATGTATTTTTTTTTTTATATATAAACTGTAATCCATCCGTAGTAATGTGTGTAAATATTCTTTGGTAAATACTTTATAAAAATAGTTTAATATACTGCTTGTAATTCATTCCTAGATATATTTCTAGACTGCAGTGTTATGATTAAAAACATAATGTTTGATACATAAAATCATTTTAAATATTAAAATTATATTTAGCTGGTCATTAGCTGACTATAATTATGTTAATAAAAAAAATGTCTGTATCATGAAGTTAAAAAGATTTTTATTACTGTTTCACAACAATACATACATGTAGCAGAAGAAGGAATTTTAAAATTAATAAGTTAGTTTTTATGAATGATAAATGTTAGTGTTGTGTAAGTTTTAGAGAAAGGAATGGATGTTAAGTTATTTGTTATTCTGTAGTTATGTGTTTACAGAAGATGATGATTAAGATGTAGTACAAACTGGATATATTGTGTGTGTAAGCTAGGAGTTTGTTTGCCCATAACATCATTTTCAAATGTTAACTCTCTCCCCGATTAGTTCAGTGAAAACAGTCTAGGTTTCCTATCGCTGCTGATTTTAATACCATTTTTATAATGAACTGAATTCTGCTAGCATTAAAATGTTCTTTTGTGGTTGCATTATTTCACTTCAGAATTATTTTTATCTTTTAAATATTTTATGCATTATATTTTCTAATTATTAAAGTTTCAAAGCGCATTTTTAAACTTTTGATTGATTTGTTCCGTGGGGTTGAACAAAACCCTCCTACCTGACTAGAATTCAGAAATATAATTTTTACCTCATTTCGTTAAATATCCGCACTGAATTAATTAGAGGATGGCTTTTGAAAACGATGCTTTGAGAACATTTTCACGTACTTCTTTTTAACAACGTTTAATTTATTATCACCAACCTCTGAACTAACTGCTTCTTCAGCATTTTCATTGTCTGGATTGGTTTTGGTTTGAACGGTGTTATATGACAAGTGAATACTGGGGAACTGGCTTGAGTTATCTTTGGTTATACATGGATAGAGAAAAGTGGAACCCGTGTCGCTGGGCTGGTTGCGGTGCAGACATCGACGTTCGTACTTTAGCACGATGCTGTCACTCGACAGAGCGTGATTGTTACCGAAATATCTGTCCAATAGACTTTTGTAATACTGCCGATCTTTAATGCGTGTGCGTGATGATCGACCACCAAGGTAGGTATCCTTAACATTGAGATTGTGAAAAGGCCATCTCTGATTGTCCTACGTGCATTGCAAGAAAACACATGGTGAGGAGACAATGTGAGGGGAAAAAAATGTGAAAGGTGAGACGATCCAGACTTCATGAATGTTATTTACTTAAATTAAAATATCTATAAACTTTTTCAGATACATAATGAAAAAAAAAAAAAAAAAAAAAAATAAATAGGGAAAAAGTTTTGGAGTTGTTAGAGAAAATATTTTGTCAAAATCCTCATCCATAGTGTGTGAATATAAAAATATAATGAAAAGCTTTGTAAACATCAGAGATAATTATATTTTAATGGATTTTTTTTGGATTTTTTTGTTTGTTAAAGTAAGTGATAATGACAGTTAATTACAGACAAAATGGATATTAGTTTAAAATCAACATTCCAATTTTGGTCAAATATTGAGATGTGTATATATCCCTGCTATCCCAAACACTGAGAGAAAAACCAAAACAAAAAATCCTCAATCTTTTCCAATATCTGAAATAAGTTTAGGGTGGATAATTTAAAAATATGTTAATAAATTTCAGTTTTCTTTTTTTTAATATAGACTTATTAAAACAAACAAACCCAGCCCATATATATATAAATATTTTATCATGAAGTCTGGACTGGTAAACAGGTATTAACTCTGAGATTTCAAAAAAAGAGCAATGGTATTAATGAACATGAACTAAAATAAAATAAGAAATCCAGAACATCAAAGAATAATTTATCAAAGCTCTGTGAAATTAAATCAATAGTTTTTAATTTTGTTCTCTGAATGATGACAGAATTGATTCATTATGAATAAATAATTTCAATTATTAAAGATTTCACCTTTGAAGGTTACTTTTCTTTGATGTTCTGTGTTTTGAAGTGAATAGTAACTTTATTAAGACAACAAAATTCACAACATTTAATAGATGGATTCTATTGAAAAAAATATTTAATAGTTCATTTGTAATTTCTAATATTACTAAACTGTTATTTGTTAGAATGCATTGTACAGTTTTGAATCTAACTTACACACCTAAGTGGTTGTGCTACAATACTGTGTGGATGGAGGATTAAAAACAAACATGCATCAAGAATTTACAAATGGATCTAAATAATGCAAATGGACGACATAAAAAAAAAATACTGATTTCTACATGCAAACAACATGTAAAAAATGATGTTATTTTAATGCTATTTTCTAAATAACTGCTGATGAAAACACTTACTACTGCAGTTAATGGTCTATATAAAAAAAATAATGTTATTTTAATGCTGTTTACTAAACAACAGCAACTGAAAATGTTTGACTATTGCAGGGAGTGTTGTAAATAAAAAAAAAAAAATGATGTTATTTTAATGCTATTTTCTAAACAACTGCTACTATAAATACTTACTGCTGCAGGGAGGGTTCGGGGATCTGGCCGAATGGAGCCGCCCATGGTACCTGGGGTGCAGTGCAGCAGACGATACACATGCTCGACAATGCCGAGTCCTCGCACGAGGTTGTCACGCTGTAGCAAGCCACTGATGCGTTCCAGTTCCTCCTCTTCGAGAATATCGATTGGTTTGGTCGTATCAAGTGGCTCTTCACTAATGGGACTCTGCTGACAGAAACACGTGCACAAATATTGGACATGCAGAAAGCTGGACATGCTCATCACAGTTAACAGAACTCATAATATGTCATGAAATAGTTTTAGTAGTGCACAAACATAATTAGAGTTTATAGATTCTGTTATGTCATAATTGTCTGTCGTTGATAATGTGTATACATTTTCACAAGAAAAATACCAAATATCAGTCATTTTTTCATATAATTTGATGGTTACAAATCAATTATTATTATTATTTTTTTTAACAGTTATATAACAGTTGGCAATCACTTGACCATTTTTCAAGGCTGTTTTCTTTTCAAATAAACTAAATATTTATTAGCATAAGCACTGAACTTTTAAAATGAGTAAATCACTAATCAGCATTAATATTTTTTCCCTGCTTTTTTTCAATAAGGTATTTTTATATTTTTTTTTTTTTTTTTTTTTTTTTACTCTTTTATGAATTTATTCTTTTGTTATTTTGATTAAAATTCTTTTAAACTATGACACTCCTGTTACAGATCTAGGTACAGTCTGTTACAGGATGCACTACATTAAGTTCCAGCCTTAATATAATGGAAGAATAAAGCACAAGTGAAGTAAATCTGGCTTTGACAGTCAGTTATTAATTATGAAACTGTGAAATTACAGTTATATAACTAACTGTTGTTAGATATCATTAATAAACCTATAGCAACTGAAGCTGAATGTAATTAATGACGTAACTGTGAGTTTGGTTATTGTACAGTTACATCATAATATGACAAAATTAATGTAAGATAAGTTGTGTTTATTAATAATACTTATGTTGAGTCGTAATAGAAATGCAATAATAATTCTTAACAACTTAATTTATATAAGGGACATTTATATACATAGCAAATGGTTAATATTGAATTAGAACTCATTAATGATTATCATGAATAAATAAATAAATCACTTTTTGTTTTTAAATAATACTTTTTTTTTTCCTTTTTTTAAAAAGCTATCTTTTTTATTTTATAAATTAATAAACTGTTCTTACTTCATTAACTCTAAAAGCCAATATAGAGTCCAAAACAAACTGGTTTAAATGATTATATCAAAAGTTTCATTTGTTCTGATGAATAAATGCAAATGCTTTATCTCATTCAACTTTTGCTTTGTGCATAAAGCCACATGCCACATCAGATGTGATTGAAACTCATTCTACAGAATTTCATCAAGCTGTATCATGCTTCAAACAATTTCATGCATGCTATAAGCTGTACAGTGTCAATTATATTCAACTTGTCAAAAATACTGCTTATCTCCAATTAATGAAAAACACTGTAAAATTATATAAATATAACAGGAAAGGAGAGGGAATGAACCAAAGAGAACAAAAATTATGAATAGGTAGAAATAGAGAGAATTAGGAACAGAAGTTGACAAACAGATGGAAAAAAACAATTAGGAAGACAGATAAATTAGACAGATGGAGAAAAAGATGGAGAAAAATACATTCAGGTTAGACAGACAGACAGATGGAAGGACGGAGCAGTAAAGAACAGACACACAGTCAGATCAATAACTGAGAACAGATTTACAGACAGATACAGTTACAGAAATGATATTTTAAACCTGACAGGGGGGGTATGAGTGAGAGAGAGAAAGAAAATGTTGTCTTCTTACCTCCTGATTTATCCGAGATCCGTTGAAGAGTCTTGATGGCAGACAGGTTCGTGTGAGAGCCCGTCGTTTGCGACTGTTTGGACTCTCTGGTCTCAAGCCATCCTTCTTTTTACCTGACTTCATAGACTCAGACTTCTCCTTCTTACGTGTGATTTCTTCACGTTGTTGTCTGTAAACATCAGTAAATAACATCAGTATGTTCATTTTCCTTTTGACTATTTAGAAGTGGTTCGTTGTGAAGAAAAGATCATTTTTTATTTCCATACTTTTGACAGTAAGAATAGATTAATTTTATGTATGTCTATATGTATGCTCCCATGTGTGTGTGTGTGCGCATGTGTGATGGTGGTGGTGGTGGTGTGTGTGTGTGTGTGTGTGTGTGTGTGTGTGTGTGTGTTTGTGTGTATTATTATTATTACATTTTATATTATTTTATTTTACCTAATTTGACATGATTCTTACAATGAATGTATGTTCTTGTACTTTCATTGTAAGAATTGAACCCAGTTATGTAAAAGAAAATGTTTAACTTCCAAAATAGAGTAATACACTAGTTATTTCAACAATTAAAAATTATAATAAAAAGAATTTCAGTAATGTGTACATAATAATCTTTATTGTCTCAATGATAAGAACATTACAATAGTTTTCGTTTTAGGGTATTTCGTTCTGGGGTACATTCAAACAGAAAACAATAACTATGTTGGAAAAACCATATATTACAACTACAAGAAATACTTATTCGTGGAATCTTTAATCTAACACCGTTAGCTGTACTATAAAACTAATAAAGAAAGAAAGAAAAAAATCTTTAAAAAAGATTAATGCTATTTTCTGGAAAATGTACACATTTTTTGAATACTGAAAGACATAAAATGGTTATTTATTTATCTCAGAATTAATTTTTAATTTTTTTTTTTTTTTTTTACCTGGCCATCTCAGATCTGGCTCGAAATGCTGCAGTTTCTTGGAAAAGTGTTCCACTGGAGTGAAAGAACTTTTCATATTTTTCACAACCAGGAGCAGGATAAATTCTACGGAAGTTTCCCATGTGTGAATTTTCATACCTCTCTTGTTGTTCCAAGAACTGTGTCTGGGCCTGTTCAATTTCTTCTCTGTGAAATCAAGACCACAGTGAATTAGCATGGATTGTTGAAACACATTTCATATAGTGGATGTACATTATAATGGACTAAATACGAAATAAATGTTATCTAGAAGAATTAAAGTTTAAATTAAATTTATATCAGGTATTTCGGGGATTTTTTTTTTTAATCAAAGCTTAAAAAAAAAAAATAAAAAAAATATATATATATATATATATATATATATATATATATATATATATATATATATAAGAAGTAAAATAAATAAAGGAGAAATAAACAAATAAAATTACTACCAGCCTTAGTGACATAATGGCGAAATGTCAAACTTATAGCTACTGGGATCAAATCATGATATTGTTTAATTAAATATGAAATATTAATTTTGAAACAAATTAATAGCAATAAATATAGTTATAAAACAGTAATTAATAATCTGTCTTTTACAATCTTTTTCACTAGACATTAATTAATTAATTAATTAGCAATCACACAGTAATATTTTTTTGTCTTGTGTAATTAATAATGCTGGAAACAAATGCATCAGATAATAAATAACCTATCTCACTGCATCATCTTATTTCAATTATTTATTTTTAATACAAAAAAACTCACTTTGTTTCCTTCTTTGAATATTTGCCTAAGAGTCGTTCTTTGATCCTCTTCCTTTCTTCGTCAATGCACCGCCTTCGATCACATGCACCAAAGTTAACCAGGTTCAGTGTGTCCCAGATCAGGGTCCCCTTGATATCCCGATCTAGCTCAGCATCAGTGGCAAAGCTTGGTGAATGATTTACCTGGTGGGTTGGGGAAAAGAAAGACATTTTTTAAAAGAACAGGCAACGAAATTAGCACTTGTATTGGGAATTAAAATAAACTATCTGTACTTGTTTTTCATTCATGGTGATATCTCAGATAATTGTGCATATACACTTAATAGTCTATAGACACACTTTCTCTTTCTGAGTCTATATTGTTATCTCTCTCTCTCTCTCTCAGTCTCTTTCTCAGTCTCTCTCTCTCTCTTTCTCTCAGCCTCTCTCTCAGTCTCTCTCTGTTTTTCTCTTTCCTATTGCATATCTGCACTCTCTTTCCCTCTCTGTATCTCTCGCTCTCTCTGAAATACCTCTAGAATATATGGTCTCATCTTCTTGTCCAGCAAGATATCAATGCCGAGGATCTCAAAACAGGCGCTGCCCTTGACGTGGTTGGGGAAGCAGGTGCGGTAGTTGTGTTTCAGTACTGAGTGTGCCGAGATGCATGTCTTAATGATGACATCATCAATGTCATTCCACATCTTCTCTACATTGTAACCTTTTTCTTGTAGGTATTTGTTTACTGTGGTGATTCTCCTGTTATGATTATATAAGAGATAGTGAAAGAAATAGAAACTAAGTTGAAAATACAACAAAATCAAAAATTAAATTTTTTAAATCAATGATAATTATAAGAGAGAGAGAGAGAGAGAGAGAGAGAGAGAGAGAGAGAGAGAGAGAGAGAGAACAATCTAAATAATTAATTTTCTACATTAGTAAAAGTGTCAATAATTTAATTAATAATTTAATTCTTACCTTTTACTGCCAGCTTCATCATCTCTGACGAAGTCTGAACTGTGTTTGTTTATGGCATAGTTTGTCAGGTGCATATACACATTATCCTGAAATATAGATCATAGGTGAAATCCATGACTTGTCAGAGATAGCAGACAGAAAGTTAAATCATTCCTTTTTAAATCATAATAAAATGAGGCTAACAGAAATTCAATAATAAAAAGAATGGAAGTATTTTATGCATGTGTTTATGTTTTGCTGAGGCAAAGAAAGAGGTATAGAGAGGCAGGGAGGGAGGGAGGGAGGGAGGGAGAGAGAGAGAGAGAGAGAGAGAGAGAGAGAGAGAGAGAGAGAGAGTGTGTATTTGCATTGTGTAATGGTTCAAACATTGTCTCTTTATATTTTTTAAATGTATATAGGATATGTACAAATTAACACATATATAACTACATTCAAACACAGACCGACACACATAGTGACAGGCACTCACGCATGTATATATGTACATATCAAAGATACTTACTGTATTGTTGTGAGTTGGCTCATAATACTTGGTTGTGGCAAATCTGGCGAGACCATCTTTGAAGACGAAAATTCTAAGTGGATCACATGAGGTGATGAGTGTGTAAATTCTCAAGTCAAATTTAAAGCCATCAATTAGAAAAGGCTGAAAAATGACATAATAATAAATTAACTGGATTTTCTCTCTGTAATGTTAGAGATAACATAAGATATAATAAGATGAAAGACTGAAAAAAGAGAGAGACTAAGAGACTGAGAGAGAGAGAGAGAGAGAGAGAGAGAGAGAGAGAGAGAGAGAGAGAGAGAAAGAGCGATGGAAGGTATATCGATAGACAGAAAAAAGTTACAAGCATTTAAAACAAAATCAAATAATTCTTATTACTTTGTCATGATATGTAAAGCAGATACCTTTCTATGAACTTTATACATTCCTAAGCTTGTCTCGTACTTTTAACCATTTTAAAGGAATCCTTTAACACAAATGCTTTATCCCAAGAACAGGGAAGCACATACCACTTTGTTTTTCTCTAAAGAACTTGCTGAATGAGGAAAGTGCTGTAAATTAACAAACCTTAGTAACATAAACTTGACAGATCATGTGTTCATGTGGTTTGATTTCTCTTGGATTTTTCGTCACCCAGATTCCACGACCCTGGCAGCCAGACTCAGGCTTCAGTATGTATGTTTTGTTTTTCTTCTGTCTGGTGTAGGCTTGAAAATCTCCATAACTGAAATAAAATAAAATAAAATAAAATAAAATAAAATAATTATCTAAATCACTAACTAACTAACTAAATAAATCATTAAATAAATAAATAAATAAATAAATAAATCATTAAATGAATGAATAAATATATAAATAAATAAATCATTAAATAAATAAATAAATAAATCATTAAATGAATGAATGAATAAATAAATAAATCATTAAATAAATAAATGAATAACAAAGTAAATAAATGAAATGAACAGAAATATAATGTACACATGTACTCACATTAAAACATAAATTTCACATTCAAAACATATATGAATACTTCTGCACACAAACACACAGTTACTGAACATATTCTGAAACACACACAGACACTAAGATACACTGACAAAGAGAAAAAGTCCCTGTCAAAGGAAAACTCACTCTGCAGGAAGACACCAAGTTTTTGGGAAGACGCTGTATTCCTTGGGGAACACTTTGTACATTCTGTTCAGGTTTCGAGCAAGAAGATCTTTTCGACATATTTCATTCATTCCAGGAAAGTGGTTTATTTTCTGAAATTTAAAATATAAAAATTAAGCTAACAGTACAAAAAAATTTTAAAATTAAAAATTAAAATATTTTTTTTTATTTAAAATTATTTATAAGTAACTTTGGTGGCATGAAAAATAGCCTAGTACTTTAAAGTAATTGTCATAATTTTCTATTATATTCAACCTTTACTAAAATTAAAGTAAGCCATTGAAAGGAGACAGACCATTAAAATTATAATCCATGAAACTGTACATAATATTAAAATATAATCTACATTTTACATTATGCAGTAATCAATGACCATGAATGAAGAATTAAAATTTAATCAATGACAATGCAGATATTATTAAATTATAATCTACGACAATGTATCATTAAAATACAATCTATGACAGTGTATTTATTAAATCTTGGACAAGGTAAAACTAAAACACAGTTTCTCCAGACTGACCTGATATTTTTTCATGTCCATGACTCGCTCCAAAGCCACAGAGTAATCCGTCCAGTACAGAGTCCAGTCTTCATCTTCAGATACTTCCTTGAAACCAAACCGTCGAGCTACTCTACGTACTGAAAATAATAAAAACTTTTATAGCGAGCAGTAACAATAATAATATGGAGAAGAAGAAGAAGAAGAAGAAGAAGAAGAAACAACAGCAATACTAACAATAATAATAAAATTGGATATAAATAAATATATATATATATTATTTTTAAAAAACCCCAAAATTATTAATATAAAAAATAAAATTGGATAAATAATAATAACTGATTAAAAAGAAATTAAATAAATGCCTAATAATATCTAATAATAAATGTATCTTCATAGTTCATTATATCAAATAAAACATATAAAATTTAATTTAAACAAATAATAAAATAAACAGAAACTATATTCTCAACAAACATCATTTCAAAACATCAATTCTTCTTCTTCTTCTTCTTATTATTAATTTTTAAATTTTTTTACACAATTTTATTCAAAATTTTTAATACCAAAGAAAATATGTAAATGGATTGAATAATTTAGTGGTCATTACTATTTAAAAAAATCTATTCATACTGAGTTGTCACTGAACAAGAAGAGAACTATTTCTTTAAAAGAACCAGATCAAAGCTTAGAGATCCAGACTTTGAAAAAAAGCCAAGGTCACTAAGTCTTTGCAAATCAATAGGCACACAGCCAATATAAAAGAGTGCAAGATGTTTTTAAAGATTAATAAAAGGTAGTGGGTATAAAACTGTTTGTATAAAACTTTTTATAAAAAAATTAATCATAGTTCTGTATGTAAGTATGTGTATATATATATATTTTTTTTCTTTAATTTATAATATGATTGTAATTTAACAAAAAAATAAATAAATAACAAAGAAAATTTTTATGGAAGTCATTATGACAAATAATTTTTTAATACTGTCTGCAGATAAAATGTGATTTACCTTTTTTTAATACAGATTAAAAGTTATGTACTCTCTCACTTTATTTTTTCTCTCTTGCACACAAACACACACACATGCACGCACGAACGCACACACAACCACACGTGCACACACACACACACACACACACACACACACACACACACTTCTAATAAATAATTGGTTCTTTAACACTCACCAACATCATATTTGCAATTTGAAAGACAAATATATATCCACCTGAAAAATTAAAGAAGAAAAAATTAAAATTAAATAGGTTTATTAATCAGTTAGATATTTTGACATAAGAATTCAATATTTCTGTGACATAATAGCTGGAAAATTAAACTGGATTTTGTCTGGCTTTGTATGACATATATTTTCAGTATTATATCAGTATGCCCTCATTTTAACTAGTGCACAATGACTTGTTTATCAAAACATTTCTTGCTGATAATCAACACAAGTAGCCCATTGAACAAAAAATATTTCAGCTATTGGGTTTCAAATAATCACAATCACACACACTCTCACACATGCATAAAGATATAAAAAAACAAATATACACATGCAAATAATGTTAATTAAAATACCACACAAGAAGCTGTTTATTACAGAGAAATAAAGTTTAAAGTTAAAAGTTTAAAAATAATGTAAACATTTTAATATAAATTCAAAACAGAATGAAATTGAATTCCACCACATTTTTTGTGCAAAATAAATGCTTTACCCTGTTGCACAGATTTTCTATCTAATATGATAATTAAATTCAAAAGAAAAATAAATTAAAAAAAGAACAGAAATGTACATAAATGAAAACATTCCTAACATCAATCATTGATATTAAAATACACTGAGGAACCATTCAACAAGATTAATTATTTTACTTCTTAACGACATTCATATGGAATAAAAGATAAATATATTTCTGAGGATCTCTGTTCATATTTCATAGAACAGGACATGTTAATTAAACTGATGAGACTGATAATTAATCTGAAAACAGGTTTATATTTGATCATGTTGACCAATGACACTTAAAGTAAAGGTTTATTCAACCAAAAAATGAGCACTTTGACCTAAGATCAACTGTTTCCTTATATCTGACCCTTTCATGCCCAACCTCAAAAAGATTTACCTAGATAAATAAATATATATGTATATGAGTAGGCTGTATTAATATAAAATTTATGAGTGTGTGGCTTAGTATGATTTTGTATGTGCTTATGAATCACTGTGTGTATATGTCATATATGGGTTAAAATAATATATGTCTCTGTGTTGTGATTATCTTTGTTTTTTATGATATGAATATCTATGTTAGTCATGAAATACTCACATACACACACAAACACACACAATAAACAAGCTAAGCTGAGGAATTCAAACTGAAGAAAATTGACAGTTAAATAACTGCTGTAAATATATTACAATGACACTGTACTTCATTAAAACTGCAATAAATAATGAAAACACATTAGTTATTTCAAATACCAGACCAATATATCGGCTTTCTTGCATATTAAAAGTTATAACTGACACAGTAATATATTAAACTCATAAATTCAACCATAAGAAAGACTTAATTTACGACCGGTCTTCTAAGCACCACAATTCTCTGAAGTTTCAAAACAAACAAAAAAGATGAAGAATTATTCACTGACACAACTGTTTTGCATTGAGATCAACAAATAATTTATAACCAAATGTCTAGATATATTCACTGAAACTGAAATAAATAAAATAAAGGAGATGTGTTTGCTGAGAGTGTGTGTGTGTGTGTGTGTATTTATGTGTATGGAATAAGTAAATAGCCACTAATGACAGAAAATCTATTGCAGCCAATCCACAAGTTTTATATTTTTTTTCTTTATTATTATTATTATTTTTGTTAAATTAATATTCAAGTGTGTGTTCATATATTTTTTTCAGTTAGACAGGACAGCTTGTACCAAGTCATCTGATGACTGTCCTGAGAAATCTCTGAAAAAAGGCACTAAAGACGAATAGTTACAAATACATTATGCTATAAAGCAACCACTAAACTACAGTTACCCTCTAAATAAAATGCATTAATGAAAATGGATTCATTATACGCTTTGTCAAATATGTTAACCTTCTGTAATCTTTTCACAAACCAGTGTAATTGATAACAAATTGGTTCAGGCAGAACTGATTGTACTCCTTGAATGGCTATTTTACAAGTTGACATATAGATCAACATAAGAGTACTCAGATAATGATAAAGTGAATGTTCTCTACATATAATAAGACAATTCATATTTAATATATTTTTATTTTATGGCCATTAAAATGTGTATGTTTATCGTGCATAGCCTGCAATCACACATAACATAGAGCTTACCTATCAAGCAAACCATAACTCTGAATGAACATATATAAATATATATATAGATATATACACACACACACACACACACACACACATTACATTGACTAAAATGGTGTACCAAAGAACTTTTTCAAAACTATTTTATTTTATAATTTTAAAAATATAATAATAAAATTATATATATGTATGTATGTATGTATGTATGTATGTATGTATATAGGTATGTATGTATATATGAATGTATGTATGTATGTGTGTATGTGCATGTGTGTATATGTATATGTGTTTGTATGTATGTATACATGTATAGAAACACACAGTGTGAACAAACATATATATGTACATGCACATACACACATACATATATACATACATATATATATATACATACATACATACATACATACATACATACATACATACATACATACATATACATATATATATATAATTTTATTATTATATTTTTTAAATTATAAAATAAAATAGTTTTGAAAAGAGTTCTTTGGTACACCATTTTAGTCAATGTAATTGTAATCAGGTGGTGAGTCAGTGAGTGCTGATTGCAATTAAGTTATTACATGTTTATGTGTGTGTGTGTGTGTGTATGTGTGTTTGTATATGTGTGTGTCTATGTGTGTTTGTGTGTGTGTGTTCTTATGTAGTATAATGCTTTCATTCACATTTATATATAAAACTATTCTAAAGATTTTATTTGCCATTATTAATCTTAAAAGTTACACAATTTATAATGTCAGATATAATAGCTATAAAATATGGAATGGCATGTAGTAGAGTAGAGCCTGTATTTATTTGTATGCAACAAATAGCATGATTCCGTGTGGCTGTAATTATCATAAAACTGCTATTTTTATTAAATTAATGAAACATATTCAGACAGAAAGTTTGATTGAATAAAAAAATACACACACACAAAAAAGCCAAAAACAATAATAATAAAAACTTACTGAACTGAAAAACAATTTAAATTTATGTAGTTGCTTTATATTTATATAATATTTATACATTATTAAACATAATTTCATGGCAATAAAAACAGTAATAATTTTAATTTTATCTAACAAATATTTGTTCATGTATAGGTTGGAAGTAATGTTTTTTCTTTAAAATCCTTAAAATAATATCAGCAAGAAACATGTAAATTCTGCATTACATAGGCTTGATCCTTTTTCATTTCCTTTTTTGAATGCTTTATATACAAAAATTATTATCTGATAGCTATAAAAAAATAAAAAAATAAAAAATAATAATAATAATGATAAGAGAGGAAATACCCAGTTTAAATTTATGTTTATTGTGTTTCTGATATTAATAATTTAACATACACACATACACACCAACAAAAATAAAAAAAATAAAAAAATAAAAAATGAAAATAAAATGTAAAAAAATAAAAATAATAATAAACAAAAGAAGAAAATAATCCAGATAAAACACAAAATGTATGCTTATTGTGTTTCTGATATTAATAATTAAACATACACACAAAAAAAAAAGTAAAATAAAGAGTAAAAAAAATAAAAATAATAATAAACAAAAGAAGAAAATAATCCAGGTAAAACAGAATTCATGTATATTTTATTGATGTTATTCAAATACTCTTAAAGAAGCAACATTTTTTTTTATTCTCAAATTTCTTTTTTCGTTTGTAGCATCAGTAATCCCATAAAAGACAGATAGATCGTACATCAACTTGAGTGACTTATTTCGCCAATATCCATGTCAAATCGATCAGGCTACAATTGTCCTCATGAATGTTGCTGGGTAGAAAATACTTATAAACATTCAAGCTTCAACAAACACTGATCAACAGAGCAATTCAGGCTGATACCATTATAAGGCAGTGCTCTGGTATTAACGATTCTCCACATATTTATCACCACATTGTTGTACTGAATACTGGGGTGTAGCAATTTTCTGGTTATTTCTATTGTCCTGCAGTGGGTACTTGGTATATATCAACAGCATTAAATCTAGGTGTTAAAAACCAACTACCGATAAATAATTACTGAAAAGAATTTATAATTTTATGACTCTGTTTTTAAGGAAATGTTTGTGACATTTTTAAACTAACAATAACACCATACAAATGGAGCTTATAAAAAGAAGTATTGTAAAATTGATGTAAATGTGTGTATGTAACTAACAAAATGATAACAATAAAAAAAAAAGTAACAATCATACACAGAAAGTCTAAACACACACACAGACACACAGCTGAAATAAAATAAATAAAAAATTACAAAGAAATGGAAATGAGAAATCATAACAAATACATGATTAAATGTACTATGTAAAAGTATGTAATAAAACATACTGCTCAGGCAAAAAGGCATAAATGAACATTGACACAAACAGAATATAAAACGTTATGTAACAAAAAGGTATATCTGGTATCATAGCAGTCCATTTTGTAAACATACATTACATTTGAATGCTTATTTTAATAATGTTCAAAACCTTGTTACAGGTTCAAAATTCTATTCACTAGCATCAACTAAAAACTATAATATTTTTTTCAGCAAATAAATAAATAAATAAATAAATAAATAAGTAAGTAAGTAAATAAGTAAGTAAGTAAGTAAGTAAGTAAGTAAGTAAGTAACTAAGTAAGTAAGTAAGTAAATAAATTTCTAGAAGTTACATTAAATTTATTCAACATATTATCAGACAAGAAAGTAGTTATAAAGTTATGCGATGGTAAAGCCTATCATACTTTTTCCATACGTCTACCTTATTAGTTAATTTAACAATTTAACAAGTTTATAATGCTTTTATTTTGCATTTCTATATTTGTCATGATAAAACAGTTAATAAGAAAAATCTGCTTTCAGACACACTAATGAATAATATATATTCTTTTTTTGTAGGTTTTTTTAATACTTTATCTTTTGTAAAGATTGGTGACCAAAAATATAATAAAATTATAACAATAAAAAAAAAAAAAATAATAAATAAAGAAAATAAATTAATATTTAAAAAAATTGTAAAACTGTAAAACAAAAAAAAAAAAAAAAAAAAAAATTTTTTTTAATAATAAATATGCTGAAAATTAAAAAATAATACTTTGGAATTATGCATATGTGTAAGGCTATTTGTATGGACCACCAAAGATACACTTAAGAGATAATGTTAAAATTTAATACGATATTTTATTTATTGTCAGAATGCTCTGACTTTAGAATATAAACAAAACCACTAATTCTTCTCAAATTAAAGGAAAAACATTTATCACAATTTTTAAACCTTTTCTTTACCCACCACCCACCAACCTTTCTAAAATTAAAGGGAAACCATTTATCAACTTCTCAGTAAGACATTAAGTCTTGTAAAAGAAAATATTTTATATTCTAATAAAATCAGCTTGTCTGCTGTTGACATGTGGATATGTGAAAGTAAATATGTGAAAGTGTTTCACGAACTATTCATGAAGAGACACACATAGAAAGCATGTGAGAGACTGGAAGTGATGTTCCATATTTTACTTCTAATAAAGTTATATTCTCTGCTGACATAATTATGTAAAATGTTCCATGCAAATATTAATCAAACACACAAATAACACAAACACACACACATTCAGACACACAGACACACACACACACACACACACACACAGAGACACACACACTTGAGCAGACACACAGACACACATACACAAATAAATACCAATCATCTATGTGCAGATAAGAAGCAGTTTAATACAAGTACATGTACAGGATCAAAATACATACATTGAATGAGGAAGTTGTTGTTAAGTCCAAGTATTTATGAAATCAGCTACATACACTGATGTGTGTTAGTACACAAACACTGACCAATATCCTGCAAACTGGTTTAATAGCAAGCTTTTACTTACTCATACAAAAACATACACACACATCATCTAGCAGTAAAAGAAATGCTCAATTCATTATACATGTAACAGGCAATCCCATCTCATTAATTAGTAACATTGTTTCTTAACTTTTCTTCGTACAGAATACTCTCTTTTATTTTTTTCAATCATAATGTATTATCAATAGTTGGTGTGCTGCAGAACCAATATAAAATATCATCTATGTATATTTATATGTTTATTTTTTATATATATATATATTATATTAAAAGATATTTTATCAGACATGAAAAGTATGCATTATTAAACATTCTTATAGATATGATTTTTGTATGATGAAAATTGTGATAAACGAGAAATTTGTTTAATATTTAAAAACAATTTCTTATATTCTTTTATTATCTGCATCATTAATTATAGGGTAAAACTTTGTAGCAAGGTAAAATTGAATATGTGGTAATGGTCTACAGATTTAACATGTTTTTCTTGGTAAGTGTGTGAGTGTGTTTGTGTGTATTTGTATGTATATATACCATGTGCATACTGTGGGTATTTTTGATTTTCATGTCTGTGTTGCAGTGTGTGTGTGTGTGTGTGTGTGTGTGTGTGTGTGTGTGTGTGTGTGTGTGTGTGTTTTAAATGAGTTTTTTTTTAGCTCCATATAATAGCAATATTGTCAAGGGATATACTTGGGTAAATACTGATATTAAAGAAAAGAAAGATGCTTGCTTGTCATATGACATAATTAACTGACTGAGGGATGCAGGGTATGAAATACAAAGAGCATATGACAGAGAAGATGTTGAAAATTTAAAAACAGATAATGTTTGTTCCAGTGTTTGACACATAAAACAATGTGAACAGTCCAGTGAAAAAATGAGTACAAACATACTTCAACAGCATGATGACAGATCTCTATTATTTAACACTCTGAATGTCTAACATATTATTAATAAACAAGAGAACAGAACTAGCTGTAACAGGAAACAAATAAGCTGAAGCAGATAAATACTATCATGTCATAATTATATATTATACAAACAAAATCAAGAAATACAATCATACATTTAGTTTTCATTCTGTTCATGCAGCTTTCTTTCTCTGTTTTTATATCTTTAATAATCACTGTACTTACTTTTTCTTCTTCTTCTTCTTTTTCTTTTTTTCTGGGGCATCTTTTTTAACTGTTGGTTCTGGAGTTTCTAGTGCACTCTGTATATCAGTCTCTCCTTCTCCTTCACCCTCATCAAATAAGTCTGAAAAATATAGATCAGTGACTGTTTAATATCACCTGAACATTAACATATATCAACGCCACATTAAAAAGGGAGGTAAATCATCAAATATTCATACACACAGGCACTTGCACATATACATTCACAACCATATACACTCTAATTTGCACCCACAGGACAACCCACACTTTCTGTCTTACACACTCATACTCATAAACACACATTCACATCATATGCAACCTAGACACATGCTCACACACAAACACACATAAACATGCATTTTTATACACTCACTTACATGTTAAAACACACACACACACACACACACACACACACACACACACTCACATTAACACTCATAACCATGCACATTTTTCCTAGAATAAAAAATATTTTTAATATTTTTAAACTTTACCTTGATCACCTTCTCCATCTGCTTCTTCATCTGGCTGGACAAGTGCGGTGGTGTCATCATCGACTAGGGTCAGCTCCTGTGCAGCAACGCCATCAGCAGCGGAGTCAGTGGTGACCTCCTCCGCATCGCTTTCACTGTCAGAACTGTTGCTACTGCTGCTCAACACAAGATCATCATCTGAATTAGCAACAACCTTTGACCGTCCATCTTTGTATCTGTAATCCATTCTATTATTTAATTTCTGAAATTAAATTCAGATCTTTTAGTTTCTCAAGCAGATGATTAGTTGTTTTTGAAATGTTCACATTTCCATAAATAAATGTGTTTATATAGCAGGGTGAGAGTATGTGTATGTGCTGTGTGTGTGTGTGTGTGTGTGTGTGTGTGTGTGTGTGGCTGTTTAACTAAAGGTTCACGTCTTAAATGAGGAGATTATCTAATATAACAGCCTGTAATTCCAAACTTGCAAATACAATCCTTATTATTCATATTCCACTTGATAAACCCATTTCACCCCACCCATCCTCACACACACACCTCATGTTTATACCTGAACACTTGATCATTTCATCTATGGTTATATGGATCTATGTGAATTTAATATGGCACATAATACGGCATATAAATGCATATAATATGGCTTCTGTATAAGTGATTTCTTTTTCTTTAAAAAAATAATAAAAACATAAAAAATAAAAGACTGATACAAAAATCTTAAAAGACATTAAAAAAAAAAAAAAAAAAAAAATTAAAAATATTATAGCTACAGAAATAATAAAAATCAATTTATATTTAGACTTAATTATCAGGAATATTCCTATCTTTATGGTAAAGGTATTTATTTATGTATGTGTATAATAATGCTTTTAGACTATCACAAATACATACATAAATACATTTTTAAATTTCATATGTACATACACAACACACACACAACACAGACACACACAAACACATATTCAAACATACACATGTAATTAATTACCTGTATATAGTTACACACACATTACATACTTATATACATTATTATAAATTCACAACTTGCACACACACATGTATGTACAGATATAAACACATACACATATATAAGCACAAACACGGATATAAAGTCATACATACTCGTACACATACCGCAGACATGCATGACAATAGAGCTAAAACATGTAACTACATGTTGACCCTTACACTGAAACTGAAAACATGCTTCAGTCAAAGACTAAGTTAATCCACACTGCAAGAAACAACTCGTAGAAATGAATCTCCAGCTGGTGTAACTAAATAAAAGTTCTTGTAATCCATGTCAGTAAAACAGAGCCGAGTTTGATTACATCCATTCTTTGGCTGAAAGAAAAATGACAAAAAAATAAAAATTAACAGAATGGGAAAAATAAAATAAAATAAAATAAAATAAAATGAAATAAAGTAAAATAAAAGTGAATAAAAATAAATAAATAAATAAAAACAAACTAAAGTAAAGTGGAATTTTTTTTTTTTTTTTTTTTTGAAAGATAAGTAATATAAAAAAAAAATATAATAAAATAATAAAAAAAAAAATAATAATAATCTAAAATAAAAAAAATCTGAAATAAAATATAATAAGAAAACAAAAACTAAAATAAAATAAAATAAAATAAAATAAATTAAAAAATAAACACATATACTTCATATATTTCACTGAACATCATATAATAAAAGATCATATATTACACCCATACTTTATCTTTAAATTGATCCTCTCTAAATATTTCATTTACAGACAGAACTTACACACACACACACACACACACAGACACACACACACACACACACACACACACACACACACACACACACACACACACACACACACACATATTACCCTGCTAAGGAAATTCTGTTTAATCCCAGTACAATTAAATGTACCATTTCTCAATGGTCTCCCACTGTGTTCATTATTTAACTCGACTACGTACTTTTTTATGTGTGTCACGTATGTTGAGTGAGCCAACAAACAAAAGATCAAACCAGTCATTACTGGTAATTTAGATTTGTATGGTGACTATAGCACAGCACACAGCTTGAATATTAATCTGCATTGTAACGTAACAACAATGGTCTGTCTGCATGCCATATTAATAACCAACAGTTTAACCATGAGTGTTAGAACCAGAGGGATTATTATTCATTTGATATTAAAATTTATAAAAAAGTCCAGTTATTTTCTTTTAAATTAAAACAACTCATCTGTATAAAGTCTGATTATTCCTTTGATATTAAATTTTAAAAATATTTCCAAAGCTGTTTTCTTTTAAATTAAAACAACTCATCTGTATAAAGTCTGATTGGTTTGAAAACAGTGTTAGAAACACTATGGTGTTATTATTTATGAATATCTCAAAATGTATTTTCTTTTAAATTAAAACAACTTCTCTACATAATGTCTGATTAGTTTAACAATGGATGTCAAGAACCATTATGATATATTCTTTTGACAGTTAATTTTATAAATATTAAAAAAAAAAAAAAAAGTTTTAAAATAAAACAACTTCTTTGCATGCAATATCAGTTTAACAAAAAAATAAATAAATAAATTACTATAGTATTATTTACATTACAGTAGAATTATTAAAGTTTTCCAGATTACATTCTTTTGAATTAAAACAATTTCTTTGCATGAAACCTCATTCATTATTTAGCAAATAAATTTTTATTTCATATTTTCAGAATTTTAATTACGAAAAATATAATGAAAAGTTCTTTCACAGTATCTCTGTAATTAGCATTCACTTGCAGGAAATGGTAAATGGAAAACCAGAAACATTTTAACTAGTAGCCTTGGCAACAACAATATCAAACCTTATTTTAGTCTCATTCAAAAAAAAAAAAAAAAAAAAAAAAAAAACACCAACCAACTGATTCACAGCTATCTTATTACAGTAGCCCTGGAACTATTTTAATAAAGTCAAGTACTCCATGTTTTCTTTTAGAAACAGTTATATGATTGTTAAATGACTGCTTCTTTCAGTTTTATTTAGTTTATGGCTATGCAGCAAACATGAATTAAAACTTTAAAATAATAATATGTGTATGTATGGTGAGAAAAATGTTTATATATATATATATATATATATAATACTAGAAAAATTATGTGAAGTAGTATAAAGATTCAAATACTTATAATTGTTTTTTTAAATTCACTATTATTACTCCAATAATAATAATAATAATAATAATAATAATAATAATAATAATAATAATAATAATAATAGAATATCAACAGTGTAGACAGTTTAATAAAATCATGCTAAACTGAATAATACTCTCACTATATTACAATGAATTTTACTTTGCTTTAATTAGAAAACATATCATGTATATAAATATATATACACATACACACATCTGAAACACAAACCAGAAAACCCCACTTAATCCAGTACATGAACTAAAACTATAGTGTAATAATTTATTATTAAAAAACATTAGGATGCTATTGATATTTATATAAACACATAAAATAAATACATCAAATTCCAACATTCATTTGTCAGAAATACTAATATACTTGTAACTGTTAATTACTATGGCATTAATGTGAAATCAGATGCCAGATACTTTAGAAATGAAACTTTGGAAAACAACAGACCCCACCTGCTGTATTGTATTTGTAACCTAGGAAATGTTAATTGGCTATAAGTTTTTGTCTAGTAATACTAGCAAGATTAAAAAATATATATATATATATATATATATATATTCTGTTATATTTTGGCTAATGGTGGTGCAGTAAATATTAATGATTTAAACTAATTTATGTCTTTATTCATGTGTCTATCAGGACTGTAAGTTTTTGAAAATAGATAACAAAATCTATATGAATGAAAATATTTTACAGCAATAAATTAAATCAAGTAGTTTTTTTTTTTTTAAATATTGTTATAGATATACTAATACAAATTTGAAAAATGTTTTAAAAATTGAATATAAATCATAGCATAAATTTTTTTTTTGTTCATTAACAGAATTTGTTTTTTTTTTTTAATTTAATCTATTACAAAATAGATAAAATTAATTATTCTTCAGCCATCAGAAGTACACTTACCATGATCTTTTCTCAGTCATATAAAAACACAAACTAGCAGGGAAATTCTTCCATGTGAGTCAGATGGATTATTTCTAAGTAAACATTGCATGACAGTTAAAAACTAACTTCACTTAATGAAACTCTCAATTAACATTTGCCAAATTGCGTGATTCCAACAATGACCATCTCAATTAATTAAGCTGTTGGCTGCTTCCCGCTGAAGCAATCAGAAAAGAAAAAAATGAACACAGCAATTGCCTGACAGAAATCAAGAATCACTTTCTCTTAACTGTCTTACTAGAAATTAAATATTAATTTTTAATGGCAGTTCAAAGAAATGTGTAATGTTCTTGTGTACACGTTCATATTTGCTTAGAAACAAGCTTCAGATTGTTTGGTTTGGTTTTAATTTTCACAGTCGACATCTTACTGATATGAAATAGCCATTAGGGTAAAATTAAACTTTACTGTTTAAATAAGATGAAATCAGACAATGTTATAAACATTCCTGTAACACCTTTTGGATTTAAACAAAGATATTTTGAAGGTTTTTGAATGCAGAAATTAAAAGATGTATACATACTTGTTTATAATAACAGTAACTCTAGCAGTTCTTACAAAAATGTACAGACATATATTTAAAAAAGGATCATTTCTGTTACACAAAGACACATATACACACGCACATACCTATATCGACGTCGATGACCAATGTAATGAACATTTATATATTTAATAAATAATTTTAAAAGTCATAAGACATGGTTACTAGTGTATAAAAGTCACCACTGAACTGTTCCGTGTATGTGCTCCTAAATTATCTACAGTTAACAAATAAGAACTAATAAGAACAAATATATTATAACACAACAGATCTGTCAAGTGGTTACCATAGACGAATTTAGGGAATATCGAAGACACATTATAAATATACAATAAAATAATTTCTGATTTGACATTAATATATTGAACGTAGAATATACTAATAATTTAACTGCAGCACATATATTTCAGATATTTGTTAACCAACCAAAATGTGTATTAGAAATACCTTATTCATATAGTAAAAATCCACCGAATCAATTATAAGTTGCACGTCTACGCTTATCCGCCATATTGTTTCTTGCTTGACATTTGTATACAATATCAATGCGCGGATTTAATTTTACACAAACATAAAATTCGTTGATCATAATTCCATTATTATTGAAAATCAATGATGATATAAAAGTTCCCAATAAAAATACTTTATTTGTTTAAAATACTGTTTATGACCTAGAAAACACGTATCGTTTATAATGGATTCTTTGAGATCTGCGCGGTTCACGAAATCAGTTGCTGGGTGAGCTGTGGCTTAGCCTAAGGGAAATAATTATGATTCTGCTTTAGATAAAAAGATTTGGGATATTAAGGCCCGTACACATCTAATATTTTGCTACAATGGATTTCTCTTTTGTTGGCTACTTGAAAATTAGGCAAAAATACATTAAAAAATTTATTTCTGCATCTAGCTCCTTGAAATTCAACTTTCATGTGAAATGTACCCGAGTTGGTATGGTATTCAAAAAGTTATTATAAGTGGATAAAAAGATTTATTTATTTATTTATGAATGTACGTCTGTCTGCTGAAATATTTATTTCGTTAGTTAATTTTGACGATGTTTATTTTTATTCGATATTTATTATATATATAACTTATATTCTCTTGTAATATTATATAGCACTGTCAGATAGTGATATCCTCGAGGTCTATGCTGTCACAAATGCATATTAAGTTCTTTCCAGTCACATGTACATTATAATTTCTTAACTGAAAGTATTCTTAGCTATCATACGAATTTTCATACAAGAGCAACTCTTGCAAGACTCCTTATTGATAGTCTAGATTTTATTTGATATTCCAGATCCACCCATAACTCGTCATTTAATTATTATTCATAAGAGTATAATAAAAACAATAACAAAATAATAATAATAATAATAATAATAATAATAATAATAAAGGCGTATTTGGTACTTTGCAATAATAACCGTAGTATTGTATATCATTAATAATCGTATGTAATGATACAGTAGTGCTTAACTGTTGTTTTTGTTAAGCTTTGTCAATAAATAATTATACATTGTTTGGTTTCATTTCATTTTTTTTTTTTTTTTTTTTTCGTTTATCTTTTCATCTATTCATAGGAGGCCTTCTCTTTAGGTAATTATTAATCCTGCCAGGTAATATCATTTGAAATGCGTAGCTCGTATGGAATGAAGATAAGCTTTTAATGTAAACACAGACAACCGTCCATAAACTGGGTCACTTAGAACGCTAATAGTTTAAACTGCTACATTTTACTTTTGATTTACTATTTCATTAGAGCCAGTGTCTAGAGGGGGATCAAAAGGAGAGGCGGGTGGCTCTCCCAAAATATATATATATTTTTTTTTTTTTTTGCGCCATTTCATTTATTGTTTTCTGTTTATTTCACTCGTCCGACAAAAGCGAAATTAATTAATTAATTAATTTCAGTTTTTACTTGCATTGTTTTGGAAGAACTTTCTGGACTCTTTACTTTATTCGCCCAATCTC
The DNA here is from genome assembly GCA_012295275.1 of Chrysomallon squamiferum. Lineage (NCBI taxonomy): Eukaryota > Metazoa > Mollusca > Gastropoda > Neomphalida > Peltospiridae > Chrysomallon > Chrysomallon squamiferum. The sequence goes on from CM022669.1 coordinate 12,265,454, forward strand.
CCTTTGTTTTGAATTCTCTGGTCAGTTTCTGGTCAGCAGCGTTTTCGTTATATTTAGAGAATTTCGAGATTTCTGTAAAACTTTATATATATAAATATATAATTGTATTTTGATTTTAAACACATAAAAACAGTTATTTACTTCTTTGTGCTTTGATTTTAAATACAAAATAAAAATGTATAACGAACATAAAATTATGGGGTACCTATCACGAAACCATTCGTGTGCTGTCTGCCCCCAACGTTACAGCGAACAATAATAAACAGAATGTTTAATTAATGCTATTTTATTTATTTCCCTTTTTTTCATTACAATAAATATCGCTGTTCAAATGGCTGTTTTAGAACCGAATCAGTAACGTCACAAACAGCGTCTTACGGAACTGATTTGTCTGGATTATAAAATTTGTACTTATATCTGACTATGTAATGTCAACTTATCCTCAGGCTTTGCATTTGTTCCATACTGGTCTTTGAAGAGGAACACAATCATGTTATATAATGGTCGACTGTTTCCGAGAAGTATTGCTGTGGGCCGAAATAAATCGCTCATACTTTTCAAAGCAGACGTGACAGGCTAACCAATAACATCAAAGAATGTTCTAAGCTCTGTCCGCCTTCCGTAAACCACTCAATATCTGTAGCCATAAATCTTGCGGCAATAAGAAAGTTATTGATTATTTGTAATAAAAATATTTGAAGAAGCTTACTCGTCAGATGAAAGTTGAGGAACAAATGGACCAATTATAAGCAGACGCTTTTCGGCCATAGACATATAGAGCATGTTATGCATGTAACAGTTCAGAATAATTTGCTTTGCTTTTATCTGAATGTCTCTGGGTTATGAAAGCATGGAGCAAGCAAAATAAATAAATTGGGGAAACAGTTGAAAAGAATTAAATAACAAAAAAATCAGCATTTTTGTTTAATTAATATTTTTTTTTACGCATAAGTTTGTTTCTAATTTCGAAATTAGCTGGAACCTACGCGTTTTACGTGTATAACTACTAGTATATAACTAACTCCCCATCGGTAAAGTAAATATATAAACAAACAAAGAAACAGATAAATACAAATATAAATAAATCAAAGCAGAAACAATGACATTCTTTCCAAAGATCTAACAGAATCATATCTTTTCATTTTCAAATCAAATGCGAAACGCCGATTACGACAATCATCGGCACTTCTGACTGTAAGAGAAAACCATTAAAAAGGAACGAATAAAATCCACTTGCTAACCACGTATGATTTATTATCAGCTTTCGTCTATGGGTCTGAATGACCAGAATAAATGACCAGTAACGGACGCAGTCGTGTTTTCGTAGTGTCTGAATGGTCAGATTTGTAATCCTTATTAATATTACATAACGTTGTGCAAGGCAGCAGATTTATTTCATTTATTTTTTGAGCAGTCTTAATGTTACAGAGCATTACAGAAACTGTTGTGTACCATTTATATCAGTGTGACATTGCCATACTGATCTTGAAGAAAGTTAAGTCATGCATAGATAAAGCAAACAAAACCAATGCGGACTTGCTGGATGTTGTAATTATGTGTAGGATAGTCATCACCAACAGATTTCACCGTTATCAGTTACACGCGTACAAAGCAATTATTTTATTATTTATTCATATAGTGTCTGCAGGCTCTTTTTCATCCATTATCTTAACATTTAGCACCAACACTTCGGGAAATCTAAGACTTTATTCCAATCAGGGTATACGTTGTCTTAAAGCCCAGTGGTTCCACCATTCTTTATAATCTATAATAATATCGATAAATGCCCGGAAAGATACGAAAGGCGACGACGATACGAAACTGCTTTCATTTTCTAATCATAGTAAATTAGTATGGTTGTAGTATTAAATTAATGTATACTTTCATCAACAATAATTATTTAATTATGTAAATATCAATATTTGGTATTCATAGACTGTACACCTTTGGGTATTCGCTGAACAAAGATAATTAAGACATATACCGTACGAAAATAATTATTTATGCGGAAAGAAATTAAGAATCAAATCTATTTTTAGATGTTCTGAGGATTTTTCTGTAAAAATGCATTCTTGCAGTTATTTTCTCGTTCACTTTCTTTCTACGTCATGCTTTACGGCGAACAAATGAAGTTTAAAAAATTAGATATTGTTAACCGAGATAGTAAATCATAAATTAATTAGTATTGGCCAGGACTAAAATCAAAGCTGATGTCCTCGATCTGGGTCGTTGATGGTAAGCGTTTTTTTCATTTTGATTTTTGATTTATTTATTTATTTTTAATCATTCATTAGACATATAATTTTTTTTTTTTTTTTAAAACCCAAAACAACAATAATAAAAATAAAAAACCCACTCGGTACAGGGTTATGATATTTATATTAAATAAATTTGGGTATGTTTGTTTCTAGTTAGCGAAATAAAGAATTACTATTATATGAATAAATATATATCCAAGAAACCAAATTAACAGATGAGTCAATAAAAATAAATAATAAAATCGATGCTGTTATGTTCTAGAATCACGATGTAAAGTCTTCACAATCAAATAACTCAGCACACAACAGTTATAGGGAACAAAAAATGTATTTGTCTTAACGTTCCCAAAATTATTTTCTAATCTTTTTTCGCATTAGTTTATTTTGTCCAGTTGTGCAAGTGATGCATGAATTTTTTTTTTTTTTTTTTTTTTTTTTTTTTTTTATAAACCAATGTCATAATAATTACAAACATTCTCTACAACATAATAAGACTAAAAAAAAAAATCCTTTTATTCGACTTTAATGTAATGAACATTATGGATTTTTCTTGAACAAATCAAACACTACTATAAATTAGACTAATGAATCAAAACTCTTATGACTTGAAGTGCTTGTTATTTCTTTATGAGTATTTGTAAAAAGTTGATTATTTAAAAAGCCTAATACCGCATTTATCCAGATTTTCTCCTCAAAGGCATAGTGCTCTTCTAGGTTAAAACAATTTTCTTAATATAATAATGAAATAATAATACCCATATTAATAGTGTAAACAGTAAAAGAACGAAGTGACGCGGGCTTAGATTCTATCTCTAAGATATAAAATAAATAATAACAGTGTTTTTATCAACCACAAGTAACTACTGCAGATTACTATATACTTATGTTAATATCGCATCAGAAGCAAATATACGAATTATGCTTTTAAAATTCCTGATACCACACAACTATCGAGAACTTCTAGCATTTGAAATTTACCGCCAAAGTTGAGTCCAGAGGATGCTATCTTGAAACGGAAGTAACCACAACAATCACGTGATTAAGATGGCTGATAGTGACGATGAGGGAAGTCTCCCCTCCCCTTCAAATTCCCAAGAAGACTTGGCCAAGGTTGGGCCACGGATTGTGACTATTACAAAGACAGAGACAGGTTTTGGTTTTAATGTTAGAGGACAAATTAGTGAGGGTGGACAGCTCAAGTCAATAGCAGGCGTTCTGTACGCTCCCTTACAACATGTCAGTGCTGTTTTGGAAGGTGGGGCAGCCGAAAAAGCAGGAATACGAAAGGGTGACAGGATCCTGGAGGTGTAAGTAAACAAATGCCAAATGATCACTGTTTGTTTTTGTTACATAACTTAAACAGTAGGATTCATGTAGTATCCCTTCGTGATGCACTAGTCGGTAAACGAAACAAATATCGTACAGTTACACAATTTAAATACATGCATGTGTAATATTCACATTGCTCAAGGCACATTGCTTCCCGCAAAGTTTCCCGTGTTTTAACTGATACAAATTAACAGTTTTTATGAAATTATTAAAATCATCTTTCAGTTTTTACAGTTTTTATTTTACTTGTTACAAATATATTTTTTAAAAAAAAAAAAAAGAGGTTATATCAGTAAATCCGGTTTTTGGAGAAATATACATTTTTTCAATCATTTGATTCTAACACTGTAACAGTAACAAACAAACTCGTTACAAATCATTGTAGAGATTTTAAATAATAGTAATAAAAAAAGAAATCATGTCTTAATATATATATAATCAACTGATGAAAATGTTAATCATCACAGTTCTTTAAAAAATATTTTCTGAGTTTGTTTACTAAAACTCTTAAAAATTACTTATTTACATTGCCATAAATTGTAATAACTATATAAACACTAATGTGGTGAACCTGTATAGCCAGATAGGTTATTAGCAACAGTGGTCTTGAAAATGTTTGTTTGCAAGCTTACCTAAGTTTTTATATTGAAGTGATTTAAATAAAAAGAAAATTCATGAGTATGCTTGTATTTAAATAATAAATAATGCTATAAAACAAACAAAGATTTGAAAGTTTGAAAATCATTTGCTGTTTAAATGTTTGTTTTCATCTTGCAGTTGATATAAACATTCTATTTTGGAAAAGTAAGAATATTACAAATTCATAAATGTAATCTAATTTAATTGTACAAACAATCAATATTTTTTCATAGATGCATTATAATAAAACTACATGTACTTAACAATAAATTCATTTCTAATTCTAAATACTCTTATCTGTATTTGTTGGTTATAATATAGTTGGATAAATTTGGGGTTTGTAGACATAAAATAATATGTTTATAATTAAATACATGTTAAACTTATTATTAATCTAAAATTCTTAAACTTTAAATTGAATTAAACATGCATGCATATGCACATCTATGTACAAAATTATTATACAACATATCATTTTACAGTTTATCATCACAGCCCATTATTTTATCATTATATTTAAGCAGTTCCTGAAGTCTAATTTTGTTTTGTTAATCACAACTTTTATTATATCATTAATATATTTGTAAATAAAGTTATATTTATAAATAAAATGTTAATTATTTAGTGTAAATAGTAATTTCTTAGAGATGTTACACAGTTTAAAATTTTTATTATATTTTTATCCTTGTTGAATAACAAAGTTATCTGATGCAAATGATGGTACCACGTGTTTCCTTTGAAATTGTAGTGTTAAAATGATAACTGTAGTATTTGCAAATTTATACTGTTTCCTGTAACATTCCATGTATCATGTTTTCTTTTTGCATAAAAAATACATTGGTTTATTTTTAAAAAGAAATTATGTTGGTAGGATAATGTTAGGTCATTTGATATTATAATAATTATTATTGTTTTAATGATTCAGTATTATATTTTTATTATTTATTTTACTTCTTTTTTTCAGTAACAGCATCAATGTCGAAGGTGCAACACATAAACAGGTTGTGGACTGCATTCGATCTGGTGGTGATACCCTCACATTAACTGGTATGTTACATATCTGTTTTGTCAGTGTGTCTGTAGATGTAATAGTTATTATTTGTGTGTCAGATTATAAATCTGCATGTTTTATTGTTCTAAGAGGGGTAGACCACAGATCAGTGATAGAGAGTGCTGACTTGAGGTCTTCCTTTTTACTCCTATCTTTAGAACTATATCCCGTTCTTGCCAATACTTCATATCAGTTACAACAGATTTTCTTTACTCTTTTTATTTAGAGAAAATCCCTCAATTAAAAACTAATCTGAGTAGCCATTTTTCCATTCTTTATATCTGCAAGTTCCTAAATAGTAACTTAGTAAGCATGGTATTATAGGATAATAATTAAAAGTGGTTGAATGTGTGCTATTAAGCAAATGAAGCTTTTTGTATTTCATTTATTGTTCAATAAATGTGAATTCATATTAATCTTATTATTGACATTTTTGAGATCACACATGTTTATTTGTAGTTATTTTGTTTATGTCATTTACATCACGTAATTATGAATCATCCAGTATCTGAGTATGTGTCATTATTATTTATATTGCAAAAACATTGTTATCATTATGAAACTATCAGTCCTTAGTGTTATTTGTATTCTGATATCACTTATCTTTATAATATATTTATTTATTTATTTATTTATTTATATCATGAAACTGGAGACAAGAAGGCAGCAGAGAAGGATTGTAATGTGTGTTTGTAACAAGTGCTTTTATTGCAGAATAAGTAAATCAACCCAATTTCCTGTCCAAGTTTACATGTAAACTAATATACAGTAAAATACAACTGTTTATTCATCATCTTTTGACAATTCAATTTTATATATTTGTTTGACCAAAAACATACTTTGAAAATTTCTTAAAAACTTAATTAGTTGCCTAACACAACACACTATGAAGATCTTTGATTGTTTGTTACTGAAGACTTTGTGATTGGTTATTTGACTTTATGAAAAAGTTTCTATATATATTTTGTTTTCTGTGTGACAGAATAATTTTTCATGTGGCAATGAAGTTTTTTTTTTAATCAATTTGGTGGTCTTCTGCAGCAGGTGTAATTAGAACCTTCTGGCCATTTGAATTTACAAGTCATTTATTATTCTGACAGATTTTATGTAAATCTATTATCAGAAACCATTTGTTTTTTTTAAATTGTCTGTTAAGTAGTTACAAGAAAACTTTACTAAAAGCTTCTTTTATTTTTTTTATTCTCATGAAGACTGAAATCCATTTTTGCAAATGTACAACAAAGCTTTCTGGAGCTCTGTCATTTACTGTTATATATTATATACATACCACACACACACACACACACATCTTGTAATAAGAGATAAACCAATTTTCTTAGATTTATAAACTGTTTTTATTAGATATTGAACTTTATTTACATATAAAATATGAATTATTGTCAGGAAGAAACTGAATGTTTTTTGATGAAATGTATTACATATATATATATATATTAAATTTAAAATGTAAAATGTCTGTTTGAAACATAACTTGAGCCTTTAAATTGTCAGTAAAAAGGGCCAGTTGAATTCATTGAAAATTTTAATTATTTAGTCTACACCACAACACAGAGAAATTATACAATAAATATACTCAAAATTGTGAAAAAGCTCTAATTAACAATTACAAAATGTAACATACGTTTCGGACAAGCAGAGATAATAAATAATTCAGTAAATTTATTTATCAAATAAAACTGATTCTGGGCAGTGTTATTTCACTTCATTAATATTCATGAATCATTTTCTTCCAGTGCACTTCTTGCAAGAATTAAATGATCGGAACTTGGTTCTTTCAGTAAATTAATAACAGTACTGCACATCCCAGTTGTGATCTGTTCTTGGGAACATAATTTAATTGTAAACAAATACTGTCTTCCTATCACAGCTTACAATCACTGATAGTTTCTTTATCTTTGGTACTGAGTGGCAAGCATTACAGAGGACCCCTTAGCATTAAATATCAAGCATCACAAAACACCACTCTTTATTTTAATTATTATTTTTTTGAGGGGGGCAAGGTTCATTTGCTATTTTTTTATTGGTCATTCTAAGTCAGGTAAAGAAATTCACATTATTATTATTAGTGCCTTTTCTCATTGGTTTTACCTCATTGGTTTTACCTCATTGGTTTTACCTCATTTTTTGGAAGTATTTGGAATTTTATTTTGCATCAGGGGAAAAGAAGACTAATATTAATTTTTTAAAGATTACCCTCAAATAAATGCCAGTTTTTATACATGCTCACATCTAAATGAGAGATTTTCTTCTAAAGGGGTTAACTCTATTAAAAATTATTTGTTTTGTTTTTGTTTTTTTTATTGTTGTTTCTACACTTTTTCTTCAGAGGTAACAGGTGTGAATGAAAAGTTGTGCATGACTGCAACACCAAGTGCGAAAATCTGTGCATTATTATATGTATTTTCTGCAATGATTATCACACAAGTGCATATAATGGGGAACACTGAAATAGCCTTTACAATTATAAAACACTACAGGTAAACTCACATGAAAACTTTTGAAGTCATCACAACTAATCTGTCTGTTTAAAATTTTTGAAATTTCTCATGTCAACAACAATGGTAAGAAATGTAATCTCACATTTTCATCATGACAAGGCACAATCTATTTCTGGAATAATCTAACATGCTGGAAACACATTTATATCAAGTACAACAATAGAAGCATGATCAGGGGATAAGCTACCAAAAATTGATTTAAGCACATTCAATTGTGGACATCATTACAGATTCTGAGGGAAATAAAAGTATGAAGGATTTTTTAAGTTACTCTGATAAGTAGTCATAGGATAATGAAATTACTCTTTGAGATAATAAAAATAAAGAAAAGTCTAGCAGCTTTTTTTTTCTTTTCTGTTTTTGAAATTTGTGGAACAGGATTTATTCTAATTTTGAAGATAAGCTTTTTTAAAAAACTACTGTATAATGTGTTTATCATTATATCACTAAAGTTGTTAATAAAATATCTTTTTATTTATTAATTTTAGAATTTAACATTTACATATCTCATTCTTTTGTGATTTCTTTTGAGACAGAAGAATTTACTTCTGCATTTCACTCCTTGTTTAGATCCTGAAATTATCAAGAACATAAGAAAGATAGTATTCTGTATTTTAAATGAAGACATATGCATATTAATGGGTCAGACCTTTATTATGAAAATAAATCTTATTTATTTTTAAATTTTTAAATTTTTTAAACATATCTTTTGTGCATTGGTCTTTAGTGATCATTTCTTTATTTTTTTATTATTACTACTACTACTACTACTATTATTATTATTATTATTATTATTTTTTTTTTTTTTTTATTTTTTTTTTATTTTTTTTTTAACAAAGCAAAATATCAAAATTTAATTATTCTGGCCTTGTGACTGTCTATTTATATTAATATTTCATAACCTGTACTGGCATGCTGCATTTTGTAATTGAGATTCTGTTGTTAGTTTAGTTTTAAGATTTGTAATAAAATATTTATTTAATCATAAAGATGGAATACTGTTTCAGCTTTGTTAGAAAGATAATAAAAGTTGGTTATTTTATGACATTAATTAATAATGTAATAGAAACAATTTTTTCCTTTACCTTCCATAATGGAAACTGTACATCATTTTAATAGACTTTGTACCCATATCTGTCACTTGACATGATAACGTTTATGTAGTTTATTTAAATTATACAGACATTTCCTAATTAAAACCTCATGTAGCTTCTTTATAATGGCTTCATATTAAAATATGAATTCACATAATTTATGATTCTTTAGTCTTTATCTTATTATTTTTGTTATCTTTGACTATTTAAAAGTATTTTTATCATTACATCTTTAATAATTTGTTTTACATACAATTTCATTTACTTACTTTGATCAATATTTCATCAGCAATAATAAATTAAAAGAACCTAAAGGACATAGATCACAAACTGAAAATAATAACACACACACATACATACATACACAAAACACAACAGAGAAAATATTTCTTTGATGACACAGGATTCACATTGCCATCATACTTCCATTAATATGTGTTGAAGAAATATTTTAAATAATCACAGTGGCAACACCAACAACAACAAATGTGTGTTTATTAAAACAATAAATGCTGTTATATTGTTTTATTTCCAGGGTCAAAAATGTATTGAGTCTATTTTTAATTTAGAAATTATTAAAAAAAAAAATCTATAAAACACATAAAATTCAGACATAATTTATCTTTTATTCCTAAAATGAAATAATATAAAATAATAATGTAACAAATATTCTAGTTAAATAGCTACCTTGTATTAGTGTTTATACATGACATGTTGTTTTTCTTCTTCTCTTTTTTCAGTTATTTATACATTTTGTACATTGCTGGAGCAATATCTATGTTATCTAATATGATTATACTTAATTTAATATACAGCCTACTGATATGTGTTATATTCTGCATAGAGGCAATATGTGATGATTAGATATATTTTTGGGATAGAATAGTATTTACTTCAATAAATAACATTTTACACACACACACACACACACACACACACACACACACACACACACACATTTAATGTTTAATTGCTTAACAGATTGTAGAAGAGCAATTTTTGTTAAAAAATTACGAATTGTTATTTAAGTACTATTTTGTTTTAATGTATAGTGACAACAAAATCAATACAAATGCATCAAGTATGGTGAGTTGAGAAATAAAACTGTTAATTTCATTTAGTTTTTGTATTACTTAGGATTGTAGGATAAAAGAAATAACTGGTTACTGTCTTAAGATATCAGTTTTTATCCTGCTCAACTCTGTCTCACTGAATCGGGTCATTCTTACCTCAGCAGGATAAACTGATATCTTAAGATATATATGTGTGTATGTGTGTATATATATATATGTATATATGTATATATAAATTGTACTAGCTTACTAAAGTTTTTAATATGTCCGTTCATACCTTTTATGTATACCTGTGTGGTAAAAAGTATTTTTGTTCTTAATATTTAATATTATATCCTTATGACAGCAAATGTTATAAACATAATTTTTGCTCTTTATTTATTTATTTTTTTTAAATATATCCATATGTAAATAGCTTCATTTTACATTATTATTTTTTTTTAATGTACCCCCTATGCCAGCAGCTGTAATTGACATTTTTTGTTTGTTTTTATTTTGTGTTGGCAGATGTGTTATTTGATCTAAGTTTTTTTTTGTATTTAAATTTTTCATACTTTTATTATTATGTCATCATAATTACCATTTAAATGTTGTTTTTTTTTCTTTTTCTTTAAGTGATATCAGTGAGAGAGAAAGAAGCTGTTAAACTTGACCCCAGTGATGGAGAATCTTCAGGACTATCTATTCCAGACTACTCTGAGAGACGATCTCTGCCCATCTCCATACCGGACTATCAGACAGTTGGACAGGGAGAGAAATTTGTGGTAAGATTAATTAATGATACATGTACTGACTCAGCAGTTAATGTGATGTACAGCATATTGTATTAAAATGGGATCTAGAAGTTGATATATTTAGTATGTATGAAATTGCATTTTATAATGTAAAAGTATTGTGTAATAAAAGAATTCTTGAAAACGGATAATATTGAAAACTATCTTTATTAATATATTTCTCTTATTTCTGCTCAGCTAATTTAAGTGTGTTTGTGTGTGTGTGTGTGTGTGTTTGTGTGTGCATATGTTTTACTTCATATTTTATAAGCTAGAAATTTTAAGATTACATTTTAATAATTATTATTATTATTAAAATCAGTTAAATAGTAATATTGAAATAGATATAAAAAAAAAATTAACAGAAAAAGATAAGAATTTGCAGTTAATAACTATCAAAAGAAACAGATTTGTTTTCTTTACTTTTTTATTTTAAACATCATTGTCTAATGATTAAAAGAAGCAAAACACATTTCATTTATTTGTTTTAAAAATTAAAACTTTCATATTTTATTTTTTTGAAATGTTATTTATTATTATTTATTTTTTTTGCCTGTGTTTCATTTTGGAATTTAAATTAAAATCATGTATTTCTTTAAGCCACATTTATAGTTTCAGTTGTTTGTAATATTTATGAAAGAAGTAAATAGGAAATGATAATAATGTTTTTGGGACAGTTATAAAATGTAAATATTTTATTAGACAATAATTTAAGCTGTGTTTAGTGTTACTTTACTACCAATTTGTGCAAAATTGGGTAATTAATTTTGTTCTGATAAGTCACATTTTTTATATATTTTTTTATATATTTTTTTAATTATTATAAATAGAGGTCTACATGTGTCAGTATGTCAGTTAATATATTAATGATTTCCAGGAACATATCTTTGTTTTTCTAACCATTAATTTTAAATATAAAATTTGTTTCTTTAAACTTGGGAGGACAAAATATACTGTTAATTTCTTGAAATTGTACAGCATTTAAAATAAAACAGCAGTTCAAAAGCAACAGCAACCCCCCCAAAAAATAACCCTCCTTCACCAACAACAACAAAAATAATATTAAAATAAATAAAACAAATAAAAAAGTGAACATATACAACATAACAAATTTGATAAAACAGTTTATCATGAAATTTGGCTGAAATGTATCTAAATAAAGATTTATGACAAAATACTACAAATTAAATTTAATTTACAGCTCAAGAGAAATAGTTACAAATGATATCTTTTCAAGAATTTTAGACTAAACTGTTTTGCATATGTGAAAGAAGAACATATTTTTCATCTTTTCAATCGATGAAGTTAGACGTAGTACAAGCTATATTTTTTCTATGTTGAAAATTTCCACCAAAGAGAAGATCCAAATTCTGCGAAATAAAATCTTGCTTAATATCAGACTAAATTATTTTGTATTAGAAATTTCAGATTTTTTTTTTGTGTTCCATTGAATAAGAATTATTGATTATTTTTCAGCATTTATTGATGCAGAATAAATGTAAAAATGTTTCTTACTTGCATATGTAATGAGAGAGTATGTTTTGGAAAATGTTGTGCCCATTTCTGATGAGTAAGAATGTTTTGGAAATTCTGGCAGGAGCTGTCATTTGATATTAGATATACTAGCAAATGTCCCGGTTATTTAATAATTTATCTCTATTTCAAAATGAAGAAAGCATAATATCAATATCTGTATTCAGACATAATGTTGAACAACAAAAAAGAACCCCAAAACAAAAACATTTTAACAAAAAAAATTGTGTCAGTTCGTGTTGGTAATGTTGATGTTGTTATTCCCTCACCAGTTAGAAAAAAAATATCTAAAAAAAAAATTAAAGGGATGAAGAACATTTTTGATCATTTGCAGATGTTAATATTGACAAATGAGTTTGATTTATTGGCAAAGGTTAATATTTTAAGATATTTTTCTGTGTAAAAGGATGTTTTAAGAATGTTTCATGTTCTTTTTGAAGTTTAAAATTCAGAAAGATGACTAATTGAATAGCTGAATGTAGAAGTATTTTGATTAAGTAGATTAATTACAGCTGTGACTTCAGCTATTTTATTATAAATATCCATGGGCCTGCATAAACATACAGACAACACACATACACAAAACATACACTGGTACATGCACACACATTTACAGACAGACACACACTTACTTTCACAAATAACATTTCACTGCATAACCAGATATTAAATTAGATATTTGTAACAAGAATAGTTACAAAGTTTGTGTAATAAATGTTTATGATAAATTTTCATTTAATTTTTTAGAATTATTTATATGAGTGATATAATATATGCGCGCACGTGCACGCACACACACGCACACACGCACACACACACTATCTATGTGTATAGAGATATAGATACACATATACATATACATATACATACACAAATACACACACACACACAAACTTTTACATATTTCATAAATAATTATAGTTCATTCAAACTACAAATAAATAGGTGTGTATTCTAAACAGAAGTAAAGTAAAATACTAATAAAAATATGAAAAGAAAGAAAGAAAAAAAAAAATTAAAGAGATAATATTAATACAAATAGTATTAAACTGTGTATACAAAACCACCTAAAAATTCAGCAGAAAGGAGACAGCTGGACAGATGGATGTTACATGTGTATTAAACCCCTATTATTTCTTACGAAGCTGCAGTTAGAATGGTGTAACTGTCAGGTAAAATAATTGTAAGTTATGAAATTCCTATTAACATCAAACTACATTTATATGATTTGCATCGATTGTTCATAGATTGATAATCCTTTGTTAGCTGTCTTTTTATTATGGTTATTATTATTGATTTGTTATCTATAACGTGACTGGACAACTTTAGTCTGAGCCACGCTTATAAAGCTCGAAATGTAGTGTTTCCAATAAAGGTTTATGTAACAAATGATGAATATAATTATTTATATGTGAAAAATATTTTCATTACTATCTTCCCTTAGAACAGTTGGTAGTAAAGAATTGTTTTTTTTTTATAAGTAATTCTTTCAGTTTCGTGATACTGCTATTATTTCTAAAGCAGTATATACATACATATGTACACCCACATGCACAAATGTGCATACCTTACATACAGATACTTTCACACACTTTCAAATGCCAGTATTACAGTCTGTCCATTATACAGAATTTATTACAAGTTATGAATATAATTTATCATTACATCAGATATTGAATTACAACAATAACTGGTGTCAGTTATGTGAGATGTAATCATATATGTAGACACAAACATGTGCACACTTACATACACTCACAAGAATGCATGCATGTGTGAAAACACAACACACACACATACACTCACAATTAGTTTATGATAGTTAATTCAGCCTACAAGTATACAAACCTCATTACCAGATCAAATGATAAAAATAATTTCTGTCAGTGGCAGAAAACAGCTGTTAACATATCAATCACCATTCAGATCTCATGAGAATTCATTTCTTGTTTTTAATTTGTTGGAATGTTAGATTAATACACATTTTGTTGCCTTTAGAAAAATAAATTTGTTTGGGTCAAAAACCAATATGCTTAGATTATGCCAAATTTTGAAACACACATGCATGCACGCATGCATGCGCACATACACACACACACACTGACACACACACACACTGACACACACACTCGGACCCACATCCTCCCCTTTACATTTATACTCCAGAAATCAATGAAAAATAATTTATGATAGTGAAAAATAGAATGAATCTGTCTGTCTATCTCTTTGTTCATCTGTCCACCAATCTATTGATCTATATAAAACTAATTCTTCTCTTGTGGATTACAAAACATATATAAAAGAAAACTAAATATGTTAAATATGTAGTCTGTTTTTCATTTCTAGTACATCTTTATCATAATAGAAATCTTTAATGGATGACTTTTAATCCACATCGGACTTTACAGACAGTAATGGATTTTAAATAACAGTTCTTTAACTTGAAGAATACCTAACAAGAATTAAGTATTTTGAAGTATATGATTCAGTAATGCTACAATAAATAGTTTATTTTTGACAGTATTATTCAGAAAAGTAATTACTGTTTATTTTTGATCAAGTTATTTTTTCTTCATTTATTTCACATATATACATATATTAATTTTATGTTACCTTTATTGTATGTATAACATTTTTAATAATCTGTCTGCGAGTGAACTATATTGTTCTGATATTTGGATTTTTTCTAAAATTGGTCTCCAATCAGTAATCTTTATTTTTATTACTTTGTTTTGGTTTGAATTAGCGACTTAATAAAATTTCAAAATTTCATATGGCATTCATATCTTTTCTCTTTGTGATGTCATTCTTTTACACGCATTCGAAAATTGCAAACAGCACTGGTATCTTATTTTTGATTTGATATCAGTCTTGCCAGTCAGTAATTTATTTATTTTCACCTCATTATTGCTACCACTTCTCCTTTATCTGTTAAAACTGTCCTTCATTACAGTATGAGATCAGAAAGTAATGGACTCAAGTGAATAAATATATTTTGCCATTTTTTTCTGCTCTGACGCCAGTAGAAGACAAAATTATCCATTAACACTTGCAGAGAGTTAACTGCAACTTAGCGTGCAGTGGACAATTACCAGCAGATACTTCTCTTCCTAAGCCTTTGAGCCAAACAGGGAAGTCATTTGTATGAATAGAGCAACCAGTATGGCCAAAGCTAAGATAACCAACGAGCAGATGGGGAATTCTCGCCACATTTTGATAAATTGGGTTATTCACGTACACCGTGGACCAAAGATCTATCATCGATGAGATCAATACATTTTGCTGACAGTCAGAAATTGAGAGTTTAACATGTTAACAGTGCTTTGTTGGTCTCTTGATTGTAGCTTAGGTCTACAAGGTTTTCAATAATAATAAAAAAAAAAAAAAAATCTTCTTGCAATCCTTGCTAGATGGACCGGTCATTTGCTGGTGTGACTGGGTAAAATTTGTCATTGGCTGACAGTGTAGGAAGTTAACTAATTTTGTTACACGTAGATAGAATTTCGCACACAGACATAATGCCAGATTTAGGGGGTGCACTAATTTTATTTTCACTGCATTAACGGTCAGGATTGCTGAAATTGGCTGGAAATAAAAATGATTTAATGTAATCATGTTGTCCTCTTGAATTTTTTATCTTCGTGACTGCTCGAGGTTATAGAAATGTTATTTTTGTCCTCTCTGTCCACTTGTCTGTGATGCTGTCTGTTGACATTTACTTTTTTTTTTTTTCACTTACTGGGCATTTGTCTGCTCATCTGTGCCAGTTTCATTTAAAATGTTGGACTCAACTAATACAGCAGAGATCATTACATTATAATTTTTAGTTTTTTTGTTTATTTATTTACTTGGTTTTGTAACAGTGATCTTAATTCAAGAATTAATAATGGGTATGTGTTATCCTTGTATGTTATGTTTCAACTTTTTTTATTGTTAATTTATAACTCTGTTTTAAACTGTAGATCAGTTATTTAATTTTGTTTTTGTTTTTATTTTAAATAATACACTGAAGTAATGACTATCCAGAATTTGCTGGAGTTGGCTACATCAGTTTTGTAATTTTCAATCCCATTCAATTTTGTTATTGTAGAAAACTCGAGGGAAAAACCAAAAAAAAACCCCAACAATCTTTTTTTTTCTTTCTTTTCTAATATTATTGATATTTTGCAACTTGCTTTTGACCATTATTTGAAAGAATTTTTTTTATTGTCTAAGACAGAAAATTCGAAATAGCTGCAGGAATTTTCTTTGTCTCCAGGGAAACCTGTCCTTGTTGTTCTGTCATTGTGGGTATCATGTGGTTCTGTTGCTCAGCTGCACTATTGTTGTGTTGCAGCTGAACAATGCAGTTCTGTAAAGCACACAGTTTGATACAGATGAGATGTCGTCTTTAACACAACACTTTGAAATCACTCTGCAAATGGTTTTGTTGTTGGTGTGCGTGCCAAATGGCCATTTGTCTTTTGTGCATATTCAGCTGTGGTTTTGTGTGTGTATGTGAGTGTGTGTTTGATTGTGTGTGTGTGTGTGTGTGTGTGTGTGTGTGTGTGTGTAGTTAGAGAGAGAGAGATACAGAAAAAGAAAGAAAGACAGAGGATAAGAGCTAGGCACCAAGAGAGAGCAAGAAATGTAAGAGTAGGAAATTTATGTTTATAGGAGAATCTACTGCTTAGTCATTGCTATTATTTCTACTTCTATAAATTTTGAGATTATTATAACACAACAAAAAAAACACAAATTACAAACCTGACATTACTACATGCACTAACATTTTGTTCTTTTTCATTGAATATTGATCAAAAGTAATCATTTTGTAACACGATACTCTTTTGATAATTCAGTTATATATAAAGATTAAGGAATTTGTTTTTTTTTTTTTTTTTTTTTTTTAATTTCAGGTATACAATATATATATGGCTGGGCGCCACCTGTGCTCTCGGAGATACCGAGAATTCAATGCCCTTCATAACAATCTGAAACAGCAGTTTCCAGACTTTAATTTTCCAAAAATGCCAGGAAAAAAGCTTTTTCAGTTATCTGACCAGCAGCTTGATCAGAGAAGAAGAGGCTTGGAACAGTATCTTGAAAAAGGTGTTTATGTTCATCACAGTGTGATAGCACATCAGAGTATAGAGTGAAATTTGTTACAGAAAGGGTATTAAGTGCATGAGTAATTGAATTATTGTTGTGGTATATGTGTATTAATTACTACTCACACACACATATATATAATAATTGTATAATTGTATAATTGTAATATTATAAACATGAAAACATCTTCAAATGCTAATAAACTGAAACAGAAAAAAAGTAAAGAAAAAAATAAAATGTTTAATATTGTTAATAATGTTTATTTTTTTATTACTATGTAATTTATAAACAAAGTGAAATTATTTTGTTATAGTTTAAATTTTTTTTTTTTTTTTTATAAATATATGATATGTTATAAGGTGTATGTATGTGTTCCTTTTAATGAATACTTTAGATAAATCTTGTTTAGTCACTGAATATGCTACTTACGCATCCTCATTGATTTAGGGAAATTAATTACGTCCATAGTTACATCTTTAGTCAGAATTCAAACTGCATGTATAATGTCTGTTTGGGTGATTGAGTGTTTAATCAGAAAGATTTAAAAAAAAAACTTTCTCTGTTTCAGTGTGTGCTGTTCGTGTTCTTGGTGAAAGTGATATCGTACAGGAGTTTCTGTCCTCTGATGGTGAAATGGTATGTTGTTGTAGGACAATGATATCACTAATTATGACGTATCAAGTGTCGGCTAAAACCCACTGACTGTACTTAGACAGTGAAAGATTATTAAGAATCTGCTGTTTGTGTTCATAATGACTTATAAATTTGATCTGTTGACATTCCTGTTGTAGGAGTTAACGCTAAAATAGCTGTCTCGATTAATTACGGATCGTAATGGTGATAGATGTAAAATTCTTAACATCATTCGTAGTAAATGAGTAGTATTTTTTATTATGAATTTTTTAATTTTTGTTTATTATTATTGTTTTTTAATGATAAGTGTTATAAAATAAATAAAGAAAAAAGAAAAATGACACCCTTCCCGAAACAATTACAGTGAAAATAATAAATAAATAAATAAATAACCAGTCTAATGAATACCTCCCATACATCAGTTAATAAATTATATAAAAATTAAATCAGTTTGCATCAGATAGTAACTTAGATTTGATTACTTTAATGTTAGTGATAACTGAGCTGTTTAATAAATGTTAACATTCAACAGTGTATTATAGATATTTATCATTTTAACGTTTTAGAATGGAACCTCAGAGGTCGAGTTGAAAGTCTTGTTACCTGACAGAACAATATGTACAGTGTCCATTTACAGAAGTGATAATACTGATGAGGTTTATCAGGTATAATATATCTCTGTCTGTTTGAGAGTCGCACGTTATTTAGTTTCATGACGATAAATGTGTTTTCTGTCTGTTGATTAAGGAAAGTTTATTATCTGCATGTAATTTAACATAATATCTTGCTGTTGGTTTGAATAGCAGTTACTTATTTAATGCAATTTTCTACTTGGTTTTATATATATATATAGTATTACACACATACACACACACATATATATGCATATATATATATACACACACACCACACACACACACACTTAACATATATATATGTTTATTAGTTAAATATATTACCTTTAAAACATTTTCTAAGCTGCCATATTATAAATTTTATTTAGTTTACTATATATTTTAAATATGTTCTGTAAATTAAATTAATATTCAGGCTTCATATATGAAATAAATCATCAACACATTCTATTTGTTTTGTTGCAGGCTGTTGTGAATAAGCTGAACATGGGTGACAATGTTGCATCCTGTTTTTACTTATTTGAAACAGTTGAATATAACTTTGGTAAGTGTAATGAAATTATGTACAATTAGAAAAAAGTATGATTGATGTGTGAAAAGAATTTTAAATATTTGAAAAGTATGTTAAGAAATGACACTCCAATTCAAAAGACCCTTGTAATTTAAAAAAATGTTTCTGAAAACCAAAATACGTTACATAAGATACTTAAAAAATAATAATAATAAAAAAATAATATTAACTATATTAATAACAACAAAATAAGTTATATATATTTCTTGAATAACTGTAGTGATTTCTGTAGTGACTTTACCTGTACCTTTAGAGATCCTGTTAGTAGTCACAACAGTTTGAGTTATAAGAGAATGTTTGACGATGTATCTTATGATTTTATCAGTCCGGATATTAGCAAGCAGTATATGTAAAATGATGGAGTACCCATGTTCCTTCACCATGAGCATGAAAATTATTAACCTGCCTTTGCAGACGACTCTAATAATAGACATGTAGTATATGACATAATGTGACATTGGAAATAGGGTGGCTTATATATTCTTAATGAGTCAAGAATGTTTTGTGTTTTTTTTTTTGTTTTTTTTGTACTGTTTATTTATTGAAAATAATAATAATAATAATAATAATAATAAATATAATTCTGCTTCTGACAACTTTATGATTACGTTTGCAGAAAGACGTCTCCAGCCACATGAACTTCCACACAACATCTACATCCAGAACTACAGCACTGCCACTGCAACGTGCATTGTTTTGAAAAAGTGGCTTTTCTCACTGTCCAGAGAAATGATGCTGAACTCAGATGAGAGAGCGGTCAGCTTTCTCTACTGGCAGGTCGGTTATTTTTAATTTTATTTACTTTACACCGACTGCTCTGTGCCCTAACAAAGTGCAGCTGGTCACAGTATCACTCCCCTTTCATGTGCATCCTTTTGATGTGTTTTTTTTAATCTATAAATTAAAATATTGCTTTGTACTTATTTCATTTTAATTAATTTTTTTACATTTTTAAAACATTAAAAAACATAATTTTAGATTGTTTGTCAGTTATTACTAAGCATTATTTAAAATTGATTACAGTTAATATTTTTTTTATTTATAATTTCTATTCTTATGCTAATTGTTTTAATATATTTTTGTTCAGGCCATTGATGAAGTCAGCCGAGGTCATATCAAAACAGGAGATAAGCTCTATGAGTTAAAAGCTCTTCGAGATGCTACCAAAGAACTGGAGGTACTTAATATATAGTCATAATGTTACTGTTAGATGGTCAAGTGAAAGTATGGTATTTATGTATTATTAATATATTATGTAGAAATATATTAAAGCCAAAACATTATTTTCTGCTAGAAATATTCTATTTAGCTGTTGCTAAAAAGAAATCTGTTAATGTGTTAGAATGTATTTCCACTGGCAGTTCATTTTTAATAAGTATAAATAAATTTATTGTTGTCAGACTGATTTGTACTGGCAAAATTTTTTTCTTGAATAAATAAATAATGCTTGCTATAAAGTTTATGATATGGAAATATTTCTTAGTCATTATTTCATTCTGAATGTCATTATTTAACAAGATCTTTGATTGCAATGTATAAATATGTGATTTGCTCTAGATGTTATTTAATAATTATGTAAAAAATGTGTTATTGTAAAATTATCGTTCTTACTAGAGATAATTTAATAACTGCTTATTACTTGTGATATGCAACAAGTAAAAAACACAGATAAACAAACCTCAATATATAAAGCATCAACATTAATTTCAATTTACAGAAATGTATTTCTGATTTGGACACATTTAATAATATATATTTTATTCTAAATATCTTTCTTTTTTTAAACTGGATGATTGGGTAATTTGTTTCAGTATTTAAAAATTGTACGTCACTTGGATGGCTATGGAGAAGTAACATTCCCACACTGCCCCTGTGACTCTAGAAAAGATGGTCATGTGATAGCAGTGGTGGGCATCGAGTGTTTTAAACTTCAGGCTTGCAGAGAGGATGGCACCCCGGAGGTAGACTTTTATTGTTATATCCTTTATCTTTATAACTGTGTGCTTTTCAGTTATAATCATGCACGTTGTTAATACTGATTATTAGTTTCATTTAAGTTTTGCAGTACATGAAAAAGAGAGGGGAAAAAAAGGAAAAGAAAAAAGAAAGACCTTTTTCATTTTTTAGTGTAGTGTCTTAGTAAATTCTGTGTTGATAATTTTGATAAAATTTTTGCTGAAGTTTTGTTTAGATGATTTAGACAACCTTTTCACAGAATTTTGTACAGAGAAGTTTGATAATGTTTTGAATTGATGTACGTTTGAAGAAGAAATTCATTCTAATAAGATATTACATACATACATGTGTGTGTGTGTATGTGTGTGTGTGTGTATGTGTGTGTGTGTATAAAACAAGAAAATTTTATTTGTGCTATATAGGAGTAAAATATGACAGTTTTTGTTTGTTTTAGTCTCAAGTAATAGAATTTTCTTGGAAAGATGTGCAGTCATTCGAGGTGGATGAAGAGGCAATGGCTTTCAACTTTGAATACAACAGACAGGGAAAGAAACCTAGAGTTGTCAAAATATATACACAATATGTAAGTAAACTGTTAGTATTTTGAATAGTAAAATCAATTTAATACATATTATTAAATATTTTAAATTATTTTCTCACCATCTTTGATGAATAGAAACTAAAAATAGATTACAGACATTTCAAATCCAGAATAATTCATTATTTTATATGTGTGTGTGTGGGTGGATGGGTATATTTGAATTTTTTAAATTTAGTTCTTGAATAATAACTACAGAATGAAAATGTAATTAAAAATGTATTTCGTGTTTTTTTTCTTCTTTTTTTCAGTATCATTTCATGTATGATTGCTTTGAGAAAGTATCAGAAGAGTTAGAATGGGACAAATAGCATAGGTGAGACATTTTATTGATTTTTATGTTTATGAAATAATTGTTGTCTAAAGCTTTTTGCTTGTGACATATATTTTTAAAAATCATTTATCAGTGTGTATTTTGTTATCTTGGCTTTTGTCCATTTTCTATTCATATATATATTTATATATTGAAATATCAGCCAATACACAAAAAATCTATCATCTTCATTTATATTAGGAGATTTATTTTTCAGTGAAGCATACTATACATCACATTAATTAAATAATGTTTTAAAAGTTTTCATAAAAATCAGAGAAACCAATATTTAAAAATCAAGAATGTAATGAGTTTTGGCAGCTTTTGATTATTTCTTGTGTGTGTGTGCATGTCAATTGATTCTGGAGATGTGCTAATAAATATTTATTACAACTTTTTATCACTGTTTTATTTTCAGAAGTTACATTTGCATGGTGTGCCAATAAGAGTGAGTATTCATTTCCTTTCTTTTTATTTAAAACTTGAAATAAAAATGAAATTTTATCTTAGCTTCAGGAGCTTTTGATGTGAAATAGTGCATCAATTATCAATTAAAAAAATATTTGAAATTTAGAAAAATAATAATTCTTACAATCTTTAAAAAATGCTTAATGAATCCAGTTTAAAAAAAAAAAAAGGTTAAACAGATTTGTTTTCAAAAATTACTCTAAAGTGGACTAGTTATTTGAAATTGAACTAATTTTACAGTGTATATCAACAATATTCATTAAAAAAAAATATAAAAAATAATAAACATATGTAATATGAATTATAACATTATTTTCAGTAAGTTTAATACTATTATAACACAGTGTCATACTTGTAAAAATAAAAAATAAATTAAACCTTTCTTTTTGATGGTAATTCTTGTTGCAGTGAATAACCGATTATTTGTATGTTGAGACAGTCCACATATTAATATAAAGAATAACATATAATATTAAAAATTTCTTTTATTCTCAGGTAAAAATCAAAGCGTGAACAAGTGATCTGACTGCAGCATCTGACATTAAACGCGTACAGCCAATATATTTTCTTCAACCCACGCATCAGTATCTTGAACACCCCAAATATATTTTTTAGAAGAACAGCATTTTTGCTTAC
Source organism: Chrysomallon squamiferum (assembly GCA_012295275.1). Lineage (NCBI taxonomy): Eukaryota > Metazoa > Mollusca > Gastropoda > Neomphalida > Peltospiridae > Chrysomallon > Chrysomallon squamiferum. Next base: position 12,288,624 of record CM022669.1, read on the forward strand.
ACCAAAATCAATTAATATAATAAACAAAATCTACAGCTTATTTTGGCACACAGAATCGTGATGTGAAACGTTAATATGAGAGAGAAATGCGGGCTTGAAAATGTTACGAGTCTGGTATTTTGTTGGGTTTTTCTGTTTATTGTTATGCATCATATATCGCAAAAATATTATTTAAAAAAAAATACAAATTCAGACTTCACTTTAATCTGTTATGTTAATGAGAATTCATTTTAGCATTGTATATGTTCTATTGCATTTGGATGCTTTGTAAATTTGATTTGCTTCTGGGCATTCTGATTTACCTTGCCATATTTTCATTACTGACGTTATGCAGGTTTGCTGGAGTCCATACATATATATAAATATATATCCAAGATAAATACAGATATATCAAACAAACAAAATGTGTAAGTAATAAAGATAAGAGATGCAGTGTTATACTAGAATATATATTTTCAACTACAGAATCTTTTTCGTATCAAATGACTGAATTTCTTTCATTCCTTTTTTTTTTCTATTTTTTAAAGGAAATTATTTTGTAATGTTTTAAAATATCAGGTTTCTGTTACAATTATAAATGGTTTATTTACATAAGTTAAATACGGATTTTAATATAGGTTCTTTGGATTCTGAATTTATCCATTTTAGAATTATTTTATGCACTACATTTTAGGATAATCTAAGTGGATATGATCCAAAGGATATATCGTTTTTCAGAGTAAAGGGAAAATAATTTTAAAAAAGAACAAAATGTGAGGAAAAATATTTAGGATGCAAAAACAAATTGCTAAAAATTAATTTTTGAAAAGGAAAGAGTTATTGAATCCAAGAATAATTTGTAAATTATGAAATTACATTTTAATTAATATTCAAGAGTTCATTGGGTTTTTTTTTCTTCAGACTTTATAAATATGTCTATATACATTGAATAATTAAATTCCTACTATCAGTTATTATGTAAACATCATTTTTTTGTTACAAAACATTCTTACACACACACACACACGCTCACACACACACACATCAAATACACTCGTGTTTATTAAAAACATACCTTGAAAACTGAACGGTGATAAATATTTAATTTTCTTCGTCTGCTGAACCCTGTGTTTATCTGTCAACCAAAGAATTATTTCTGTAAATAAGTTTTGTGTTTATTCTTAATACCATAATGAAAGAATAATGTGACAAAAAAATATACTCGTGGTGATTTGATGAATAACAAGAATACATTTTGTGTACAGTACATTCAGGTGATCAGATCATTTTTTTTTTTTAAACAAAATAATGAAGTATCTTATATGAAAGCTAAGATAAACCTTTTTCTACTGTTCATTTAATATAATTATTTTGTTCATATCGACGTAAACAAAATATATTCATCCTTTTTTCATTTTCATCATCATGTTCATTTTAACATGTGATAAATATATTAGTCTGTATGTATATGTAGACTGAAACAGAAGCTGTACATTTTATTATTAACTAAAGAAAATGAAATAACCCTAACTATTTTGGAATCGAAACATGTTGTGTTTTTATTGCAAATATATGTTAATCTGTTACTACATGTTCCAGTTAATGAAATTAATATTTAAGAATTTCTTTGTTAAATATTGTATTAATTGAATGAATTATGAATTTTGTAAAATGAAATAAATAGTATTCTGATTAAAAAATTTTTTTCTTCATTAGATAAATTAGCATTTTTTTTTCCAGTGATAGATTTTTTTCTCAGTCTCTTAAATGATTTCAGCAGTTGTTTACAACTTGTTATTATTTTTGCAATTTTAGTTGTAGTTTGCCACAGCTTAATCCTGTTCACAATTTTTTTTTGTTAATGACAATTACAATTATCATTATCATTATCATTATCATTATCATTATCATTATCATTATTATTACTATTATTATTATTTTGTTACAGACAATGGTATTCAGAAAATAGTATTCTAGTCTTTAAAGTTTTTTTTTTTGTTTTTTTCTATATTATTTTTTTGTTCTTGACATTGGATTTTTAAAGTTCTAAAACAATTTTACATTTTTATTCATGTCAGCAAAATTAAACTTTTTAATTCCAGCACATCTTTAACCTTTGTATAAAGGACACTGTCGTTTTAAGCTATTCAGAGGTTGGTTTAAGCAGGTTTTAATATAAATACATTTCAGATGTTGTGTAAAATGGTGGATCTCTAGGTAAAGCTGTGAGAAAATCCAGTGTATATAGAAAATACTAATATATGTATATATAGGATAGAACTGGTTAAACATATTCTTATTATTTATGATAATTATAAAATATTTCAAAATATATTTCTCAAACATTCTGTCTGTCACAGTTGCTTCCCTTGTAGGAAATCTTCACAGGTTGTTAATTTAAAAAAAAAATTATTATCAATTTTTTTTTTTTTTTTTTATTTTTGTTGTTTGTTTTTTGTTTTTTTAATTTTTTTTTGCGTGTAGACTTTTTTTTACTGACAGCAAAAAAACTTAAAAATTCTGGGTTACATAATACATCAGCAGTTACACAAAAATACATAGTTCAGATCAGTGACAAATATTTTTGTTTTTGTTGTGAAATGTGTGTGAGTTCAGAGTTTCATCTTTATAATTTTATATTTCTTGCAACATTTTAAAATTCATAAACATTAAATCCTTTCTTTGCTTGTATATATTTTAGGCTATCAGAGTGAAAGTTTATGTTTTGGATCTAGTTATCATAGCAATGATACAAGAGTCCTCAGTAGCACATACTAGAATTTTAATTATCACAGGGAATTTATATGGAATTTAATCAGATACAAAATAGAAGTAAAAATAAATTTAAAATATAATCTCTGTAGACTGTTTTGTAAATGAAAACTATTAGTGAACATTTTCTGGTTTATTTTTAAGAAATTTTATTTTTTTAGTATTCTTCATTATTTTCTCTTTAACTTTGATTGCTAATTTGATCTTGAAAAAGGAAAATGATTTATATTCTTTTCTCTTTTTCTTTCTAGCAGTAATAATTTTGAAGTTTGCCAGAAGAATGAATGATAGCAAATGTCTTATTAGTTTTAGAGAAAATTTAATATTCTGAATAATTTCTTATAATATCTACAGATTGACCATTACTGTGCCAGTAACACTGGAAGTGAGATAAGCTACCACAGTTAATTGTTATTAAATGAAAAAAGAAGAAAACACTTAATGAAAAGGAAATAACATTTTAGTTAAAAAACAATTTAATTGCAAATTGTACCAGTTATTTCTTTGAAAATTTATTAAATTATTAAATATATTGACGAAAAGAAAAAAGAATATATATATATATATATATATATATATTTATTTATATATTATTATTATTATTATTATTATTATCATTTTATGAATTGAAAGTTATAGAATAAACACAGCAAACATGGTTGTTTAGCATAGCTGTGACACAAAAAATTAAAAACTAATGTGCTGTCAAAGCAGTTAAAATAAGAGTTGAACTGATCAGTAGAAACTAGAAACACAGCGTTCACTAGAAAGAAAAATTTGTATATATATGTCCAAAAAATATATATATGTTTGCATTGAATAAGAAACTGTCCTTGCTCAAGATCATTTGTGGAATGTACAAAAAAATAATAATGTGTTTATTTAAAATATAATTTTAATTAATTGTGAATACTGGTATTAAGGGTGGAATGTACAAAATCAGAATAATGTAGTGTTTATTTGAAATACAGTTTTAATTAATTGAATACTGGTATTATGATTGGAATGTACAAAATTAGAATAATGTGTTGTTTATTTAAAATATGGTTTTAGTTAACTGAATACTGGTATTAAGAGTGGAATGTACAAAATCAGAATAATCTAGTTTTATTTAAAATTTAATTTTAATTAATTGAATACTGGTATTAAGAATGGAATGTACAAAATCAGAATAATGTAGTATTTATTTAAAATACAGTTTTAATTAACTGAGAATACAGGTATGAAGAGTGCAATGAAAAAAATAGAACAAAATTGAGGATGTTATGTTCCAAGTTATATGTAGTTGATTCATGTTTGTGAAACTGAAAAAACACATTGTTGAAGTAATTATGTTTTATTTCTGAGTGACAGTTTTGAATGGAATGAGAAAGAAAGAACAAATTTCTTAGAGGTAAAGATGCAGTTCTAAGTTGAACTGCATTTTAATCATATGGTTCAAGTTTGTGTGATTGTAAAATACGATTGTAGAAATCAAGCTGATTTTGTGTTTTATTTGCATGAAACATAAATTTACACAACTGGGCTTGTATGATAAAATGGGTTGCAAATGATGGAATGTAGATACTGTGAAAGACAAAGATAGTGTTCTGAATTGTATGTATTTCACTGAAATGGTTGTTTGTGGAACAATGCTTAAAATTTTTTTAGTTTTATTTCATTAAGACATTTATTTACAGTAGATTTTTTGGTATGAGATATTGGAATGTAAATAATATGAACTAAATTCAGTGATATGAATGAAGGTACTGTACTAACACACGTGTAATTCAATATCTAGTTTCAATTAGTGAAATGAAATTGTCAGGTTCGTTGAATATTTGTTTTGTTTAATTAAAATGTGTTTATGTAACTATGGATACTGGTGAAATAATATAACTTACAATACAGTAGATAAATGACAGTGTATAAAAGATTTCTTGAAGAATATTCTTAGGTTTTTATATTGAATTTTAATTATCCATGTTGAATGTAATGGATCAAAATGTTTTTAAATGGTAATATTATTAACTTGTTTTATTAATATTTAAAATGTGTATATTTAATATTAATGATAAATTAACATTTAGCAGTTAATATTAATACTAATATATTAATATAGAAAAAATATATATATATAATTATTATTAATAATAAATTAACATTCAGCAGTAAATATTAGTAGTAATTTCCATTGTTTTTTTTTTGTTTTTTTTTAATTTTAATTAAAAAAAATAACGTGTTTGGATTGAATTTATATTGAATTAAATGAAAAATAAATGTCAAAAAAAAAAAAAAAATTAAAATGTTTTGATGGTGCTACCTTAGTTAAGTTCTGTTATTAATGTTTCAAATGAATTTTAGAAAACTTTATAAAGTTGTATTACAAATTATTACTATTAAAATAATGTGTAAAAATGTGTTGTTAAATAACAGTGTGTTACAGAATATTTAAATGTGTTGTTAAATAACATTGTGCTACAATTTCAATACCATGGTAAATAGTTCATCTTTAGTTTTAAATACAGTTAGTTAAAAATGTGTCATCTTTAAATAAAACGTAGAAATTTCTTGACTGTTATTAAATACAGGTATTATTTTCAAAAAAATATATTGTTTATCCTAAAATTACAATGTTCAAATATGTGTTCATTAAATAGAATGTTAAATTTTGTCATACTTTGCCCATTTTGAATTTAGGTCACATAGTTGTGTAGGTGTGGCCATATTTTTCTTCATAAAGTTCATGTTAAAAAATAAATATCACTGGACAAAAAATTCTGTTCACAATAAAATCTTCATAATGAAAGGAAATAAAATGATAATTATTTGTTTGTTTATTTACCATTTTTAAAATATTTTATTATTATTTTTTTTTTTTAATGTGGATGTCATAAAATAACATTCATATTAGAAAAAAATAAAAATAAAAATAAAAAATTTATAATAAATAAATAAATAAATAATTTCTGCCAGTCTTTTTCTTTTATTTCATTTTATTATTATTATTATTTGTTTATTTATTTATTTATGTATATTTAAAAACAATTTTTTTTTAATAATAACATGATTTGATAAAATGTAATTCTAATTCTTGTTAGCAATTTCTTCAATTTTTTTTAATTTTTTTTTAATTTTTGTCAGTTTTGTGTTCAGATTTCCTAAATGTTTGTGAGCTTTTTATATACATGTTCTTCACACGAGTGACATATAATTATATTGGAGAATACTCAAATTCTTCAGTAATATTTTTAACACATTTTCCAAATCACTCCATTTCTTGCTAAATATAATACTTTAAAGCTCTTTTTTTTTTTTTTTTTTTTAATAATTCCTGTTTCTTACATAGTCATTACTGCTTTGGTTGTAACTGCTAAGAATTTTGAGAAGGTAATAAAGAAAGTTTGATACTGTCCATAAAGTTGTCAAATTTTAATATGTTAATGAGAGGTTGTTCCCACTATAACTGTTAGAGAAAACCTGAAAAACCAAAAGAAAATGAAAAAAAAATTAACTTAAATTAAAATTAAAAAATTAAAATTAAAAATAAATATATAAATAAATTAAAAGAATGAAAAGCACAAACATATTTCAACAATGTTACTAAAATGAATTTATTAACCGTGAAAGTAACAAAGAACTGTACCACTGTATAGATAAGTTTACATATCTCACATTAAATTTTAAGATATCTCAGGTTAAAATATAAATGAATGTTCATGTTTATTTTATTACATGTTAGTAACTATTTCCTGTAGAAACAAAATACCTTGATATTAATATTATGACTCCTACAAACAATTAATAAAACATTGTAAACTAAAAGTTTAAATTTTTTTTTTTTTTACATTATTTGATACTTCAAAAATAAAGATAGATCATAAATACTATTAATTTTAACCAGTAACAGATTTCAACTTTCACCAGCTTAATTAAAAATAAAATATGTAGCAGTATTCTGGTCAGGTATATATCATTGTGTAATAAATTTCTTTATGGCTTCTTTGTCTGTTAGAGTAATACAAATATTTTAATTTTATAAAGATAATATGATGTATATCTATATATATATATATATTTGTACATTTAACTTAGAGCTTATATTGTGCAGCAGTTGCTAGCAGCTTTAATAAAGCTCTTTTTGAAGATATGTAAATAAAGTTGTCATAAAATGTTTCTTCTTCTTGTATTTCTTTTCAACTTGTTTTTATATTGTAAATTTTTTTATATTTTTTTATCTTTTGAAATCTCATAAAAAAAAAAAATGAATGCATGTTCGTTGATAATATTGAAGCTATCATCACAGAATAGTAAAAAAAAAAAAAAAAATGATAATGGTAAAAAAAATAACAACACATTTTCTAGGAAAAAAAACCCACACAAAAATAACATTTCCCACATAACCAATAAACCCCAAAATAAATCAACACTATCAGATTTAATTTTTTACCTGACCTCATTTATATCAGTTCATTGTATATAAAAAATACTTAGATATGCATTATACATATACTGTGTATATATATATATGTAAACAGTTGTTATGTATACATACATGTACACACACACACAATCAATAATCTGTCATAAGTAGATTGATAAAAAAAACATTTTCAAAAAAAAAAAATAGTAAAAAATACATATAAAAAAAGAAAAAGTAAACCATTGTTTTTAAAATATTCTGTTCATTAACTCAAATAAATAAACCTTGAGTTTTAAAATATTTCTTGCCTTTTCTTTTGAATTAATTAATAATACCAAGTCTTAGAGGTAAAGCCACTATTTCTGATTTTGCAGTTAAGGCAATGGCATTCTAAAAGATTAACAGGTAGGAATTGTCAAAGAGTAACAACTACTACAAGCAGTAGTAGTGGTAGTAATAATAATGAACACAATTAACAATGTTTTGATAATGCAAAAAAAAAAAAAAAAAGAAAAAAAAAAAAGACATTATCAAAATATATTTTCTGAATATTTTATTTTTCCAAATTACTAAAAAAAATATTTTTGAGAACAATACATAAGATATGTACATGGTTGAAAATGACTAAGACAAAGTATGACTTCAGAATACTGAGCATAATATGTGTGTGCAAGTGTTGAAACTGTACCAAACTATGTGAAATTAATAAAAATAATAATAATAATAAATATAAATAAAAAAATAAATAATATAAATAATAAAAAATAATAAAAAGGAAAGAAAACTGTAAACATAAAGAATAAAATATACAAATAATAATAATAAATAAATAAATATAGAAAAATAATAAAAATAAGTCATAAAAAAAAATAAAAAATAATGTAAAAATAAATAATAATAATAATAATAATAATAATAATAATAATAATAATAATAATAATAATAATAATAATAAATAAAATACTTAAATAAACAATTTGCACTAGCAAACTGATTAAGCCTTCAGAGTAAAGAATAGCAGCTTCTTGGATTGAAAGTCGGAATCCTGTTTTGAGACTTATTTGTTGACAAGTAAAATCATTGCAAGTTTTCTAAGCTTAACTAATCTTTTATCTTGGATGTTTAAATCAGACTACTGGAATATTGGTGTGCTTGAATATTCTCTGCAAGTTACTACATTTCAGACAGTTAATTGAATTACATTCAATAGTAATTAAACATTATATATATATATATATATAAAAAGTTTAACTACTATTTAATGTAATATAATATAAATTAAATAATAATATATAAAAACAAAATAAAAACAGTAACTTCACATAATTACATTTATTTTGAAAATATTTACTATGTAAAAAAATCCATAATTTTGAGTTTAGCAAGTCTAATTTGATTTTCACAATTACAAAAAAAAAAAAAAAAAAAAAAAAAATGAAAAGAATTTGAAAATGCCTTACAGGCAGACGAAAATATTATTATTCATAATAATTGTTATCTAGATTTGTTTTCCATGATGTGAAATTAACAACATAAATTAGTGGATTACATGGCAATGACATCCATAATATATGAATAATTATAACAGTGTGTGTGTGTGTGTGTGTGTGTGTGTGTGTGTGTGTGTGTGTGTGTGTGTTTATAATACATATTTATACTAGATAATTTTAAGATATGTAAAATGACTTACAGCAACGTCCACATGAATAAATAATGCTGAACACAATATTTCTACATCAACATAATCTGATTAAAATCTAATCTGATAATCTTCATTACAAACAGATTAAGAGCTGATTTGTGAATACATTCTGTTAAGAATAGGATGAAAGGATAGAATATATTTTTATGCAAATTTTTTTTTTTTTTTTTTTAAATAGATTGAAAAAATATAAATTCAAAGTAATTCCATTATTTATAATCATTTTGAATAGTTGTTAGTATAATTAATTAACAGCATTACTATTACCATATTAAGTGACATCAATAACATAAGTCTGAAATGCTTTGAACTTGAAGTAATTATATTTTAAAATTATAAATACTCTTTTTAGTTTTTATAAAATAAATAAATGGAGTGTAATTATCAGAATATATATTAAAATATATAGTATGTTATTTACTTCTTTTCTTTTTAAAAGTAACAAAATAAAACAAAACAGAATGAAATGAGGAAAGAAAAAAGAATAAAAGACAAAGAAAACGAATTTAGTCTCAAAAATAAAAATACAATTATAATAAACGTAAGAACTGATTTAGTGTTATTTGATTTTATACATTTATATTATTTTTCAAAAATTTAAAAATTCTTTGTTTACAATACACAAAATATCAGCTGCTCATATTTATGCTGCTTGTTTTCTTAATTTACATTTAGCAAAATATTATTAAGGTATCAAAATAACTTATACAATATCCTGAGTCATGACTTAAAAAAGGTTAGAACAAGAACAAAACTGACATAAACAGTTAGAAAGAAAAAAAACAAAACAAAAAAAACCCCCAAAAACTGAGACACAACCTATAATTTAATAATTTAATAAAATAATTAATAATAATAAGCATAATAATATAATGATAATAATAATAATATAATGATAATATCAAACTGCATTATGTTCCAATAGAAACATTTTTATGAGATCTTAATAAAATTGTCCTACAGTGAAAAATTGTGTACCCTGTTCTTTCTGGAATGCTGGAGAGTGACTATTTCAAATAGGTTCTGAATGAATTGACTATAAAACTTTGACATTTAAGGGAAAAATTTGAAAAAATAAATGTTTAACAAAATAATAGCATTTTCCTTTATTTAAAAAAAAAAAAAAAAAAAAAAAAAATAAAAATAAAATAAAAAATAAAAAGTTAAAAAGAAAAAAAGAGAAGAAAAAATGTATTTAATATTATTTTGACAAATCATTTATCATTCTTATCCATGAACTGGTTTCAAGGTCCAGAAGAATATAAACAAGAGAAACAAAGTCAATATTCCTACTTAAGTTATGACTCAGTTTGTATATCTCATTTCCTGTCCTCATAAAGATTTGATAAAGAAAAATACAACATCAAGTTTTAAATTTACTATGTTTTATAAAAAAAAAAATCATAAAATGATATTCATGATAGTTTTTCACTAATAAACACTATGTTTTATTTTTCTCTATTAAAATACCATTAACAATATGTCAAAACAATATGGGATTTTTTTTTTTAATACATATATATATTTTCTTTTTTATACAAAGCAGAAATACTATACAAATAATATTATTTATAAATAAAGTCAGAATATTATTTTTATTTTGCTAATTTCTGTGAAGGTTATAATAAGTATAATTCAGTATTTCAAAATTTAACTACAATTTATACTCAAATAATTAGCATATTTTATTATTATCTATTTAGCTATTATATTTCTTATTATTTGATAAATAAATAAATAAAAATCTGGATTATATGTAAACGAGATATAATAGGGTATAACAGTTCAGAAGATAATAGTCAGCCATTCTTAAAACCTAAGTGTAACATTCTGGCTGTTTATTTTGGCAGTGTAATGCGTCATACTTCATAACTCTGTTTTATGAAATAACAAGGAACAAAATAAACTGAAGATTACAATAAAAAAAATATAAATAAAATAAAATGAAATAAAATAACATAAAATCCTGTATTCTGAAGATGTACAAAAATTAGTAACAATAAGACACTGCAGGGAGGGAAATAGGAAAGATAAAAAATATCTGAATAGATGGAGAACATATTGGTAATAATAACTGGAATTAAATAAATAAATAAATAACATAAAATAGAAGAAAGAAATAAAATATTGTGAAACAACATTTATCTGCTGAAATATTTCAATGTGTATCTGTACTTGAATAGAAACAAATAAAGAAAACCAAAAAACAAACAACAACAACAAAACATCATTTTAAATACAGAGTAAGTATAATAAATTCAATGTTGCATGACTAATTAATCAAAAATCATGGTATGTTCTCTCCTGCTTATATCAGTTCTGTATTGTCTTCATTTTCTTAATTGATCATTAGAAAAAAAAAAGAAAAAAAATTAATAATAATAACAGTGGTAGTAGTAATAGTAGTAGTAGTAATAATAATAATAACTAAAAAATTCAATAAAAATAAAAAAGATTTCAAAATTAAAAAAAGGAAGAAAAAGTCCACTGGTTAATATAAAGATTTACTTTCAAGTTTATATATATATATACATCTTTAGCCATTTGCTTTTTGTACTTAGGAGTAATGTTTGACATGTTATAATAAATTTGAATTAAAAAGTAAAAGGCACATTATTTTGATGTTTACACTACATTTACAAAAAAATTACAAATTTTGAGCAATTTAAATTTATGTACACAAATATAAAACACAGAAATGAAAATTATACTATTAATTATTTTAAAAATAAACACAAGCATTGATTACTGAGTCAAAAGGAATGAAATATCAGCTTTAATCTGCCACCAGATACAGCCCTAATAAGAACAAACTATATTTAGTGTCGTCTGTTGACAGAATAATAGAAAAAATAAAAAAAATAAAACCTTTGTGCATTCTTACAGGCTGTTCTTTATAAAATATTTACTGCAAAATATTATTAAATACTGAGGATGGAAAATGAAAAAATTAAAATTAAAGAAAAAGACACATGATCATTGATTATAAATAACAGCAAAGAACCATCACCTACATAATTATATCAAAACAGTCTGCATTTTCACCTGATATGAACATTTCTTAATAACAAATATTATTATTTTAATTCGAACTATATACAGATAATTCATTAGGTAAATAATTAGCTTTATCTACATACACTATGATTTCTAATTTGGCTATTTTATGACGCTATTTCATTGTAATTTGATATAAATATATAATTAAAAAAAAAAAAATAAATAAAACTCTATACCCAGTTTACAGTTATTTCAATACATAATTAATAATGCCACCTACAAAAAAACCTATTTAATATCAATATTTTAATTATAGAGCATATAGAGCATACATTCTTTGGTTAGTAACTATATATCTTGATTTTATCAAACACGCAGAAACTTTGACATGATTGAGAACTGTCACAGAATTATTATTTTTATTCTGTTTTTTTTTCACTTTAGTACTTGTTTGCTGATTGATTTTTTTTTTTTATAAATATATATTTAGATTTAAAAAAAAAGAAAAAGTTTATTTATTGTTATTTTTTAAAATATGATAATCTCTGTTATTGAGACTCATCTGAAAATTAAAAACTGAATTCAGAACCAAGTACATGCACTTTGTACACTGAATTTTTTTGTAACATTTAATATTTTTTTAGCTGGATTAGATCAATATATTACTATACTTAATGTAATTGTTTATCAAAGTTAGGAGATCAAATTATTTTATCTTTAGAGCAAAGTTTGTCTTCCTTACTTTAACAGCTGGATTCATCAACTTACAATTTGAATCATATCTGAAAACTTAATAAAAATATATATATCAAATGTACATAGTCCACATACATGTTATTCATGCACTGTTTAAACTTTTGTTTTTCTGAATTGACAGTTTTATTATTGTTCTGTTAACATTGCAGTTTTAAACTGGAAATAACATTATTTTTTCCATGGCCTTCTATTTAATCAAGGCTGAAATATATTTGACACACATTCATTGTAATACTGATTTTTCATTCTTTCTTATTTGATTTCTTTTTCCTCTTCATGTCTAAAACATAATGTAAGAATTTTAGTCGGAATCTTCATCATCACCATAATCATCTGTGTATCTTGATGACCTTGAACCAGCTGAAACATCAACAAATAATTGTGTATTGTTTTAAAGTATAACCAAAAAAAAAATGATTTTAAAGAAATAAAAAATCCAAATTATTCGAGATAAATAACAGTTATAAAGACTACTGAAATAAATAACAATTTAAGATAAAAATAAAAGTTATGGGTGCTTCTGAAATTAATAAATAAAAAAAATAAAAAAAAAAAAAAAACTTTTTAGAAAGCAATAATAATAAGTCAGTTCTAAAGTCCTTTTTTATTTCTTGTTATTTTTTTAACTTTCAACCTGAAGAGCTACTATTACATCATAAATGAGAACAATAATTATCTTAAATAACCAGGTCAACTGTATTTTTAAATGACAATTTGTTTTTATATATTTAATGTTGACAAAAGGCTCAAATGAAAGTTATTTCAGCCATTTTGTCCTACCTGCATCTCTCAAAGCTGCTGCAATGGCTGGTTCTTTAGTCAGATCAACAGGAAGTTTTCCATCATTGTTTTTTATTGTAGCATCAGCTCCTGAAGAACAATTGATTTATTTTCATTTTTTATAATAAATTTAAATATATTAAAAACATCTTTTTAATTATATAATTTAATTTAAATAAATAATAAAAAAAAAAAATTATATTTAAATATTTTATAATCATTTTTCAAAAATTAGTTTAGTTTTTTAAAGATATTTTCCCATATTTTTCTATCTTAATGTCAATTTATATTCTGATAATAATTATATAACATTATTAAAATATAAAAAAAGAATTTAAAAGATTATTTTATTTTATTTTTCATATTCTCATTTTATTTCTGTATCTCATTTAATTACATTAATAGTAACACTTAACATAAAGTTACTTACTATACTTGAATATTACAGATTTATATTTAATTACATATTTTTAGCTAATTTCTCATTTTAGCATCTGTTTATTTCAACACAATTACACTGGCCTATCTGTATTGCCCTTTGAATATAAATACATTCACTTATCCATATAAATAGTATTATAAAACAATAAAGCTCCAGGGTTAACAAACAGACAAAAATAAAAGAGTACAAGGAAGGAAGGAAAAATTAAATTTAAGAAAAACAAAAGAGAGTAAGGGAAACAGGAAATAAAACTGAGAAAAAGAGATAAATAAAACAGATAACAAAAGACAAACTGAAATTCAGAAAACAAGAAATACTGGTAGATACTGGATTATGTACAACAAATGTTTGAAAAACTCAAAAATCATTACCTTTATCTAACAACATTTTTACACACTGCTCATGATTTCTCCAGGCTGCTGAATGCAATGGTGTGTCACCAAGTTTATTCTGAAATATGAAAAAATTGGATTAAAAAAATATCACTGTCACAACAACAAATGTACTGTAAATAATTTCAAACTCTTGAAATTCAAACAGGCACTTAGTCAAATTATACTTCAAAACAAATAAACAAAACTACACATTTTTCATCTGTAAGGATAACAAGACCTTTTTGTTTGCTGTATTTAAATCCTCAAGTTGAGAGGGTATCTAATTTCTGTACAAAGTCTTGACCTAACACGAGGCCTACATTACTTTTAAGATAATATTAGTGAAACAGAACATCTGTTCGGTTTCAGAATCATCAGAAAAACAAGACACTTATAGTGATTTATGAAAGTGTACCTGCACATCGATCTGACAGTTCTGGACAGCAAGTAACATTTCTAAAGCTTTGATGTGACCGCCGTGGCTAGCCCAGTGCAGTGGTGTGGATCCGGCTTTGTCCAGTCCATTGACAGACACCTGTAATAAATGTCAGATGACACTGACCAGTTCTGTGTTGTATTTGTAAATAAAAATATATATTACGCTTAATACAGACCACTTGTTAAATACCACACATAGAAGATGCTGTTGCTGTAACTCACTAATTAAGTAGGTGCCCATGTACGATGCATGTATTTACTCAAGACTAAAGATTATTAATTGTTTTTGGGGATGTCCATTCCCATCAGTGCTCAAGCCTTAACTTATCAAATGATATAGATTGTGTATTCATGCTTTTGTCATGATGCATGCAATACCCATCAGTTATTAGATTTTAATTAACCTTTATATTATCTCATATTTATAAAATCATTTATTTTCTGATATTTATCAAATATCTTTGCAAGTTAAAAGTAACCTTTTTCATATTAAGAGTTTATATATAAATAAATAATTGCCATTAGTTCTTCTTCCCTAAACTCTAAAATAATTCTGTGTTGTCTTTGATGAATGTAACTCTAAATAAATAGTTCTGTCTGAAGTAAAGAAAGAAGTTTTTGTTTATTTTAAACTTTTTTTTAAAAGTTACTTTGCTCCAGAGGCATATATTACATTAGGGCTTGCTATACTCCTTAATTTACACACACACACACACACACACACACATGTATGTATTTCCAGTGTATCCTGTGAAACATTTCCTTTGGCTCTAAGATTATAAAGACTAAATAAAAGGAAAATAACTGTATTTAATATATTAATATTATATATCTATGTGTACCTGTTGTGTATGTGTGTGTGTGAATCTGTCTGTCTGTCTGTGTGTTTCTGTGTATGTGATTACGTATATGTTTGTGTACTTACAAAGACATACAGATATCATGATTCATGAATACCAAGTAACCCATATCATATAATTTTTAAAATCTATTATTTTAAAATCAGTTTTAAATGAATTTCAAACTCACTCTGTTGCTAATGCACTCTCTCATGAAGTCTATGTTTCCTCGTTTGGCTGCCTCGTGCAATGGGTGATCAATTGATTCTGTGTTTTCCTCGACTGCAAAATGAAAATCACACAATTTAATAACGCCTTCAATTTACAGTTTTTAAAATGAATTACGAGTAAATCATGAAATCAGAAGAGGCAACCAATTTTTATCAGTCAGAAAGGTTACAACTGATCTCATGAATAATTTTAAAAGAAATTCCAGATGTAACATTTTCAGTATGCAGTTTATTCAAAATCTAAGAAAATATGCAAGCAAATGCAAATGTACAATTAAAAATGAACAACAATGAAATGAAAAATGGTATTCTTACAAATTAAATAAAGAAAATCAATACTCATTTTGGATTCCTTTCAGTCAAAAAAGTAGTGTCATTGAATATAAAATACGTCTTTTTAAATATGTAGTATATTTGTTTATTAATATCTCATATAGACCTCTAACTTATCAAATCATAAGTAAGAAACATTTTAGATTAATATTAACCCCCTCCCCATACACAGAGGCGTATTTAAAAAATTAGTTCTTAATTTATTATGGTTGCATACAGTTAAGCTGTGGGCTTAATCATAAATTATCCATATCCAACTAATATTTACTTTTAGCTAATAGCAGCCCTTGGCTAAATGCTTTAAGTTAACAACAGATTATAATAGCATTGACTTTTGTAGCTGATTGCCAACACTGGCATTTTGGAAACAGGCATCAAATAAATTTAATTTCATATTCATTAGCATATTTGTAAGTTATCAATATCAATTAATGAAACATGTTAATAACAATTTAACAAGGAACAAATACAAATTAAAACTGCATGTGTCAGTCATTCTTTTTCTTATAATGTCACTGTGTTTAATGCAAGAGACATTTTAAGAGTTACTAAATTCTAAATCTCATGAGGATTATTATATAATTTTATTTCTTAATCAGTTAATGATACAGAAGAGTGAAAAAGAAATATATAGTGAAAAAATCAATTTTTTTTGTATTTAAAATCTTTAATTTAAAACCCTTAAATATATATATATATATATATATATATAAAAAGATAATATAAAAATAGATAAAGATCTTTAAATAGTATCTGTATCATATAACTGTACCATGCAGCTATTAATTTTCTTTCAGAATATATAAATTTATTACCATAGTTACTAGGAATGAGTCCAACCTTGGTGCCACATTTTGCCTTCCACCAGCCTGGATCTGTCATATCAAGAATATAAAGCAGGTCACCTTCGTCAAATGTGAGCTCATCATTCTGTGGAAAGTTTCAAAACAAAATGCAACTAAATATCTATCTATCTATCTATCTTAATATATGTATATAACATTTCTCAAAATCCCACACATACAGCAGGTATTTTTTCTTTTTAGGAGGTATTTGTTCTTTAAATATTAAGTCAATAAAAAAATTAAAAATTAAAAATTAAAACAATATTTAACACAGAATTATTTATTAAAGTTATTTAAAGTAAAATATAACCCAATAGTTATTAGTGAATACTTTTACTTTAAAGTTTACTGTAATGAAGACATCAAAACATACCTGCTGTGCATCATATTTGTACATAGCTCGCACCACCTTTACTTGTCCTGAAAATTTTAATTTGATTTATTGATTAAAATTGCCTTCATATAATTTCAGATGCAACTTTATTATAAGTCTGATAAATGCAATCACCATACTATGATACTTGAGAGAGAGAGAGAGAGAGAGAGAGAGAGAGAGAGAGAGAGAGAGAGAGAGAGAGAGAGAGAGAGAGAGAGAGAGAGAGAGAGAGAGATTCTGGTTGTCTACTTACTGGAATATCTTACATAACACAGTTATTAACTATCAGACAGTATAGGAAATAAGCTCGAGAAATTCAGTCACTGAGTCAAGCATCATCATGATCACGTAACCCGGAAGCACGATACATTGAATCGATAGTTTCATAATAGAGCACGCCACTTTAAAATTTATTCTGACACTTAGAACAGTATTTGATTCAGGCAAACAAATTTAACTTCCGTGATTTGAAAATATTCTAATTTCATACCTGGTTTTGGGACCGGCGGAGGGGGCCTAGAAGGCCGAGGTACAGTTGTCATTTTGGCTAGTACTCAATCGGAATAACCAGCAACAGGAAGTAGTATTAAACAGGAAGGGAAGTGACCCGTTACATGTGACCTTTAAGCCTTTCTGCTAATACCGCATTGTCATCCTCGTGTTACTGTCGCAATAACAACAGCTGTAAAATAAGAAAGTATCATTTATAACTATAAGCCTTTTATTGTGGTTTCTGTGGTTATTATCATGCTGAGAAGACAAGATGTGTCTGAACAACAACAATGAAACCTACATAAAATAAACAAGTTAATACCAGCATAAAGTTTATTATTATTTTAATAATTAAATTGTATGGAAAATAATATCACTAGTTGTTATCTGAGTATTCTTATAATTTCTACCTAGAGATTAGTTTTCTATTTCACCTCAGTCATATAAAGAATAAACAGCAGTTATATATTATACGCAGGTTGTGTAAAGTGGGTGGACCTTCACCTTTGAAGGCCATCAAAAATAAAAGAGTCCTGAATCGAGATCACTGTATATAAATATATTCACAACCATTCTTTTGTGGTTGTTAAAATATCGTCCATAATATAAACTGAATAGAATCAGTGGCAGAATAAAATGTAATTTTTATTTTTACCACATGTCAAGGTGGTGTTTCTTTCAGTATAAATTATGGAACTTTATATATAATTTATATAACATTACTTAATTTTGTTGTCTTCACAGATAATTTTATTACAGGTATAATTAATTATATGTACATAAATATGTATAGCTGGTAAGCATTTAAGGGAATGTGACAAATTCTCTTAATGTCAAGTTTCTGCAAATGTAATTTTACATCATTAGAATAACAGCATCATCGTGATTCGTAAATAAGCATGTCTGGGTGATGAAGATTTCCTGTACAGCATTCACATACAGAGTGTTTAGAAAATCAGAATTTTGACATTAATTTGATATTGCTGCACCTGATAACAAATTCAGTCGGAATCAAAACATTACTGGTGTGCGAGATCAGCTGGATAAGTCTGATAATGCAAGGGAAACAACTCTTATTTACTCTGGAATGACAGAAGCAGATTATACTCGCCTGACTGAAATGGCCAAGGAAAACGCCTTTCTTTAATGTGTTTGTGTTCGTTATATTTCTTTTTATTTTATATAATTATAGCTTACGTGCACTGCTTTTAAATGAGTAAGTGTAGCACAATAAAACAATGTCATCATTATAAAAGTAAGTTGGCCCGAAATAGCTTTCGGATAAACTGACACTGGCAGACGACAAGGTTTATTTACATTAGACGATTAGTTCATAATTTTGAAAATGAAGTATAGTTGAAAGGTAATGTATAAAATATATTCAAAAGAGGAGTAATCTTAATTAAATATGCATATTGGGAAATAGAGAGTTATTATTAGATATAAAATAATTATATATCGGCCTATATAAAGTAAATACAAATAAATAAAACGACCCATGCCCCCACCAAAAAAACAATCCAGTTTAATAATTTTCATACATCACTTTTAATTAAGTACAAATAGCTATTCTTGTTTGGTGTTTCATATAATGTATACACTGATATATTTCACAGATGTAATAACATAATTGGTTTTAATTGTTTAGCATATTTATTCACAATTTGTGGTTAATTTTATATACTTTTGGACACAGTGTTTATAATTATATTTTTTGCAATTATCACCAAATTTCTTTAAAAATAAAAAATTTGTTATAACTTTAAAAATACTTTCTACAGGAGAAAAAAAACAACAAAACAACAACAATGTTTCCATTAACATCATCATCAGTTGAGAAAGAAATCTCAGCATCAAGAGCATCCAGTCCTGAAGTGTCAGTTGACAGTGCTTTCTCCACCATGTCGCTGGCATCGGCAACACAGGAGGCAACGTCCGATGATGAAGATGACTGGCAAGGCTCAAAATCAGTGTTAGAAAGCAACAAGCAAATGTTACTTCACCAGCTGGACTGTGATGTTAAGTTTTTGTGTGGTGAGTCGAAAGAGTCTGTTGGAGCTCACAAATATGTACTGATCAGCCGGAGCAGTGTTTTCCATGCCATGTTTTGTGGACGGCTGGCAGAATCCAGCAGTGAAATCATTATTCCAGACATAGAGTGTGACGTGTTTATGTTGATGCTCAAGTAAAAATATTTTGTTGATCTTTTTTTTGTTTTATTTTATTTTATTTTATTTTTAAAGTAATTAAAAACAGTCTCTTTATTTATGTTGATGTTCCAATAAAATGTTTTATTGATCTTTTATTCTTCATTATTATTGTTTTTTCAAGTAATTACAAACTGAATTTGTATTCATGCTGATACTGATATATAAAATATATATATATATTTATGTTTTCATTTGGTTATTTATTAGTTTCTTAGTTCATAAAAACAGTAAATATATTTATATTAATGTTCAGGTAAACTAAATATTTAGTCCTTTTATTTAAATTTAATTATTAATTTTTTAATTGTTTCGGCAGTTAATATGAACACATTTTGCTACAGTTAATTTTCTTTAAATATTTTTAATGTTCAAATAGTTTTGGTTTCTGTAATAATAATAAATCTTAAGAACAAACAATAACAACAATAATTTAAATATTAGGATATTGTTTAAATGTACATTACTGTGTGAGAATGTCTGTTTGTATGTGTGTCTGTATGTTTATCTTTCAATCTATCTATTTATCTATCTATTTATCTAAATGTGAGTATATTCATAGGAATTTAATTTTTATTTTATTAGATTTATGTACTATGAAGAAGTGAATCTTGAAAGCCACACCATCATGGCTCTGCTGTATGCTGCAAAAAAATACAATATTCATCAGTTAGTTAAACACTGTGTGGATCTACTGGAGCAGTCTGTGGACACTGACAATGCCCTGGCAATCCTCGAACAGTCTCATCATTTCAACGAAGACACCCTAAAACACAGAATCTTAGACTTCATTTGTCATAACGCAAATTCCATCCTGACATCACCAGACTTTGCAAATCTCTGTTTGTCATGTTTTGGTATGATTATCTCCTGCGACAATCTGCGTGTCAGTGATGATGTAGTTCTCAGGGCAGCTCTGGACTGGGCTGAGGCAGAGTGTGTTAGAAAACAACTGGAACCAGTGGATGAAAACAAGAGAAGTGTCCTTGGGGATATGATATACCACATACGATTTACTCTTCTTGAACCTAAAGTCTTTGTTCAGACGATGTCGGCATCAGCTCTGCTGTCAGCTGAAGAGAAAGTCTCCATTCTCAGTCATTTCATTGACGATTCAGTTCCTGTACTAAAATTCTGTGACAGAAGAAGGAAGATGCTGGAGTTCTGGCGTCCAGTTCGGTTTGTTGCTGTGGAACATAGTCAGTGGATGTGTCAGAATGGAACTGATGCCATCTCCTTTTCCAGCAACATGGACATCCTAATGCATGGCTTCCTCGTGTACAGGGCTAGACGTACAGAGAGCCAGCAGACACTGAGCATATCCAGTCAGCTCTATAATGATGAAAACAAGGTATGTGAATTAGTTTGACTTCTGTTTGGTTTATTATATTAGGTGAAGGCAGCTGTGAAGGAATACTTGTTCCAGATAGGAGTCTTATGTATCAGAAAGATACATGTCTGGTGGAGCAATACCTAATATACTCAGGATGGTATCAGATTGTATTTGTCTGTGTTTCTGTATATCAGTGTGTGTGTGTGTGTGTGTGTGTGTGTGTGTGTGTGTGTGTGTGTGTGTGTGAGTGAGTGTGTGTGTGTCTGAAGAAAAAAGGTCATTAGTATTTAGTGTTGTTAAGCCTGTATGACTTTTTGACTTTGTTCAAAAGGATATTATTATATTATTATTATTATTATTATTATTATTATTATTATTATTATTATTATTAATTTTTATTTATTTATTTATTTGTTTATTAATTTTTTAAGATTATTTACCAACACCATGAAGAATGTAACACATCAAAACAAGCAGATATGTGTGACATTACATTCAGGAGTTCAGTACAGCTCAAAGCTGGTCGCCTGTACACGCTGGAACTGATAGCTCGGGGAACGTGCACTGTGAGTGGGAAAGGAGGCCGGTCAACAGTGACTCGTGGAAATGCAACCATCACATTCCGAAACTCAGAAAAGTCAACCACAGGAACTTGTCTTCAGAGAGGGCAGATTCCAGGATTAATTCTGGCTTTTTTGGATGAGTGATCATTGACAGTAATTATAGAATATTTTAATGATCAGTGGACAGAAGATTTTAACAGGCATTTTTAAGTATTCAAATATGTTACTAGATGAATGATAATTGTAATTTTAAAAAAATTTGGGCATTCATATTGAAGTAATGGTCTTTTATCGAAGTAATTACTTTATTTTAATATTTAACCAGATGTTACCATAGAGTAATTTTGGCATGAAAGGACAATTTAATATTCAGGAGAAGAGTGTAAAAATAAAAAATTTATATGTATATAAATAGTGTTTAACTCTGTATTATTGAGCACTTTTTGTGTTCGGAATAATTCATCTTTGCCTATGTTTGCTATGGAAATGCTTTTTAAATTGTTGATAAGTCTTTTTTTTTTAAATTGGTTTATTATAGAAATTTTGTTAAGTTAATGGCCTTTAACTAGTTTGATGTTTTATTGTAAAGTAATTATTGTTATATTGGACAAAAGTTGTTTCCAACAGCTTGTTACAAGATAGGTTCCTTAATCTTTAATTTTTATCCTTATTTGACAAGTGGTTTTTATCTGTCTGTTAATGATTAATCTTCATTAAGATCTCTGAATATTGTTTTCATGAATAAGTAGTCACCTGTATAATCATTTAATAACTGTTGTGTTCTTGGTCTAAGTGTTCTCTTAGGCTGTAATTTATATTCCTGTAATCATAATTGTAATGCTGTCCTGTGGTAATGTCTGTTGTTTATCATTAAGTAATTTTTTTACTGTTTGGCAAGTAGTTTTTAACAGTTTGTTATCAAAATAAACAGTTTGTAATCTTGGACCAGAAACAACTAACTCTTGTGACAGAGGAATTTTGTTATTAGTGAAACATGTTACCTTTGATTATTAATTAAGTATGTTTTTGTGTTTACAGATGAATTATCTTAGTAATCAGAGACTAATTATTTTGTCATTGATCTTCAGCAGTTTGTGTTGCAGAGTTTTCTCTATCATGATTTATCATTAAATTATTTTTGATCTATTGGGCTAGGGGTCTTAAGCAGTTTTTATGTGAAATTGGACCTGTGGTCGTTAACTGTTGTTAGCAGAGACTTTTGACATTATCTTTAGCTGTCTGTTATGTATTTTTTTTATTTGTTATGTTAAACAGTCTTTAACTTTTTATGTTAAAGACACTTCAACAGTGTTGTTTATTACTTAACAATTTTTGTACTGTTGGACACAATGGACCAGTTCTGAATCAGTGTTATATTGGTATTACTGGTATTTTAATAGTGAATTAAAGATTTTTTTTTTTTAATTTAAAAAAGAAAAAGAAAGTATTTATGATATGATTTTTGTATTTGTTGATAAATGATCTGTGTAACTTTTGCAGATACAACAAAGTTTCGTGTTATTCTTCAGTTTGGTAAGTCTTCTTTATCAGTAAAATGTTACAAAAAAAAAAAATCATATAATTAATGCTAGAAACCATGTTTAATTAAATAAATATATTTTATCAACAAAATATTTTTATATTGTTACTCTTTAATGGTGTGTAACATTTTTTGTGTTTCTGGATTAGTGGGTTTTAAGAATATAAGTATAATCCTTTAGCCAGATACCAGATTTTTCATCATCTTAATCACATCATATCATTGAAAATTAACATTATCTTATTAAAATGATATTTTCTGTTCCTCAGTGGGAATAACAAGTCTTATAAAGGTATTCATTTTGTTATAAGTTTTCTGTTCCTGCTATTTTTCATCTGGATCACTGAGGCAAGCCTGATGAGGCTGATTTTTAATTTTGTTGAATTCAAATACACACACACACACACACACACACACACACACTTGCAAAATTTGAAATTGTTATTAATATTTTAAATAAATGTTTATATGGTATGGTAACATCATTAATTGTTTCTTTCATTTATTTATCTGGAAATTTAATGGGACTATAGCCTTCGAAGATTAATCACAAAGAGATAATATTTATTACTTACTTATTTTAAGGCATTAGAATTACCTCATAATTGATGTTGTGGATTCTAGTCCTTTTAAATTTTACCTTTATTTGTATGTGTTCATGCACTAAGTTATTCATCAAATATAGTCAGTTACTGATTCACAATATATTCTGTGTGTGTGTGTGTGTGTGTGTGTGTGTGTGGATGTGTGTCTGCGTGTGTGTGTGGAATAGACAGTATGTTAAATGATGAAGAATTATGCCATTATTGATAGATCAGCAAGTTTTGTCTTGATCAGTAGTCTAGCTGTGACTTTAATTCAAAGACTAATTGATAATATTCATCTGAAATTGTATTAATAATTCTAATAGTGGACCAATCTGTGATGAGGTTGTGTAACTGAACATCAATCTACTGAGGGAAAATAAAATTATATTATTAACTAATATAAATATACATATCAGACTGAGTTCTTGGTAAAAATTTGTTTGATCCTTTATTAGTTATGATCATGGTATTGTTTAGTGTTATTTACTAAAAATGCTGAAATTCTAAAATTTGTTAACTTTTTTTACACAACACTTGTTGAATTTACTTATGTACATTGCTCTGTTTATTGATGCAAAATGCAATATTAATAAAGGTATCACAATTATTTTGATTTGATCATGTGTTACAGTACATTTTATTTATTAGTCTGTATTAGCCACATAATGAAAATCTATTTGAGTGTGGTGGTGTTTAAGGATTTTTGGAAATGTAATTAACTGTATTATAATGGTATGTATAGGGTAAAATATCAGCTTGATATACTGATATACAAAAACAGTTTATCTGTTTGTGAAGAGGCATTTCACAATTATACATTTACATGTATCATATGATGTAGTTTTTTTAAATGCTTCTGAATACTCATTATTTCCTTTCTTCTTTTCTCTTTCATATAGATATATATTTTTTGGTTGTTAAAAAAATAATAAATAAATAAGTGAATAAATAAATAAAATTATTCTATACATAATGCCACCTTATGTCTTAATGAGCAATAAGGCAATGTATAAACACCATGTGGTGTGAAAAATATAAGCTGTCCTTCAATCCTTTCCTACACTTACACAAACACACAGGCATATGTAATCATGTGCAGACACACACACACTCACACACACACACACAAACACACATGCACACACACACAAAGACACATGCAGAGACACTGATGAACGTTCATATTTTGTTGTGTGCTTTCATTTTGTCATTGTCAGTCATAAACAATTTGTTTCACTGTATTCTATAATCAGAGAAAAAAACGAAAATACTTTCTATAGGTAGTTACAATGATAACCAGTTATCCCAGCATCTAATCAATTTAGAAAAACCAGTTCTACATTAAAATACATTTCATGTAGTCAGAACCAATCAACTGTTGTTTTCTTTTTAAAATGTATTGAAAGCAGGTATTGACTCACACTTCAGAATCACTGGACCTTAACCAGAAACATGGTTAACATGTTTATAAATATTTATATCTGTGATGATGATAGAAATCCACACTGGTGCAAGCTCACATTGAATTTCGTCTTGCTACTGTTGCCATTTGTTATCATTTAAATTATTAAAAGATAACTCTTCTGTCTGTATGTTAATTATGGATGAAGTGAGTACAGCTAGCTATTCGAATGTTAAAAAGGTTACATTTAATCTATATCTGACTTACCAAGCATGCTGAACAACTTGTTTATAGCAAAAAACATCCCTTCTTTTGCTCAGTGATGTGCACCCAGGCATAGATAATGTAAAATACATTATTCAGATTTGTGCCAGAAATAAACAAAGGGAGAAACAAACAAATAAATAAACATGAACAAAAAAACCCCCCAAAACAAAAAGAAAAAACCCCACAAATGCACTTTTCTATCTGATTTGAATCATTGATATAAAGGATTCCATAAATCAATTAAAAAAGCAAAAAAAACAAAAAAAAGAACTGAAATGTTACTGAAAAGTCAATTTTAAACTCCATTCCTAAATAATATTGAAAATATTCTGGACTTTTAGTCTGGATGAACTGTTACCAAAACATTATGTAATTCGATCCATGTACTTTTTGTAAGCAGACTGTTCGCGACTTTATCTGTGTACGAGAACAAGGACATTTCGCCAATCACTGCCACACATCTTATTATTAACTAGAATTAGGTGTCAAACCAGACAGAACGAGCAACAGCCTGTGCGTTTGTTATATTTTACACCAAGGACGTATCAAGATTAATAATCTCGATCACGGAACCGCATTATTGCTCGCACTTAGATTCTGCTGAATTAACTCCTTACTATACGGTACTGAAACGAATATTGCTGACGTGAAAATCATGAATGCGCCCGTTAACAGCAGGATTTCAATTCCAACAAGAGGCACGCACGTATGATAGATGAATTTCTGTTCTTGTTACCGATTCCATCCTTTACTTTGAAATAATAACGGCAGACCAAACTGAACTGATATTAACACCTTGGAGTAGATGATTTCAAAAATCATCTGTGATGTCCACTGATTAGTTCACATTTTTCTGCATGATACAGCATCAACAATGCAGTTCCATTTCAGCTCATCCGGTCTGAGGTCGTTGATTTCCGAGAATAGCTTTTATTTTTCACGCCTTGAAATCATTAAAAGTATCCATCTCCTTATTCTTACTGACTGGATATAAATTAACGTTATTACTCGAAGAATGATGTTGTTCTATTGTTTAGCGTTCTAAAAATACAGCGTATGTGATACTGTTATGTAAAATGAATATTACACTATCCAATAATTTAATCACTATTACGTCATAAGAGAGATAAAAGAAATCGTCATTATGTCACCGGATGAAAACCACGGAGAATACGTATTACAATAGGATGACGTCATTAATACGATAAGGGAAATGTTACGCACTCTTGGACAGGAACATAGCAATAATATAGACAGACAATAACGTAAGCTTTTTTTATGACGTAATTTTTTCCACGGAAACGAAGATTATTATTTACTTTTTTTTTTTTTTTTCATTTGCTAGATGGCCTGCATCTACTACGAAAATTATATTTCTTCGTGTAAGTAACAGCTAATGTTCATTTGTTGATGAAAGGATGTTAATGTATGCGTTTGTCAGTTTATTTGCGCTTGTTATTATTACTGTATGTTACTGTATGGATGAGTAATATGTGTGTGTGTATATATATATATATATATATTTGACTGTATGTGTATAATAGCAGTAATTAATGACTACTTTTTTGATCGAATCAGCCAAACGGTCGGAAGAAAAAAAACACACACACACAAAAAAAAAAAAAAAAAGATTCCCATAAATTAATCCTATTTCATTAACGGAAAATCATTAAAAGCGAGCTTAAAGCGAGTAAGTAATGTTTTTAGCACATTATTAATGTAATATGTAGGAAATAATTGACTTTGCATTATAAATATATAGCTTTTCTGTCTGTCAGTATTAAATTACTGAAATAAACAAGTGTTCTAGTATGTAACTCTGTATTCATGAGATCATAAATGAGATTTCAAAATGGCGACAATGTTTCATTAATCATTAAAAACTCACTAAATTTTTTTAAATAAATGAATAAATAAAACGACACGAAAAAAGCTAAGCAACACATTCACCAATTGAAAAAAACAAACAAATTAATAATATTAATACAAAAAATAATAATAAAAACCTAATTAAAAAGTAGAAAGAATAAAAACAGACCTCAAAAGAGTGATTTAATATTTTTTTTTCTCCTATTGAAGAATAACGTTTTTAAAAAAAATAAAAATGTTGTAATTAAACTTGAGTTTGAAAATGTCATCGTACAACAGGTTACTACTGGTATTCGTAAAAAAAATTATATTTATATGTGTATATATTTATCTTGCAATAACTGTACATAATGGCAAGATATATTGACTAGATAAGTGTATACTTGTGTGTCTGCGTGTATATATGTATATATATATATATGTATGTGTGTGTGTAACTGTGTTTGTGTGAGTTGAGAAATAAAACAGTTAATTTTATTTATTTTTGTTTTTTATTTGTTAGGACAACAATAACTGGCATTGCCTCGCTGAATCGGGACATTCTTACCTTCGCAGGATAAAACTGAAATACTGAGATAGTAAACAGTTATTCTGTATAATGTGTGTGTGTGTGCGTGTGTACTTTCTCTTCTGTGCGTCACACTTTCTCTTCTTTTTTTGACATAAACTGTTCTGACTATGAGAACGTATGTGGATGTGTGTGTCAGAAAGTACACACACACACACACACACACACACACACACATATATATATATAAACACACAAACACACACACATATACAAGAAAAGAAGAGAATGTGTGACAGAATAGAAACAGAATTGTTTTCTGTCTGTCTCAGATGTTTCCTGTCAAACACACGGATTTATTAGACTTAACACATATTGGTTGTCATCGAAATAATGGTGCACAGAATAACTATTGCTGCATAAATAAATCATATCCGTCTGTAATAAAATCAAATTTATCTAATTTTTTTTTATCTATCCATGAACATTTGTATTATAACCATTCACCGTGTTTATCTATCGTACAAATAAAAGTAAGTGTCTGTATTATATACATTGCTTGTATGTATGTGTGTATTGTAATGTACAGGATTCAGCTTATATGCATGTGTGTGTCACTGACTTAGTATTTGTGCGTGTTTTGCACAACTAACAACAACAACAACGACAATAACAACACAGCAATAAGAATAACAATAAACAGTGAGCTTTATGTCATCTTGTAATACTGTGGAGAAGTTAACAAGCCAACTTTTTTTTATGATTTTACTACAACAGCAAAGTAAACAATGATAACAAATATTACTCTTCACGTATATTTACTAGACTAGCGCGAACTTCTAAAGTTACTTAGATCAGCACACGTTGTCATGGTGAAAAATTAAGCACCCAGCCGTTGATGATAGCTGAACAAACTCGATACTTCTTTTGCAGGATGTTTGTATATTTGTACTGACAGGCACGTTATAAAACGAGAATAACTCGTACAGTTATAGTCTGCATATTCAATAACAATTGGTTCTCAAAGTTTATTAAGGAGTATTGTACTGTAAACTTAAAATATTTATTTTATAAAGTAAACGAATTGAAAAAAGAGAAAATGTATATTCAAATATCCACGCCTGTCTGTCTCTGACTGTATTTATGGTGCAGACACAGACAAATGTATAACACACGAAAAAAACAACGAATATTTTTCATAACACACCACGTACAGAAATTGACCCTAACAGTCATATATCGACATACGCATATAGAAGAGAGAGAGAGAGAGAAAAATAATTAGAATAATAATAAAATAAAATAAAATAAAATAATGAAACCGAAATAAGTAGAACATAGAAAAAAACAAAAGAACATAATTTAGAAAAAACATAACAGCAATAGTTTTAACAAAGGAAAAATAACAGGTAAACAAAAGACAACATTTTAAAAAGTATCGCATGTTTCAGTTTTGGTTTGGTTTATATCTTGGATACAATCTCCATTTAGCGGTTATTGGACGTGTACATATTTACACAAAAGTAAAACACATAAAACCGCTTTCTCTCGTTGCCGGCTTACTGATAAACAATTTCAGCCATATCAGCAGATGTGTCATCTGATATATACATAGAGACAGGTATTCATTAAAAGCATTCTAAATCTAATCATGTTTTATTTTTACCTTTGGTAGCGGGGAGACAGGTAACTTGAATACCTTTTGTGGTATTTAGTGATAAGCATTCTAAATCTAATCATATTGTATTTTTACCTTTTGTAGTGTGGAGACAGGTGACTTGAATACCTTTTTTTTTTTTTTTTTTTATATACATTCCAAATACATGCACATTTTTCAAAGCGACGAACATTTAAAAATATTAAATTATTTTTGACGCTTACAAACGTATATCTTCCATTTTACTTGCTTTTAAAAATGTTATTTGCTAAAACGAAACATAATGGCTGCCAATGTATTTACTCCAGGTTAATGATAGACCTGAGGATTGCAGACAAAATGTCAACGAATATAATGTAAACGGACAAAAAGTCAGTGGTCAATGGACAAAATATCAACAGAGATGTATTTATGTATTCAAAAACAGCACAACATTTTGTTGTGTACCGGGTAAAGTGCAATGTCCCATTTCTAATAGGCATTAATACATAGATCGTTAAATCTTAAATAAATATAATTATATTTATTTTATATATTTTTGTACAAGATCTTATCCAAAAAAAAAAAAAAAAAAAAACCAACAAGAAACAATAAAAAACATATAATGTGTTTAAAAAATATAAAAATTCCTGTTTCTGTGAACGTGTCATCTAAAACTTATCATCCATGAAAAATACAATACATCCTGGCTGTCGTATTATCTGAAAGAAAAAGAAATTGTTAAATAAATAAAAAACATTGATTACCGAGTGTTTTCAATTTTCAGATAATGCAGTATATAATCAATAAAATATTCTGTCATTGCTAATTCAGCTGAACTTTAAGCTTCGTTCGAAATCTACAGTGTAGATTACATTGATGATGATGATGATGATTATTATTTAATCATAATAATTTGTTTTAAAAAAAAATTTGAAAATATTGTATATCATCATTAGGCAAAGTGAAAAAAAGAAACATCTCGTATTACGCTTATTTTATAGAATCTGAAAGCCTTATTAATACTAATGTTCATGATTAAGTATTAATTTTTATGGTTTTGTTACGACGTACGTAACATACGATGTCGGACATTTCCGATAGTCCCTATTGGTAAACCGGCGAGCTAATCATATTACGTAAATGTTTGATTCGGCATCAACAAGACCCTCCTCGGGGATCTCCGTAATAAACGAGTTCTATCGATCAACAAGGCTTCTAGCCAAATTGACGGAGAATTAAAAAAGTCATGCTGGTGATTCACTGACCAGTGAAATCAGAAGTCTGAATTCAGACAAATGAACGAATATTTTTTTTTTTTTTTTTAAATATCCTGTAATATTTTCAAATGAAAGAACGATATTTTTAGAAACAATATATTTATAAGGATTATCAGAAAGAAAACTGCTGTTCGAAGAAGAAGAAGAAGAAGAAAAAATCGTTTTTCTCCAAAATAGTTTTCTTTCCCTGACTGAAATAAGCAAGGAATTAATACGAAATTGTAAGAAGCTTCCGTCTGGTCGATATATTATGACGAAGCCAAGTGTTTATCACTCGAGCAGTAAAGAGGTATCTAGTCGATATTGTTGTCATATCGATTTTCAGATTACTATATTTGTCCGATAAGCGATTGCTTTATAATTAGAACAAAACGACTTCGCTGCCATCGTGTGTCCATTTCCTCCGCTTCAGACGTTACGAAATCAGAAATCTCAAGGTCAGCGTGTGACTGCTTAATAATAGTAAAATTATGAAGTTTTATTTATGACGGTGATAGTATAGAAGAAGAGGAAGACGACACACCAAGAAAAAGAAGAAGAAGACAAATGATGATAGAAAAGACGAAAAAAAGGTAGAAGAAAAAGAAGAAGACAAAAGAAATTGAAGAAAAGGAAGAAGAAAAAAGATGATAGAGAAAACGTAGAAATGTTAGAAGATGATGATGATAATGAAGAAGATGAAGAAAAGGAAGATGATGATAATAGAGAAAAAAGACGAAGAAAAAAGCAAGAAGATGATAGAGAATATGAAGAAAGGAAGAAGATGACAAAAAGGCAAATAAAATATTTTTTTTTTTTTTTACATCTCATTAAGATAGATTTTGAAGAGCCACAGCCAGAAAGAGAAAAACATGTGACATTTTATCTTGTGTTGTTGGAACGAAGAAAATGATGAAAAAGAAGAGGAAGAAAAGGTTCCTACCAGTTCACAGAATTTGAGAAATAGTGTCACAGAGTCATAGGAAGAATGCGTCTTCTAATTCAGCGTATGCATGTATCTGGATATTTGTTGCGTGTGTATATACTATTTATTAAATAATACAAATAAAATACAAATATCTAGATAAAGAATATATATATATATAAACACACTCGTCGTGTTTCTCAATCTCTGAAACGTCTGATATCTCTTTCATGTTGAGACGAATCATTAGAATACATCTAGGCTATCTACATTCTCGTGTAGTTAGTTTTCTGTTACTGATACTCACCTTGGACACGCGTGACAAACGAGAACAAACCTTGAGGGCACATTTGTTGAGTATCGCTTTTTACTGTCACCGGATCTTCCTTGTCCAACTGAAACAATCACGATGCACCTCGGGGCACGTTCTTACATTACAGTGTCACTTTATTGCAGTGACATTGCTTGCTCTGTGCATGGATCAGTCTGGAAGAGACCTAGGGTTTCTTGTTACAATACAGTGTAGTTTGTATACAAATCTCTTGATCTACTGTTCGTAATGTTACGCTTGTGTTCTAAAACATCTCTGCAGAGACTGTTGGGACTGAAAATCTAAAATAAATATAATGTTGCGCATTATTTTTGTTGTTGTTGTTATTATTATTATTATTGCTGCTGTTGTTGTTATATTTATTAATCTCATCATCATCATCATCATCATCATCATCATCATCATCATCATCATCTTCATCATTAATATCTATAAACAGTTATGTTATATCAGACAACACGATATGATTGCAACTATTGCTCGTGTTACTATTACTGTTTTATTACTACTGCTACTATGCAACTATTACCACCATGTCACTTCTAATACTACTATTACTGCTGCTAATAATAAAAACAAAACAAGAGTAGATGAAGCAGTAATAGAAGCATTAATAACAGAAATATCTGTAATAGTAATATTAGTTATACTAGGAAAAGTGAAAGTGGTTATGGTATGATAAGAGTAGAGGTCGGAAGAAATAACAGTAACAGTAGTTATTATTAATAATAATATTTTTTTTTTTTGTAGTTGTAGTAGTAATAAAAGTGGTAATAATTATAATACGATAGCAGTGGTAGTAATGGAAGAATTAATGGTAGCAGTGCTTGTAACAGGAATGTTATTTGCAGGAGCAGTAGTACTTCCAGTAGGACGGTAATCCCAGCGGCAGTGATAGGAAGTATTATTATATACCACTTATGAAATAATAAGACATAACGGAGACACCTTGGAGTCTGTGTTGTTAGAAGTGAATAAATAATAGATAAATCATAAATCAATAAATTAATAAAAATAAAAAAATAAAAAAATAAAAAAATAAAAAAATAAATAAATAAAAAAAATGAAATAAAGCAAAAAAATAAAAAAAAATTATTGGAAGCTAGACAAAGGACACCTGCACTGAAAACCCACTCTCGCGCTTGCGTATTAAATATCAGCGTGTATGACGTAATGTCACAGTCAAATCGGTTAGTAACGGCAGTGATGCCCCTTCGCCTCCTTGAAGGTCGTGCAAATTAATGTAATTAGTTTATTACACGTGCAAACACTGTGACTCATAGGTGAGTCAGTATTTTATCGGTTTTTTCCTTAAATCGGAGATTCACGATTCAAAAATAACTCACACCAATCGGCTGTCTGATATTGGCAATGTGAAAACCTAACACATGTAGTTACACCACGAATTACATGTGACACGATAAAATATAAAATAAAATAAAATAAAATAAAATAAAATAAAAGAAATAAATATAGGGGAAAAGAAAAAAAGAAAGTAAAGAAACAATTATAGAAGGAAAAGAAATCTTCGACTACTGATACAATTACAATTTTAAATAATAATAATACTTCGATTCTATCTTTTCTACTAAAAAAAAAAAAAAAAAAACCCACCAAAAAAAATCTGGTGATACAGCATGTGCATGTGCATACATATAAATGTCAGTGGTTACATATAATTAAGGGTATGAATGTGCTATGCTGAATATATGTCGGCTTTGCAGAATAATAACTATATTGATTTCTAGTAAATTATTATATCTGTATAGACAAAAATAGCGATCATATGAATATGATGTAGTTTCTACCAGTAAGGATGTATATGTGGATGTACGTAAGTTAGAAAATCGAGTATGAGAGAAATGGTCTGAAGGAGTGGAAAGAGTTAGAGACAAGAAAAGACAGAGACAGACAAATAAATGAAAGAGAACAGGAAAGAGATACGGAGAGAGAGAGAGAGAGAGAGAGAGAGAGAGAGAGAGAGAGAGAGAGAGAGAGAGAGAGAGAGAGAGAGAGAGAGAGAGAGGTAGGTTTACTTTCATTTATCCAATGGACTTTTTACAGCTGTTACTGCACACTCCAGTAAAACATTTTGTCAATATTGACATGGGAGGGCAGATGAACTTACTGGTTACAAGTTCTACCATTCATCGATTCCTTGTTCGTGTTATTCGCGTGCCAGCTAATGTCCATTTTAATTCCTTTATGTCGACCAGTTTTAGAAGAAATCTCTAGAAATGTCGCTAATTTAATTTGCTACAAAGCACGGAATAATCAGCATTCTTTACATATCCCACACACATACAGGAAATCATTTATCCAGTTAATTTTATATAAAACAGTCAAACATGCAGCTATTAATATACTATAAAAATTCGAAATAACTGTGCTTGGTTAATCTGCGATAAAGTACAAAATGAGCCTGCTGCTTAATGTGGTATAAAAATACGTAGTGTGTCAGCAAGTTATCTTGGTAACACAACAATGAAAAAGCACAGAGATTGTTAATTAGACTGATTAAAAACGTGAAATAATTCAGAAAATTAATCTGCAATAAAAATTTGGTAGGAGACACGAAATTCTTCACCTAATATGTAATTTGGCACGTGTAACAAATTTTGAATATTTTAGATAGATAGTTCGTTTTAAAAGCAGAAAATGATTCAGCAAGTTTAATTTTGTAGGATACAAGAAGAAATAATTTGTCTATCTGTCTGTCTGTGTGTGTGTTGTGTATATATATATATATATATATTGAATGTATAATGTATATATATATATATATGTCTTTTTCTGTTTCACTGTCTGTCTGGTTTTCGATGTCTCTATATGTCTGTTTTTCGATGTCTCTATATGTTTGTCTTTCGATCTCTCTGTATATCTGGCTGTCGATCTGTCTGTATATGCTCTGATCTCAGTTTTAATATTAATTCTAAATTCTGTGATGAAGAGATGAAGGCATAACTCTAACATGAAATTAAAATTAATGTTGCTTGTAAGACTGAGCTATCATTTTAATTACACTGCCTGCCGTAGAAAAGTGAAGTCATCAAACTAAAATAAATTTATTGTACAGTTAAGTCGTTGCCTTGTAGCTGAATTAGTTTCTTTTTTCTGGAAAGCAACGTTCAGATGGCGTCTTTAATCGATATTTTGTCAAAAGGAAAAAGAGAAAATGTAAAACAGAAATGTAATTTGCTCGAAATAGCAACAGAAAAAAAAAAAAAAAAAAAAAAAAAAAAATCATGAAGCAGAATAAAATGAGATAATTTTAGAATTAAAAGATAATAACAGAAAGAAGAAGTAGAAAAAAAACCCTGTGAAATTATGGTTATTTTGTTTGACAGGTTATAGTATATAAAAGTATCGGATTATTTGTTCGTGAATTAAACTAACTGTAATCTCAACTCAAAAACAACAACAACAACAACAACAACAACAACAACAGCAATAATAATAATAATAATAATAATAATAATAATAATAATAATATGAAAAAATAACGGACGATCCTTATACATGCAAACTGTCAAATTTTTAAGAGAAAATTGTATACAAATCTTTTTATTTCATTTACTTTAAAAAGACACCTTCTAAAATAACACACACACACACACACACACAC
Organism: Chrysomallon squamiferum; assembly: GCA_012295275.1. Taxonomy (NCBI): domain Eukaryota; kingdom Metazoa; phylum Mollusca; class Gastropoda; order Neomphalida; family Peltospiridae; genus Chrysomallon; species Chrysomallon squamiferum. The sequence goes on from CM022669.1 coordinate 12,324,436, forward strand.
ACACATATAAATATCCTCTCACATTTTTACACAAAATAAAACAAAAAAAAACAAACAAAACCCAAACTAAAAATACGAAAACAGAAAACAAGAAGAAAATTAAAGACAGAAGTGAAAACTACTGAAATGCTACTCATTCTGTATTTCGTAACGGCGAAATTAGTGATTTCATGGTTAATAATAATAATAATAATAAAAATGGTTATGACGTCATTTTGAAATTCGGATTGATTTTGTTTCATTTATAAAAGTACGGTTTAACACACACACACACACACACACAAAATAAAAATAACAAAACAAACAAAAACAAACTAAAAATACGAAAACAGAAAACAAGAAGATCAAGACAATACAAACTGGTTTCAAGTTAATAATCGACGTAACAAAAATTGCTTGTTACTTTACGGTTTCATTTTAAATATTTCAAGATAGGCTTTTATTTGATTGCGCTTTTGATTATTTTTAAATTAAATTCAACGACAATAACGTATTTGCCAAACATTTCCCCACCTGTTTTAAATTTCAGGATAAACCTTTTATTCCTCTGCTTCAGGCAGAGAATTACATTAATCCTATTATCACTCCCTGCAGGTTTTTAAATGCCAGATGCATTGGGTGACCATTTTACAGAACAATGTTCGTGTTACACTTTCAACATCGCGCTCATTTGAAACTCTTTTATTGATCGGAGACGACCGATGCGAAAAGCCAGCTAGCCGTCACACCTCCTCGGCGAAATTATGACGAAAATAACTGGATAACAAAAATTAACACGTACTACATAAACGCGAATCTAAGTGCGCTACACACGAACACGTGCTAGTGACAGGCAACTGACAACTGGCATGGGGCTATCGACATAACGAATTCGAATTTTTTTTTTTTTTTTTTTTTTTTTTACATCAGTTTACTCGAAATTGATACAGCGCCTGCTATCGACGCCGAAAATCTACGCTAGCAGACGACAACAGACGGAAAGAAAAGCAGTGTAATTTATGGAACGTCTGAAATGGAAATCCGTTATCTCTAGCCGCCACGTAATCACCAACGTTTCAACAGGACAGATTTAATATCTGAACGAAAGAATGAGTCGACTGCCCGCCTGTATCACTCCTCCGTGACGTCTGCTTTATCTGGCTGTGACCCAAATTCCGTAACACAGTCAGCGAAGTTAGCTACAGAGGATAGTAGAGTAGTGCACATCTCCTAGGCGGACACGAAACAAAGAAGACTTATTATTCTAAAGCTCCTTTCATTCTCCCTCTCCGAGTTTCTTTTGTGTCCGTAGTAGTCAGTGAATATTTACTTAATGTACCGAGGGATTTGTTCGTTCAATATGCAGGAAGCCGTTTGTGCTCGGGATGTTTTATATCGGTTGCGTACTGCTTACGAAGATATTTGATTACTGAGAACACAAAACGACTGGCGAAAGAAAACAGCCGGTGAGTAATCTCTTAGTGTAGTGTGGGAGAATATTTATTTTTATATATATATATATAGCAGGTTTCGGTGGATTTTTTTTTTTTTTTTTTAAAAATTTATTTAATGTTTAATTAATTAATTTTAAAACTATTATTTACACATCACAAATCCCCCAAAATTCTGAACTAAATCCACGGAAGTATTTTTTTTTTTTTTTTTATTTAAACTTTCCAGTGCTTTTCTGTTGTGTATTTTAAGATCCTACTTCAGCCTCTGTTTATCAGGATGACATGAATTTTATTATAAAGTCTCTGGTAGAAAATAAGGAAGAATGTTAAGAATGCAGCTAGCTGTATAACATTATCTAAAGTTCAACTATTTTAGACTGTATTTTTATCAGAGTGTCAGCAGTGAAAAATTACGTGTATTTTTTTTGGAGTAAAAAAAAAATCATAAATAAAATGTTAAAAATGCACAACATTACGCATTAAACTTCTCTGCTTATCAACGCACGCACGCACGCAGTCACGGACACACATAATTGTCATATGTGGATAATTACATACATACATAATAGCGTTATGTTTTTTATTTGTTTGTGTATGTTATATATTTATGTATGTGCATGTGTGTGTGTTATATATATGTATGTATTTATTTTGTATGTATATATCAAAAATATAAATAAACATGCACACAGAGATAATTTAAATAGGAGATAGAAACATGCATGTGAAACACGTACACCCATCCATCCATATAAAACAATTTACCAATTCATATTTTAAACAACAGCTGTGTGTCATATAAAATATCCATACACGTAAATCAACTAAAAATGCATGGAAATTATTTTTCTGTTGCAAATGCAACATCTGGAACGAGTACCTTGATCATTTATTTAATCCAATGATTCATTTTATTTTTGTATATTGCTATAGGCAAAGTAGCAGCTTTTCTTTCTTTACCAGTTAAAAATAGATGTTACTGAAGTTTAATTATGATGGTACTGAAACGTATATTGTATGCTCTGACATTGTTCTTTTATTTGCTATAGCTGACAATTCTTTTATAATAATAATAGATGACAATAAAAAGATGACTAAAGGCTTCCCTCTTCCATTTTTCCCTTTTTTAACGGTAATATCGTGTTGTTCTCCGAAATAAAAAGTAAACGATGAAAAACTGATTAAATTGTTTAAACGTTGAACTACCAATGCCGGATTTAGTCATAAACTAAACAAGCTACAATTCAGAGCTTCACAATTAGCAGGGGGCTCAAGAAATAAATATGCCGAAAAAGTTCAGTATAAATATTTTGACACAGAAAACGTTTCTTTTTTAAATTTAAATTTATGTAAAAAAAAAAAATTTTATCAAAAGGTTTCCAAAATTTAGGTACATTAGGGATTCATAATGTCTAAACGCGACACTGCCGAACAAGAACCTCTTGAATGATAACTTTTTTTTTATTCTTTTCTATTTATTTTTCATTCTGTTTGCTTGGACCAGCACATGCAATTAATGAAAAAAGGAAAAAAAGTATCGATATTGTGCAATCTCTTTAGCATTTCAGATTTGTGAATAAGACACGCATTACATTTATTCCTTTTTATGACTCTTAGTCAGGTAAGAAATGTAATGCATACTTCAAGGTTGGCAACGTTTACGATTGAAAGACATTATGCAGTTTTTTAAGTTATATTTCAAAATAATTCACAACAGCTTTCTTCATTTTTGTTAGGCATTATTACCGCTGAAGATTCACACACGTATGCACAAACATACAGACACGCCCGTACATGTAAGTCCATTACTCTTTGTGACTGTCATGTTTTAGCGACAATACTGTTTAAAACACATGTACCTTTACAATTAATACAACAACATCAATGAAGTACAATAGCAACAGAAATAATAAAGAAATTGTGTGGCTAAATGAATAAACAGATTTCTTAATAGGCAAGACAAAACCAGCAAACTGTAAAAAGGAGGTCCATACCGCGCTATTATTTGTGCAGTTCGTAATAAATGTTAGCTGGATACGAAGGCTGAGTATGTACATACAAATGTCTAAAGCTTATCCAAGACAAAACATGTATAAAACATTACCTATGTATAATTCAAGATAAATAAAAAAGGACTTTGAACTAGAAATGTTAAACAAAACACACCCACATATACATTTATGCATTTTTATATATATATATTTTTTTATATTTCTGCCTGTTGAAATAGTTAACGAAATAGCCTTAGGGTTGAGTTACGTACAAGCTTCCTTGATACTTCGCCGCAGAAACTGTCACATTTATATACTCACTAATTATTTGTAATGCTAATTTAAATGATCTTATAGGGGTTTGTTCAGACCGTCTTTACTTTTGTTTTCTTTTTACCGTTGACAGTATCATCCTAATCAAAAATATTATATATATATACATACATAAACAGACACATACACACATACACAGTTTTGTGTGTTTGTTAGCGTGCTTCTTGCATTATGTGAGAGAGTGTATGGTTTTAATTACATATCATTATTTCTACCTATTACGGTACATAACCCGTACGAATGCACCTTTTGTTTTACATTATCTTTGTCTACATTATGTGTGTATATAGGTTATCAGAGTTTAATTTCAAATCAGAAACTGGGTTAATGCCGGAATAATGGAAAGTTCAGTGACAGCGAAAAAGCTTTTCAGGTTTGCGCGGACCGGCCGAGTTCATGTCAACCTGAATGCGATGTTAACAAGAGCAGCTAACACCGGCTGATCTTCATTAACCACCCAGGTTATTACGTGTCTTGTATCATGCAATTAAAATGCAACGTTTTTGTTCTTCTTTCCTCTGGTTCTGAATGCAGTATTACAAAATTTGTGAATTTGTGATTTAGGAGAAACGAAATCAGTATACACATTTAACAACGCCTCAGCAGTATGTTGATATTAATAATGACTGATTGATTAGTTGTGTGACTTCTTCGTTTGCAGTATGCAGTGACAGAATGACAGATGACTGCACTGTCCGTCGTATGTATCTGTCTCGTTGTGAAGCACTGGTTGGAACGAGTTATAGTAGTTCGTAGGGCGTCCCAGTAAGAAAGATTATATCAAAATATATGCAAATATTGTGGATTATAATAAATAAATAAATGAATAAATAAGTAATAGCTAGATAGACAGATGATAGATAGATAAATAACTTAATAAATAAATAAATAAGACGATGATAATAATACAGTCAGTAGCTAAATTATACGTATCCAAATATAACAAACCCAAATTTGAAAACAGTATTTTCCAAAACATAATACATAATTTTTTTTAACTAAATCATATATTAACTAATATGCTAGTTTAATAAAAAAAAAAAAAAAAAAAAAAGTCCTTATTCTCAGACCTACGTATGCCTAAACAGTGCAGCTGGTGCCTGGATGCGTTCTCAGAACCTAACAATTTTAATAGCAACCGCATAGCCATTTTGCCACCTTAATGACAAATTATGAATCCTATCTTGATGTTTTCTGCTCTAAGCAAAGCTATATTGCAACATGGAACCAGATCTCCCGTCGTTTTCATGAAAACTTTATTAGGTACGAGCACGAAAATAATTTGAACAAATCGGCAGACTCGATGAAATTGAAGTAATTACCAACATCGATTATTGTTCTTCTTTCTATTATTATTATTATTATTATTATTATTAATAATTTCGTAATCTGAATTCAATAATCACAGTGGCGTGACGATGTATTGAGCGTAACTACAATTACCGTATCAGCGGCAACTAAACTTTTCGGATATTAATAATTGCATAAATAATTCAAGACTTTAAAATCACCGTGGAATAACGATAAAGGAATGAATGATCGAATGAATATTTGTTTTTGACACCTCGGCGCATTCTAGCGCTGACTGTTATTAGATGTCACTCGTACAGTTCTACTATAACAACGAAATGAAACAGGAAATCCGAAGCCATTGCTTATCGATTAGCAGTAATGGATATTTTTGCACGCACTTTTTCAGTAGCTAATAAAGAACATACCACAGCCTTTGATTAAATCTGTGATGGAGCAATAGTTGGACAGGGAAATAGCCTAACAAGCACAACAAAGGGGGAATTGATCATGTGATCTGCTACACCTCAGGCCGCCGCTCTAACCACATACCTTCCAGACGGTATCGAGATTTCGTAGAGCGTTTGAAGAAAACGAAGATTCCAGCTAATGTCTCTAAAGAGATAAAATTGATGACAGTTCTTTATGGAATCGATATTAGTTAATTTGGGACTTCTGGGCAACAGAACAGGTCATCTCCGTACAAGAAAACTGGTTCGTTTGAAACCCTTCAGCAAATGTTGTGAAACAGATCGAAATACCAAGTCCTTAGATATAAATGAGTAGAAGTAGAAAAGTCATTTCTTACCAGTTTTAATGCTATTCTGTCTGTATATCTATTGGTCCACGTTTTTTTTTTTTTTTTCTTTCTTTATTTTTTTTTTTTATAACTGTACGTTTATGAAAATTAAAATATATGTATACATTACATTTTATATAATGCTAAAAATTTTTTAAAAAAATCCTGTTGAAAGAAAATATGACATCCCAGATTTGTTCAACAACATCGCCATTTTGTCATCCACTGTTGGAAATAATAATGTTATTTTACAGGGGCTAACAAAGACAGTAATAATATAGATTGCTTTACCTGTTTTTTTTTTTTTTTTTTATTTCACCGAGTTCTCAGCTACGTTGTTGCAAATATAATATTGATATATATTTTTATAATCTTCAAGAGTCTTAACTTTGAGAGAGAAAGTTATTGATAAACTTACAGAGAAAGAGCGAGCGAGCGAGAGAGAGAGAGAGAGAGAGAGAGAGAGAGAGAGAGAGAGAGAGAGAGAGAGAGAGAGAGAGAGAGAGAGAGAGTGTGTGTGAAATATATATACAGTATACCCTCACCTATTCGCGGTTCCCCATTCGCGGCCCCGTATATTCGCGGGTTAGGCTCTTAACCCTATCGCATTGTATGCTGGTATACCAGGCGAGCGTCATAACGTCATAAAAACAAATGCTCGGTAAACCGCACAAACAATATCAAATTTTTTCAATTATTATTGCAATACAGTACGTATTTTTTTTATAAATGCATACACTGTATATACAGTGCATATTTTTTGTGACCGTGTATTAATAATGTTTTTAATTGCACTGTATTTATCTGTCTGTTTTGCCTTTAAATTTGTTCCACTTTCTGTCAATTCTAATACATATGTTGTACGCATAGAAAATGACTTTACGGTGCAGTAATACAGTATGGGTAACTTTGCTATGCGGTGTTACTGTCCTCCTGTACTTACGTTTCTTTCTGATTAAAATATTGTTTCAGTACAAAATTAAAATGTGTTTACATTATCATTACTACATTAGTGAAATACATAACTGCATGCAATATTACTTTATTACTGTATTAATGAGTAAGAGTGTCTTTAGAAAGTGTTTGGGAAGCATTTAGTACCGTATATAATCTCATAATAGACGTTTTAAAACTGCATCCAATAATCGCGGTTTTTCGCTATTCGCGGTGGGGTAAAGAACGTAACCCCCGCGAATAGCGAGGGAATACTGTATATATATATATATATATATATATAGAGAGAGAGAGAGAGAGAGAGAGAGAGAGAGAGAGAGAGAGAGAGAGAGAGAGAGAGAGAGAGAGAGAGAGAGAGAGAGAGAGCAAACTGAGCAAACTGTTGTTGGAATAATTGAAATCATCATAAAAAACAACCTTTTTTTTTGAAATTGCAGTTTTAAAAAGTCAATAGCTATAAGTGTTGTATAATGTCAGAAAATAGAAATAGAAAAAATGTTAAGAACACTGAAAAAGAAACAAAGTTTGAAGAGAGTATCAGTACATAAAAATGATCAAGTATCACTTGGGATTTTAGTCTGTTGATCAGGAACTGATCTGGGAATTATAGCATTAATTAAAGATTTTTGTTAGTTGTCATAGTAATTCAGTTTCGATTGATGTTTTGAAATTGTGCATTATAAATTAAAAAAAAAAAAAAAGAAAGAAAGAAAAGAAGAAAAAAAAAGAAAAAATAATAACAATAAAAAATAAAAAAAAAATAAAATTGTGTTAGAAATTATAAAGAATAGCTCCAACTTTTTTTAATAATAACTTTGTTTCGGTGTATTGACGTGATCCATAAATTATATAGTGTGTATTGAACTTTTTCATACATAACGCTTGAAAACCTATTTACCTTACCATGACGACAAATACAACCTCATTATCGATATGTTCACATGATATCTGTAATAGCTTTCTTTTCTTCTTCTTCTTTTTTTTTTCTCTTTCTTTTGTTTCTTATATTTTAAAATGAGCCAAGAACCCGTGTTGCGGTCGAACCTGAATGTTTGATGTAAAGAGTTATAAACGATTTATGATATAACTCGTTGAAGTGAAGTTCTGTATGTAATGAAAGAAACAACCATTTCACAGAATATCGTTCAATTTAGAACATGGAGATAGTCAAGAAACACAAAAAATAATTAACAACAGCAGCAACAACACCATCACCACCAACAAAACACAATAAAAAACAACAACAACAACAAAAAACAAACAACAACAAATCTGTATTACAACTAGTACCGCTACTGTTATTATTATTACTATTATTACAACTACTACATCTACTCCTCCTCCTCCTCCTACTACTACATCAACCACTAAATTAAATGTGTATTTATTAGTGTTGAAATATATAACAATTCCGACATTTTAATCGTTTTAAACTGTACTACAACTACTACTGCAATAACCACTGTTTCTACTACTATTACTACTATTACTGCTACTACTACTACTACTACTACTGCTTCGACAACTACTACTAAAATGACCACTGCTTCTATTACTACTACTATTATTACTACTACTGCTATTACTGATACTACTACTACTACTATTACTACTATTATTGCTACTACTACTACTACTACTAGGTCTACTAGTACGACTGCAACTACAACTGCTACAACTAATACTAGTACACTCAGTACTATTATTTAATCAACCACATTAAATGTGCAATTTAGCTGAGTTGAAATAATTTGGCTTGAGTTTTTTTTAAGCAACTTGCTTTAATCAGGTCACTGAAAGTTACCTTAGCAAATCGTCCAGATCCCTATGCTGTGCCAAGGAATACGTACTTAAACTTTATTTATATAAAATGTTTATTTCCGATCTAATCGCATGACCTTAACCACTCAGTAAACATGCGCTTAATACTTCAAGGCAATATCACTTTGATGTGAAATAGTACTAGAGGATAGTAATTATAAATAAATAAATAAACAGAATAAAAATTAATCAAAAAAAAAAAAAAAAAAAAAATGTTTTAAATAGGTAGGTAGGATGATAGAGAGGTAGATCGATATAAATCTGTATGTATATATCGATACAAAGAGACGAAGATAATAAAGATAATAACGATAACAACGATAATGATAATAATAATAAAGGTAAATCGAAAATTTAGAACAGTAATATATCATGTTGCATAAATATTTTGATACTTCAACTGCACGAACATTAATTTTACGTGCCAATATATATATATATATATATATATTGTATTATATCACAGTCAGTTATGATATAGCAAGACGTATTTTAAATCTAATTATTATAAACTTCAGCCGACAAACATCAATAATTCCATGTCCTCATCCAGGGAGGGTGCCGTCACATACGAACAATCATTGAGAGACCCGCACAAACGGCAAGTTACCAGCACACTTCCTGGTCTTATTGAAGTATTACACTGCAGCAGACGTTTTGTGAAATGCTGCACAAGCTACTTGCTTAATGCTGCGAAAAACGCTCGACAGCTTTGTTCGTCTGCCATTTAGTACGCGCGTTATTTGTTTCTTTTTCGTCTGCTTCGAATGACGTACGCCGACTTTCTCTTCTAGATTTTTAGCTTTGTAATTGTTCATCCAAGAAGAACAGGTTCGTACAATTTTACTTCGTCTTCTTTTAATGTTGATTTTGTTATTTTTAATAAGCTTTCTGCCTGTCTGGTCTTGAAGCATAAAAATATTTCTTTTCAGATGGTAGTATTTAAACGAGCAGTTTGCAGTTATTTATAGAATGAACGATGCACATCTTGAGCGGCGAGTAAAAACGAACTGTTCAGTTGAGTTCGTGCTGTTAAAACGGAATCATTGATATTTGTAGGTTGTCACGTTGCAAGCTAGCTGTGTCATTAACGTGTACAACAATACTTAAGCGCTGTTTTCAACGAACTTAGAACCAGATTTGAAATTTTATCAACAAATAGTTAAGTGTAATGGGTATTTAATAATTACAATGGTATCAGTAACGGGAAAATTGTGATTAAAACGACATGTATACTGCTAGTTTCTACTACTACTACTACTACTAGTAGTAGTAGTAGTAGTGGTAGTAGTAATATGTAAATGTAGAGGTATACCAGAGTTAATAAACTCTTCACTAACCTTAGTAAACGTAAAATTGTACACTAAAAAACCTTAATAAATGCTTTAAACTGTACTTGAGATTTGTGCAAAATTATAATAAATACCGTAAAAATTGTACAGACAAAGAAAAAAAAAAAAATTAACCTGTGCGTCCATGTTGGTTGCATTTTCCGGTTACAGGACTGTCTACCAACAAAACGTTGATAGGAATGTAATATAATAAAAATAGTCAAGTGGTTAAATAAAAATAAAAATAAGAATAAAATGAAATATACAAGTAGTAATAAATTGTAGTAAAAGAATTTTCCAGAGTATTGGTATCATGCAATTCTGGCTTTTTTTTTTTTTTTTAAATATACTGTACTCTTCTTTTCAATTTTTTTTTTTTTCATTATCTTATTTAAATATTCATCAAAAGTAAAACTCGAATGAACAGTTATCATTTTACAATATTCGGAATTAACAACTGATTTTAATGTCTTCAGCGTTGATATCAGTAAGCAAAGTGGTAATCGGATTATGCTATTTAGAAAAGACGGTTGACATATTAAATGCTAACTAAGAGAAAATGAAAAATATGTAACCAAAGTCAGTGGTTTTCATGGAAACGGCAGTTAGAAAAGATTGTAGCTTAAGGTGTAGTCATGGTAATAGCTTTCTGAAGACGTATGTGCTAATCATTTTATATTATCATGTCTGAAGTGAAATACATTTCAGTTTACATACAGATCTTTTCTTCCTATTTTATTTATATTTAATAATAATAATAATAATAATGATGATAATAATAATAATAATAATAATAATAATAATAATAATAATAATAATAATAATAATAATAACTATTATTATAAAATAATACTAATCCTATTAAAAATACTAATGAATAATACTAAAACTGAAACTGCTAATTCTACCACTACTTCTACTGCTACTATGAATAATAAAAAATAAAATAAAAAAATGATAATAATAATAATATTATTATTATAATAGAAACGTGCTGAAAGTATGATAAAAGTAATAAAGCAGATATAATACTGAAAATAAAGACATTTTGTGATCTTCCAAGAAAACAGTGTTCTATTTTGCCCAGTGTATATATTTAAAATATAAAAAAAGATTGTGTCAATATTTATATTTGTCGGTTGTTCCTTGTATTTTTGGTATGTATATATGTGTTTGTGTAAATAAATATATATACATACAAGCACACACATACACACTTGTATATAGCCTATCATTATTCGGTAGAGTTTTGAACTTTTTGTTTTCAAACGTGTGTTTCCATGATGATTTACCTATTTAATCAAAACATAAAACTATCGTGCATTTTACACAGCTCAGACAATGTTCACACATATATTACGGCCATGTGATCCAAGTTTGTTATTGTTTTAGTTATAAAGCTGCAGACAATTTTAATGAACGAAAGGTGTAATCTAACCTTTCATAATTGCGGTAAGACGTAGAGCCGTATCTGGCTGCAACTCTGATAAGCAGTAATTATCATGTTTGGAATATACAGTAATTAGTCGCTACATACAGGCATGAATCTTTGTCTCATTTGAAATAAAGAAATTGTCGTCTGGGAAAAAAAATAATCTGAAAATAGCATCATTATAAGCTTTAACAGTTCACCATTTGATACCGTTTAACCTTTTGCTCTTCTCCACTCCATCTCGTTAATTATGCAAAAATATTTCAGTATCTCCAGTGTATTAAAATGGAATGATATGTTATCGTATGCATCAGGTGAGGTCACTTCAGCTCAGAACATAATAACGAGGCCAATGATTCATTGCTACAGGTAACTTAATATGATCGCATTCGGTCTCACCTCTTTGGTAGGTGAATGAGAACATGAAATGCGACAAGTCGCCCAGAGGTATGTCTGTTACGTTAAATTGTACATCAGGAAGTACAACACAACTTCTAGTGAGAACATGAAGTGTCGGTTGATAATGCTTAAAATTTACTACATGTTGTTCTTGTTCATATTTTTAGTTTTAATCAAGACTGAAATGTATTTTTGACATCGTTATGTGTAGTAAATAGAACCGAATTCCAAATGTGACACTACTAATGTAATATAATTGATCAGTTTTGCGGCACGCTGTATTTTTCAAATACAAATTTTCTGCGATATTTCACAGCTTCAGCGAGTGATTTTAGTGAATAATATTAAAGGAAATGAAACTGACAGTAAAACTAATTGTCTGAATTATGTGTTAAAGTTACCATCTGTGGAATATTTTAAATATAATATTACAAGCATTCGTCAGCTTTTGTTTCTTTCAAGTTCAACTACGTATTCCACTGATAAGAGGGCAAGTACGGCTTTGGGATGTGACGTCCTTTGACGTAGTACGGAGACAAATATTGTCTGCAGTATTACTGGTGTATGACTTGTGACCTGGGGACTTTTGTTTACAGTATAGCGAATTAAAGAAAACACAAGGTCAGTCTTATAGCGAGCGAGTTCGTGGCTAAGAAATCAGGATTGTTTGATAAATAGGTAGCTTCTCATCGGGTAGAGTTTCGTGAATATATAGAGTTTCGGGAATTGTTGATCATACAGGACGTTGAAGTAGTTACCAGTTAGCTTGCATATTCCACATTCTAGAGGATCTGGATATCAAAACAACTGAGGATTCAGGCATAGTTCACAAAGCTCAGGCGGTACAGGGTAGTTCGTTCTACGCAACAGAAGGAACTGAGGAATTGTGAACCAGCTTTTTCCAGGGAAAGTAAGTATCGTGGAGGATCATCTAGTTGGAACAGTTGGTCAGGCAAGGACGGCATTTGCTGGGATGAGTAAGTGTAACTCTTTGTTATCAGCAATTGCAGGCACTGTTATAGGGACAACCATCTCATCGGTGACTGTTTTAAAAGAAAACGCGACATTTGCCCGAATGCGGCGGTTTTATTTCCTACTTCTAGAGGAGAGGAAATATCCCTTTTGAGGCGTGCCGTGTGTGTGTGTGTGCGTGACGGAAGAATGTTTTTATCTTCCGCCGGTGAAATATCACTTCTGTCATGACTGTTGATTCGGTCTGCCGAATCCACAAAAAAGCCACGAATTCCCCTGGGCAGGAGGGGTCTGGGTGGTCAGAGGCGTGTCGTGACAAGCGGGATTAATTACCGCCTCTGCAGCAATAGATAATGTTACTGGCTTTTGTTTCGCAGAATGCTCTGGCGTCTAGCGGCAAGGATCGAACCGCGTTAACGAATAAAAGATCGGAGTTTTTTTTTGTTGTTTTTTTTATTTGGGAAGAAATGTGGAACGGTTGCTGTCCTTTGTAAGAGTTCAGGCTGGACCTGGATAACTACTTATATATATATATATATATATAATTTACATATACACAGCTCTGTTCCAGAAATTTCACATCTTAATGCCCATTTGTTTTGATTAGCAAATGGTACTGACGGTTTAACATCACACAGACTGCGGGAGACGTCGATAAACACCCACAACTGAATGATTAACATTTAACGGCCTTTCTTTTTTTTTTTCTTTTTTCTTGTAAACATATAATTCGTATATCCACACACATTATTCGTTAAATTAAGCACGTATGTTTTTATGATTAAACATCGAAATACCTATACTGTATTATTTCTGTGTATATTAACGATGGAGACAGTAGCTGTAAACAAGTTTTTTTACGAAGTAGAAAGAACAACAACAACAAAAACAACAACAACAACAACAACAACAACACACGAAAACAACAACAACAACAACAACAACAACAACAACAACAACAACAACAATAATAATAATAAAAAATAAGTTAATTCAGTATAAATTTTTATAACATTACGGCCCAAGATGACGAATTTAGCTGTGTCAATAAATAGATGGTTTACAGTAAGTGCTTCTTGTGCTGTAGAGCAATGACCATGTCTTTTCATACGAAAGGTCAGTGGGATGTGAAAATACAAAGCTGAGCTAGTAATTTGTTCTGTCAGCCTTACAGTTTACAAAGGCTGTCGTACAAATACAGCAACAAGATAATTAAAATGAAATACGGAAAACGTGTTATATGAAAAACTAAATTGAAAAATTGATCATAATGAAGTGGATGGTCATGCTGTTAGATGATAACGATGGTGCTGATGATGATGACGATGATAACGAGAGAGAGAGAGAGAGAGAGAGAGAGAGAGAGAGAGAGAGAGAGAGAGAGAGAGAGAGAGAGAGAGAGAGAGAGAGAGAGAGAGAGAGAGAGAGAGAGAGAGAGAGAGAGAGAGAGAGAGAGAGAGGTGTCATTTTATTTCCACACTATTTATTTGTTTATTTATTTAATAATAATAATAATAATAATAATAATAATAATAATAATAATAATAATAATTCACTATATTAGTTCAAAGAAAGTTGCCGTTCTAATTTCTATGTCTTACTTTAACTGTGTTCAACTCGTGTTCTTTAGGGTTTCAACTCGGGACAGATGTCGGAGTGTACGGAAAGCTTTATCATTTTTCTTTTCTAATCTCAGCGTAGCAGATGTCCTATTAATGTAGAAGCAGGAACATTATTATTATTATTATTATTATTATTATTATTATTATTTACATTTAAACGAAACAAAAACAAAAAATATGAAAAAGTGGAGGTTAGAAGATAAAACGTTTTAAATTCCGTTTTCATTTTATTTTATTTTATTTTGGTGTAACTAAATACAAAAGCATACATGCGTGCATATATACAGGTATACAAATACTCACAAACATACACACTTATACTATCATTTTTCAGCAGTTTTTTAAACTCTTTGTTTTCAAATGTTTGTTTCCATGATCATTTCTCTATTTAAACAAAACATAAAACCGTCGTGCATTGTACACACCTCAGACAATGTTCACATACATTACGGTTATGTGATCCAAGCTTTTTTTTTTTTTTTTTTTTTAAATTGTTTTAGTTATAAAGTTACAGATTATTTAAATGAAGAAAAGTGTAAAGGTTCAAAACGATTAAAATAACTTTTGTAAAATTTGTATATTTATTTAAATCAAATCATAATATTTCATTTTGTCGTAAAATTATATAAATATATATATATATACAGGCATGTGAATAAATGATAAGTTTTGCAAAACTCTCTTCACACGTACATTGAAATGCATCTTTAACTCGCTCGCAGCTGAGTGGGTTTAATAAAACCTCTGCATGTTATTTCGTGTATTGATTCTGAACTGGCATTGTAAAATTAAATTATTTATTTCACTTTTGAGTGTTGTATGTCGTAAAACATACTCTCTGCCTCACTTTGTAAAGTCGTTTACACCCGAAAATTTATTTGTCCATAGTGCATGATGTCACGCCATATATTTTGTGCTATGCAGATCAAATTTCTTTTCAGTGTGTGTAATATATATCTGTCTGTAGAGTAAATAAATAATAATAATTAAAAATAAAATAAAAAATAAAAAAATAAAAATAAAATAAATAATAATAATAAAAATAATAAAAAATAATAATAATAATAATAAAAAAATAAATAAATGAAAAAAAAAATGAAATAAAGAAAAAGAAAAATAGCTCTGTAGAGGTACAAATTAAAATATAATAAAAAAATAAATAAATAAAAGAAAATAATAAACAAAAAGAGAAAAACAAAAAACAAAAAAAGATGAAGAAAAATAGCTCTCTACAAATTAAAATATGAACAAGTCGAGGTGTTTATAGAACACTGTGTTGGCTGTAATTACACATGTATTATCTACAGCTGTTCTGTTTAAAAAGTTTGCATTACGTAAAAGTATGCAGGTCCGTGTTAGCACAACCATCCTTCCTTTTAGGTCAATATTTATTTAAATGTAATGACAAACATTTTACTTTCGATTTGTGTGTGTGTGTATATATATATATATATACTGCTGTTTTAGATCTAAAGGCATATGTATAACCTTTCCTTTTCTCTTGCCCAAAATCACAAAACTGTATCATTTTGTTTACAAATTTTTAAAAATAATTTATTATTATTAGTTATTGTTATTGTTATTGTTCTTGTTGTTGTTATTACGATTATTTTTGTTATTGTCGTGGACATCATCATTAACAGTGATGAGAGAAAATGAATGAACAGTTATGGCTAGACGTATTAGGCTAAATTAACAAAGGGTTTAGGGAAAAAAGCAAAAAAGCCCACAGTAACAACAAAAAAAAAAAAAAAAAAAAAAAAAATAACGGTGTCATATTCACTGCTCTTTAAGTAATTTTTGCGAACACACAAACGCACATTCGCTTTTATTTATTACAGATAACAACGTTCAAGGAGTTTCTGTAATTTATATATTAATATATATATTTTTTTTTTATTCTCATGGTTGTGCGAACAACCAGGTGAAGACCAGAGAGCCTTATTCCAAATTTGAATCTGCCAAATTTAATCTGATTAAAAAGAAGTCGATCAAGATAACCGCGTACGTTACATAAACTAATCGGCGATTTACGATGACAACGGATTTTTAGAGGTAAGTAACGCCCTGGCGTCATTTGTCATTCGGAACCGGTTCACTGATTTTTACGAATCAGATATGCGTTTCCAGGTCAGTTGGAACAGGTAGTGGATTTTTGAAACTAAAACAAAGAAACCGGTTGTTTTAAAATCTAGGATTGGGGGAGTATCTGTGACGATCTTAAAAAAAGATATCAGTTTTGTTTTGTTTAGGCGATATCTATATGTACGGATCAGAAATTACAGTGCATTATAATGTTACGGTATATTACAGTACTAAATACGTTACCGAACACAACTGCTCTACAATACAGTTCAATACAATACAATACAATACCATACAACACAATACAATGTAATACAGTATAATACAATACAGGACAGTACAGTAGAGCACAACGCAATACAATACAGTCAGTCAAGTGTTGTACAATAAATAAGACACATATACAATACAATACAAAACGGAAGAGTAGAATATTACACAGACAAGTACTCTGTAGCACAATACCATAAAAATAATTGAAAAATGAACTAAAAAAAATAAATAAAACAGCACAGAAAAATACAGTGCAGTGAATAAAATTAAAAACGTTATGGAACCATAAATAAATAAAACAGGACAGGATGGTGTGAGCTGTTGTAATGAAAAATATCTGCACTGCTTTTTATTAGACTGACAGGATGCGCTGTCTGATACCTTTGTAAAGAAGCCTCTGGCGATACTTGACCTTTTTGTCGTTACTGGATATTTGGATGGGGTTTGATCGCACTGAGCTGCGTAAACATTCTTTTGTGATTTGTTTTTCACTTTTCATCACGGATGGGACAATTCGTGCTAGCTGTGTAACATTAGCCGAATAGATTATTATTATTATTATTATTATTATTATTATTATTATTATTATTATTATTATTATTATTATTTATTTTTTATTTTTTGAAATTTATTTTCAAGTAAATGTTGATTTCAGAAGGACATTCAGGATTTATTTGTGTTGAATTATAACGATCAAAATTAAGTATGTTACATTAAGAAGAAAGTCGGAGATAAAAAGTAACATGGATTAACTAAAAGGGTGTTTGTAATTGTGCGAGTAACGGTAATAACGTGTTAAATGTAGATCCTGATTTATCGTTCATGTCCCTGTGTGTATGCACACGCCTATTAATTGTGTGATTTTATGTCTTGTTATGTATGAGTTGTTTGATCGTTCGTGTTTGTATTTTCTTTTCTTTCTTAAATTTTATTGTTTTTAAAAATTAATATCCGTATAACATTTCACACACACACGCACACACACAGACGCAGACACACACAAAACCTCCTAAAAAAAAAAAAAAAATGAAACAACATCAATATAACAAAACAAACAAACAACGCTTTAAGCTAATAGCTAACTAGGTTACGTGCAAGAAACAACACAAAGATAGCCGCCTAGACTCTGGTTTCTGATTGTATATTCTAACAAAGGAGAGGGGTTTCTGTCTTCCTTGTAAATACAAACTCATTCATAACTAAGTGAGCTGGAATGGTGTAACATCTAGTGACGTTGAGTTATTCATCATTTGCTAGGAGGCTGTTAGTAATGCTGCAAGGGTTAGGGTCAAGGCAAGACCCTTGAGCATTGACAGAAGGCAGCCTCTTCACCATTCATTTCCACTTTGTTCGGACTATCTACTGTTCATTTTGCACATTCATGATGCTGCCTTTTCGAGACATGTAACGTAAGTAACAGGCAAAATGTGTGCTATAATCATTATGTTCACTGTTTGTACACTGGTGATTCGGTTGCAAATCTTCGTTACGGTTTCTGGAGCAACTCCGCTATTTATGATTGTGGCACTAATGCAAAGTACAATATAGACACATCTTTATTGGAGGGTCTATTCTTTCTTCTTTTTTATTTAAAAGTTTTAAGTGTTTTGTAATATATAAAAATGAAAACTATAACAATGCTTATTGTACTTCACTGAGATACAAACATGCTAAGACATCCAACCCCGCAGAAAAAAAAAAAAAAAGAAAAGAAAACCAGAAAATATTTGTATTCAAGTTTAATGAATTTTACTTTTGTACGTTTTAAGGCATTTGAATTGACTAGTGACGTAAACATTATTTATCTTAAGTTTTTGTAATGCAGCATTTATTAGTTCTCCTAAAACAACTTCACCTTTTTGTCGTTTAAATCGCTGTTTTTAAAAATGATTATATGTTTTTGAACCAGTGTCTCTTTATTATTATTATTATTATTATTATTATTATTATTATTATTATTATTATTATTTCTATTTTTTTCTTATTTTTTTATAATTAATTTTCTTTGGTTTTTGTTGTTGTTGTTAGTTTGTTTATCTTTTTTTAAGTTTTGTGAATATCCAAAGATCAAAAGTCCTGTTTGAGATAAACTGGTATTTAAATAAAAAATATTGCTTGGAATGCTATGAAATAATTGAGTTTGCCTGTATTACTATGTGATTATTAATCGGTAAATATTATTAATTTTAACAAAGAACTACAACGCTAAACTATTATTTGAAACACTTCGAATAAGGGAAATAACTCACACAGAACAATAATACTCTAAATAAGTTATTTCCCATTTTTTTATTTTTTTATTGTTATTATTATTATTATTATTATTATTATTATTATTATTATTATTATTATTATTATTATTATTATTATTATTATTGTTATTTTAAATACATTTGATTATTTATTTTTATTGTTAATTCTGCTGTTGCTACTGCCACTTATAATTTTACAATGATTTATTCAGTATAAATATTCCTTCAATTCTTTTTTTTCTTCCGTTATTACATGAACTGTTTCACTGAACGCCCTCCCAGAAAACAACAACAAAACAACCCCAAAAATCCCTTAAAGTTAAATTCTATTAAATGTTTTGTCTTTTCTTTTTCAGGTTCACGCTAAGTGAATTCAGTTCACTGAACAGAAATGGTGACGTAGATGGCTCAGAATTCTTCTTCCTGGCCACAGGGAGCTTAATCTTATCTAATTTATATAACAACGAAAAGAACACGACAGTTTTTTTTGTTTTTTTAGATTATTAGTGCCGGATCATCAGGGTGTATGTTGAAATATAAATCTGTGGCAAAAAAAAAAAATATATATATATATATATATATTTATATATAATTACAAAGAAGATGTACATTTTCCTTTGATGGAAAAAAAAAAAAAATCATTGTTAGTTAAACAGTGTTTAATATTTAGTGTTTAAATAGTGTTTACCATCACTGTGTTTTAAATAATTAAATGTTAAAGTCAACACAATGAGATTCAATATGAGAAACATCATTAAGAAACTGACGTTGCTCCTAATTCTCGTTTGCCTCATGCCGTTCCTGAAGCTGCTGTTGCCAGCACCGCTGCAGTACGTGGACACCATTCATCTGGCTCGGCTGGCGGTGGAGTGGCAGCGGTTTCCAGTCGACTCGGAGGCTGTGAGCACGGACAACACGACGATCCCGGTCTACGTGGACGAGCAGGCGATCAGAAAACACCTGCGGGACACGTGGCACCTGCCCGAGGTGAAGCAGCTTCAGAACGATTCGCTCATGAAGCACTTCATGCCGACAATGACTCAGGAGGAGCGAACCAGCCTCCTTGTCACCTTCGAGACGTTCGTGCGCGCGTGCGAGTGGGCGAATTTGACCTACTTCCTGTTCTGCGGGTCGATGCTGGGCGCCTACCGCCACCACGGCTTCATTCCCTGGGACGACGACGTCGATCTCGTCATGGACGGCTCCGACTGGAGGAGAATCCGCGACGTCTTGTCACGCGTGCCGGGATACGAGCTGTTCGCTCCCAGCAACGTTCAGTGGAAATTCTACAAGAAAGACTTGGCCTACGTGGCCGGGAAACCTTTTAAATGGCCTCACATCGACATCTTTTTCTTCACCGAGGACTCAACGCATCTGTGGGCACTGACTGGAGGAATAAAAACAGAACTGGTTATAAAGAAAGAAGACATTTTTCCTCTCCAGATGCGTCCGTTCGAAAACCGTCACGTTGCGGTGCCGTGTAAAATGGACGAAATTGTTATTCGCCAGTACGGAACGCACAACTGTGTTTCCTTGGCTTACATGCATAAAACCAGCGTAGACGTTGCTAGCTTTGAGATGCCTTGCACTAAACTATTCGACATTTTTCCTTTCGTGTTTAGGCAGAAGGACCCGAAGTCCGGGAATGTAATGGAAACTCTGAAGAAAGGTAATAAAATATTGAAAACTGTATCCGTACCACAGCAGTGTAGATAACACAGCTAAGTAACTGATATGCGCTTCACTAAAATATCAAATGTTACTGACTGGTTAAATTTATAACAACAAT
This sequence comes from Chrysomallon squamiferum, assembly GCA_012295275.1. Classification (NCBI taxonomy): domain Eukaryota; kingdom Metazoa; phylum Mollusca; class Gastropoda; order Neomphalida; family Peltospiridae; genus Chrysomallon; species Chrysomallon squamiferum. The sequence continues at coordinate 12,345,212 of CM022669.1, forward strand.
AACAGCAGCGGCAACAACAACAAGAAGATAAAACCCGTAAAAAACCCCAACTAAAACCGCTTCCAGCTTTACAGAAAGTTTTCGTTATGAAAAATCAATGAAGTTTTATTGCTAAATCAAAACAGAACTAATGTAGTTTTTCATGAGAGTCAACCGGTTTCTGTGATATTTCACTCAGCTACTGTGACAATCATGTTTTGAACATGTTTCAACTCTCTGCCATATAGTATTACATCTCGACATCTCTCATGTCTTCCGAGAAGTAAATATATTATGTGAATTAATCGTGCCAGTGAGTAGTAATTAGAAAGTAAAAGCATAAAGAAGAGCACCAACTAAACGTAGAGAAATATGTCAGAGAGAGAGAGAGAGAGAGAGAGAGAGAGAGAGAGAGAGAGAGAGAGAGAGAGAGAGAGAGAGAGAGAGAGAGAGAGAGAGAGAGAGAGAGAGAGAGAGAGAGAGAGAGAGAGAGAGAGAGAGAGAGAGAGAGAGAGAGAGAGAGAGAGAGAGAGAGAGAGAGAGAGAGAGAGAGAGAGAGAGAGAGGATAATTTTGTGTAATTAAAGTGATCAGTTTGTGCTTCCAAAAGCAAATGAATAAATAAATAATTAAAATAAAATAATAAAAAGTATTTTCAGTGTTATGATTAACATCGTACAATAAAATCTTATCGGATCTAAAATAACTACTTTTTAAAACCGTACAGTATGCTTGTTTGTTCAAAAATTGTATTGGAGTAACGATAATAACACATCCTATAATAACTATATGAAGGGAGGATGTGCAATAGAATAATTTTATTTTGCCTGTTCTTTTTAAACAATTTTTTGTGGTGTAAAGAAAATGACGGGTAAATGAAATTAACGCTAATAATAATACGCATATCGAAGTGATTAAGTGACTGACAAAGTTGATATGTTTGTTAGCTTTATTTAAATTTTGTATTGCTTTAGCACTTCTTTAATAATGACCCGGAAAAGATAATTAATGCTTTAGCGCATATTTAATAATGACATTCCGGATGATTAATTACTTTTGAATGCACAGCTATATTTTAATGCACAAAAACATCAGTGACATAAATTACTTTATTTATTACGTGTTTTTTTTTCCTCTGTTAAGTGTTCGCATTATTTTTAAGAGACAAAATTATCTATCATGTTCAGTATTAATTTTGAATTCTATATATATAGATATATAGATATATTGTTTTGTGATTATTAAACAGTATTCAACGGATTTCTTTTTTTTATTTTCTTCTTTTTTAATATAATTAATATCACTTATACATTTTGGAGGCATACAGTAATTATGTATTACCTGAAGAATGCAGTTTTTACAAACCTATTTTGGTTAAAAAATTTAGTTAATTTTAATATGCGCACACTTCTTAATTAACACATTCACACACACACACATACATACACGTATATCTATTTAAATTCATAATTCAGATTCGATAGAAATTTTAAAATGTAGTTTTAGTTATTTTTATGCTATGTATGTGTACCAGCAATTATGTTAAATAATTTCTTAAATTATCATTTTGACTGGGTTAAACAGAATACTATGTCAGTATTGGTATTTCTGACATCAGTAAGCACTATGGCATAACGGGAGAATATATGAAACCCAGATGAGTGATAGTTATTGTTGTAGTCTGTTGGAGTCTGTTATATTTACCAAATAATACCGCTTGCTTATTGGGATTTTTTGTTGTTGTATTTTAGAGCTTTCTTTCCCGAAAATGTCAACGAATTTTATAGACCAAAATATGGTTTTCTGCTATTAAAATATTAAATATGTTGCTTATTTTTTGTTAATGATTCTGGTGTGTGTGAGACTGTGTCCATGACACACACACACAGAGAAATAGAGAGAGAGAGAGAGAGAGAGAGAGAGAGAGAGAGAGAGAGAGAGAGAGAGAGAGAGAGAGAGAGAGAGAGACAGACAGACAGACAGACAGACAGAGAGAGAGAGAGAGAGAGAGAGAGAGAGAGAGAGAGAGAGACAGACAGACAGACAGACAGACAGACAGACAGACAGACAGACAGACAGACAGACAACATCACAGACAGAATGAGAGATGCAGAGAGAGAGAGAGAGAGAAAATAAAAGAGAGAGAGACAGACAGTGTTCAGACAGACAGAATTTAAGACAGACATACATTCAGAGACTTCAGTTTCAGACAGATCCAGAGAGAGAGAGAGAGAGAGAGAGAAGAGAGAGAGAGAGAGAGAGAGATTTTGAGCAGAATAGCCTTTTAAAACACATTTTGAAAAATCATAGAAAATGAAAAGGTCAAACATTAAGTAACAAGAAAATAAAACTTTCAGAAGACATTTTGTGTTCTGTTCACGTTTAGAAGGGATAAAATTAGAACCGCATTTGAAATTAATTTAATTTACACATTTTATGTCTGTTGGTGAATTATTCTTATTAACAGACCTCTTTTCAGTCCCGATACTGATAATCCTGAAAGGTTTTGCAAACAAGGAAGTCAAACCTCCACTCGGGTATTTGTCAGAATATCCAAGCTTATGGCTTAGCTGGGGTGGATCCAGCTTTTCTGACATGGGAGGGGGGGGTCCGACAAAAAGGGTACCACACCATTATTGAAAAATTACCCGCAGTTCACATGGACCATAATATAATAGTGCTACAACAGGGACATTGGTAGATGTATTCTACGGTGTTTTATACACAGACAGAAACTTAATGAAACTAAATATTTTGTGAAAACCCCCCCCCCTAAAAACCCAAACTAAAGAGGGTCTTCTCATATTAGAGGGGAGGTCCGGACGCCTTGGACCCCCCCCCATCAAGATCCGCCCCTGGTTAGGAAATGGTAAATTCCATTAACGTCTGTTTTGAAGTAAAGATCTCTGAACCTGCATCTCACAGTGTTTCTAGCCTTTATTTTAGTTCACTAGCTTATTTGAGGAATACGTCCATTTCATTTTACAGTCAACCCCGCCTAGATCTTTGTGTTATAACTTCGAGTCACATTAATGGAGACAAAATGGCTTCCTGCATTCATAAATGTATATCGTGTCATTTTATTCTGAATTTACGCTTTTAAAAATGTAATGTTATCTATTAATAAATGAGAAGAGTTAAAAAAAAAATTAAAAAAAGAATAAAAAAAAGAAAGAAATTAGGAATGTGGTTGATATGACAAGCCTAAGTAAACCTAAACAGTTTCTGTTGTCTTTTTATATTTCCATTAGCTGTAAAGTAACCAACGTGAACAAATCATTCAACAAACCCCCTGTGTAGATTTAAACTGCAACATTACCACATTCAGTATTAGTGTTTATATTAAATAAAAATCGAATGTTCGTTTATTCGACTTGTTAGTTTTTACAGTAGTCATGTATTTTAGCCGTGCTATTTTTTTTCTGTGACAGTTTACAGTACGATGATCAGAGAAGATAACATTATGCATGAGTCATTCTTTCTGAACCCGTTCAGACAAAAATTGTAAGCTCTTAATAACTAGGGTCTTATATGCTACCTGAATATTTATTTATTTATTTTAAATTTAATTTAATTTAATTTGATTTAATTATTATTATTATTATTATTATTATTATTATTATTATTATTATTATTATTATTTATATCTAGTTGAATATAGATAATTTTTATTTAATTTATTTATTTATTTAGTTTTATTATTTTATTTTATTATTTTATTATTTTTGAATTATTAATAATAAGTCTTAAGAAAGTACAGATTTTCTTGAGGTTAAATATTTAACTTTTGGCTGCAAAATAAAAATTACACTACATACCAAATACATTATTTTTATACTTGATGAATGGTAATTATGATTAGAAAACAGAATTCTTTTAAAATCATTTAAAAAAAATGAAACAAAACAAACAAAAAATCTAGCAAATATCGAATATTTGGTGAGTTTATGGATGAACAGTCAACTCTTTTGTCCGTGTTCCATTCCATTGTCCGGTTCCAACAAAGTGCTCCGCCACTGATGTAGCAAACTCTTGATATTCGTGCTTTCAAATATCAAAGTGTGCATAAAGGATTACTCACTGCAAATTTTATCTCTCTTCTTTGTTTGAAAACTCTGATTGACCACCAGAAAATACGAACAGTCATTCATTCATCACGAATGATGTTTTGAGCAATTGCAAACGTATCTTCAAATACTCGTTTATATGTATGTATGTGTGTATATATATATATACTCATACACACACACAGATCTAGAGAGAGAGAGAGAGAGAGAGAGAGAGAGAGAGAGAGAGAGAGAGAGAGAGAGAGAGAGAGAGAGAGAGACTAGGTTATCTCACAGCGCAACAGATGCAATAAATAAAATAAAAATATATATAAATATGTATACATGCGCGTGCGTGAATGTGTCTATGTGCATATACATAAATTTAATGAATAGCTGTAAACTTGTTAAGCAACGTTCCAAAATATTTAACGTTCGCTAGTGATATGATAGTTACAAACAAAGCTAAAAAACAAACAAAAAAAACGAGAAGAAGAATAGAAAAGTTATTTTTAGAGTGGATAGACAACTTCTTTTGAACGAGGAAGTACTTGCAAACCATACATACACTCCCTGTGTGCAGGTGATATCACACTTATGTCTTGTCAACCGTATCGCTGACACTCTGTGGTAAGTAATAATATTTTATTGTTCTGTTTATTTTGTTTCAGTTACTTCTTTTAAAGATATACGGTTTACGCCCTATTTGGAGAACGTTTTATTTAGACGGAGATTCAACCGGTATTATGAAATTTCTGGTTTTTGTTTTGCTTGTTTTTAACAAGGCGTTATAACACATTTGTGATACGATCTTTTTTTTAAAAAAAAAAAAAAAAAAAAAAGTATTTGCCTGTTAGCTTAACCCCGTTTCAGGACTACGCTGAATAGATATAATATCTGTGAAAGAAATGTCCAACAAATGTAATAAATATTATACCACTACAGCTGTTACTCCGACAGTAACAGCAACATCAGCTACTACTACGACTACTACTACTACTACTACTACCTTAACAGCTGCTATTAGTACTACTACTACTACTACTACTACAACAGCTGCTATTAGTACTTCAACAACTACAACGACTGTTCTACAACAGCTTCTGCTACTACAACAAACTGCTACTACAGCAGCAGCAGCAACTAATTTTATTACAACCTCTTCTACCAGTACTACCACAACAACAACTATCCTACTACGACTGGTAATGATCAAGATAATTACTCAATGTACAACAGTAAAAAATAAAAATAAATAAATAAATAAAAATAATAAAGTAAAAAATTATGATTATTATACAAATACCAAAATTACCATTACTACTGCTACGACTACCACCACCATTATTATAATACCAGTACTACTACCACTACTACTGCTGCTATTACTACTACTACTATTACTACTACTACTACTACTACTGCTACTACTACTACTATTCCTAATAATACTAATAATACTACTAATAATGGGTTAATGATAATGATTACGACAATGATGATGATAATAATTATGCCAATACTACTGATTCATTTTATTATAATAATACAACAAAAACAACTTTTCCTGCAATAGCAAGAATAACTCTGACATTAGTATTAATATAAGTACTACTCTACTTCTGCTAGTACTACTACTACTACTGCTACTATTAACAATAATAATAAAAATAATAATAATAACAAAACAAAATAAACAAAATTTAAAAAAAAAAAAAAACAGAAAAGAAAAGAAAAAGAAGACAAAAAAAATCATATATATATAGACATTCATTTAGGAAATAATGATTTAAAAAAAAAAATCATAATAAAATAAAATGAAAAAAGAATCCAAATAAATAAACCAACCAACCATCCAACCAACCAACAAACCTACAAATAAACAAACAAACAAACAAACAAATAAATAAATAAATAAATAAATAAATAAATAAATAATAATAATAAATAAACAATGATGATGATAAATAAATAATAATGATAAATAATAAATAAATAAATAAATAATACTAATACTAATACTAATATTAACAGCCGTGGTAGTAGCAGTAACAGTAGTAGGATGAGGAATAGGAAATTTGATCTAGCGATGTCTTCAGCTATTGTTTACTGAACTGACGTCATTTAAACTTTGAAAAGTGTGACCTGTGTTTTTCTTTCTTTGTTTGTAAATGAATACTCGCGGCTGGTTCTCAGTTTAGTTAACAGATTAAATAATTCTTGAGCAGTTTAATCTAATTTAGCACATATAAATGGAGAACAAAACATTTTTTTTTTTTTTATTTTTTTTTTTTTTTTTTTTTTTTAAATCAAATTCACTACTGGACAAAAAGGAACAAGAAGGTATTGTAGATTCCTGCAGCCTGTAATGTATTACTGTCATTGTTCAGTGCAAAATAGTCACACACACACACATTTTTTTCTCCGGTAAAAACATGTAGAGGTACAGATCTAGCACCTTGCCAGTTGACTTGACTGCATAACTGTTTGGCATCCCTCTGTAGTTTTTACATAGATATGTATAAATGAACTGACTTAATTTTACTGTTGTGATTATTGTATTTATATTAATTTGTGTGATTTATTTATTTATTTATTTTTATCTTTGTCGAGAAAAGCAAAAAAAAGAACACATTAAAACACATGAATAATTCAAATATAATAAATAAGTATATAAACCAATAAATAAAAATAAACGGTTAATAATAAAAACATAATAATGTAATGAATAAATAAGTACGTGAGTAAGTAAGTAAGTAAATAATAACAACACCAATATATTTAAATAAAGAATACAAATAATAATTGAATAATAATTAAAAAAAACTGAATGAAAAAAAACAAATAATAATAAGAAGAAATAAACAAATAAATAATATAGTAAATAAATACATATAGATAGATAGATAAACAAATAAATAAATGAATAAATAAATAAATAAATGAATAAATAAATAAATAAATAAACAAACAAACAAATAAATAAATAAATAAAATAAAATAAAATAAATATAGTGAAAACAACATAAAGACTATCAACAACAACAACAACAAAACAATAATAATAATAACAACAACAATAAAACAATAATAATAATAATAAAATAAAAAATGAAAAACGAAGAATTAAAAATGTGGGTCACGTGATATCAAGATGTGTGAGTTAGATCCGGTATGATACACATATCCTGCTTTCGAAGGCAACTTCTCTTCTCGAGGTTGAATCAACAGGGAAGCCATAGTAGTGTGTTATATCATTTTTATGATAATTATGTGTTACATTCAGAAACGATTAATTTCACAGTTTTGTGAATAAAATATATATGCTTTTACAGGAAGAGAAACCATGATCATTATTACTCAGTTTGTTCTGTTCAGCGGTTTCTTGTTGGGTAAGATTTTACATATTTATTTAACTTTTTTTTTCTTTTTTTAAACACTGTTTCTTTCGATCTTTCTTTCTTTCTTTCTTTCTTCTTTCATTCATTCATTCATTTCTTAAACTTTAGATTTAATTATATACATGCTTTAGTTTATATGTATGAATGTGTAAATATGTATCTGTGAGTGTATGTACAGTGCGGATGTTTGTTTGTGAGTATATCTGCCTGTCAGTCGGTATTTATATATATATATATATATATACCACGTACGTATGAATACCTTTATTTATTTTGTATGTCTGTACATATGTATATATGTATATATATATATATATGTATATATATATGTATCTATTTGTATATATGTACGTATATGTAAGTATATATGTATGTGAGTATGTACGCATGTATGTATGTATGTACATATGTTCATTTGTATTTATATATGAATGTATTTGTGTGTGTGTGTGTGTGTGTGTGTGTGTGTGTGTGTGTGAATGTACGTATATATATCTACACAGTCTATGTAAGTGAATTTACATGCAAAATCGCTCGCGCATATACATGTACGTGTATATTTTATGACTTTTGTTTCAGGGGTTTTTCAAGCAGCGACTCTTAATTCAGAAGACTTCACGGCGGCTCTGGGGTGTTCCGACCTTGACCTTAAATGCACATTCGGATTAAACAGCTCGGAAACACCACTCGAATTAACATGGAAAGACAAATCAGGAAAACTGATTTACACAATGAATTTTGAGAAAAGGTCCGTTAGCTTCGAATCTCCGTTTTCATTTGGAATTTCAAAAAACGACAACTTTACGAAAGGGGACATAACTTTTCCGAAGTCTAACGTTAACAAAGCTATGGCTGGCGAATATGTTTGTGAGTTACGAACGGACGAAACCAGTGTCACTGCAAAATCAACTGTTGTAATCCAGTGTGAGTATGATATAGCAACATGTTTGCTTGTTATCAGATGAAGTCTCGTTTATAATGGCCAATGTTAACAGGGTATTCGTAATTTACAGAAGAGCTACGGGTTAATATACTTGGCTTTGTCTTTAAAATATCTGTTTGATAATTATAATTATAAATTATAAAATATTATCAATAAGCTGTGTGTGTGTGTGTGTGTGTGTGAGAGAGAGAGAGAGAGAGAGAGAGAGAGAGAGAGAGAGAGAGAGAGAGAGAGAGAGAGAGAGAGAGAGAGAGAGAGAGAGAGAGAGAGAGAGACACATACACACACACACACAGAGAAAAATAAACATAAAATTCAATTTGCAGTCTTAACCTTTCAGATGGACCGACCACACCGACAGTTAGGAAACTGTCACCTCCCACTATACAAGAAGGTTCAGCTGTGACCTTGAGATGTGATGCCACCTCTAATCCAGCACCGAGTAAATACAGGTGGACAGGACCAGGTGGTTTTACTGGGAGTTCTAAAGACTTAACGATTCCAAACATAAAACGATCACAAAGTGGTGCATACAGATGTGCAGTTACAACTGTTCTGAAACCAACTCGTGGCAGTAGTTGTAGTAAAACGTCAACTGGTTCTATAACAATCTCCGTCTACTGTAAGTATATGTTTACTTGTGGTGTTACCATATACGTTTTGTTTACTTCTAAATACGTTTTTTCTTTTCTTGTTTGATTTTTCTTAGCTTCTCGAGCCCATTTCCCCTCCCCAATGATAAAATAAATAAAAAAAATAAAAAAGATGTAAAGTAGGTTAACATTTTCTCGTGACGTCATGTCGTACAAAGAAATGTAGAAAAGATAGACTTGCTTTATAATATAAATCATTCAGACTACTTTTATTTGACTGTTCTAGAGTGCGTTTATATATGAGTATATTTTTGTACCTACCTACCTACCGATCTACCTATCTATCTACTTACATACATGTATACATACATACATATACACACAAAGGCATACATAATACATATACGCATATATGCATACCATACATTGCTTAGATATGTGCATGCATAGACACATACAAACAAATATATATATATATATATATATATATATATGGATAGACACACACATGTATTTATTGTGTTTCAAAATATATATTCATATACTTACATAATTTATTATTTTTTATTTTTAGACAACGATCCCCCAACTTTAACCATTAATAATCTGCATCCTAAAGAAAACACTCCCTTAGTAATCACCTGCCAAACCAAGAGTAACCCTAACGCTGTCGTGTCGATTTCTCCGGGTATTTCAGGAGCCACGATCAGCAAAACCACTAATAAGATTATCTATACGCTACAGAAAGCTACATGCGGTCATTCTGGTAGTTACAGGTGTCGATCGCATAACGGCAGGATTTCAAATATTAAATATTCAGTAACGAAAACAATTAATATTTTATGTAAGTCTAGTACTAAATGATAATATTTTATTGCTAGTAAGAAAACTGTGTAGTAAACAATTTTAATTTTATTAATATTTATATATTTAACAACAAGAAGAAATAATAATAATAATAATTATAATAATAATAATAATAATAATAATAATAATAATAATATTTGTTAATTATTAATAATACCTCTGCTTCTACTACTATCTCTACTACTACTACTACTTTTTTTTTTTTTTTTTTTTTTTTAAATCTGTATTAGTTTTTCACTATTTTGATTAAAATATTTTAAAGCAAATATGACTTGCTATAAAAAAAATTATATTCTTAAGATAATAAAAACGGTTTATTCCCGATTCTGGCAGTGAGATTATAATACATCTTAACTGGACACACCAGTTGTTCCATTTCTGGCATTTTATTTCTCACCCTTACTAATTGGTGTTCCGTCACCTTAACTGATATACTTTTGTCCACAGTTAGTAGGACAATCAGTCACACTCTACACAAGAAATGTTCCAGAAAGCACTCCACCGCAAGCTGACAAGTAGGAAGCCATGTCCAAGGTACACGTGACGTACTCCAATCCCAGCTGGAAGAGCTTGTTCTTGTCTTCTTCGGTGCGGCGGGACTTCCTTGATTTCTGTCCACCTTCCAGCTGCAGCAGATGGACTTCCTTGTTGGCGTTCTCTGACTTGAACAAGAGAATCAGCTCGTATATGTTCTTGTGTGGTTTCACTCCTCTCTTGGCCAACCTGCTGTTGTAACCTTCACCTATGCTCATTAAAGTTAATCTCGTTAATCGCCCCCTCTGTTGTTCATGCCTCTCGTTAATCGGCCCCTCTGTTCTTCATGCCTCTAAATTGGCCTTAATTGCTCACGCCAGTTTTCCCATTTCTGGAAGCGGATTATAACACCTCACCGATTACCTAATCTGGAGACTGCCAGTTTTGGGAACATACCAATGAAAACCCATCTTACTTTCTTTTCTTAATATATATATATATATATATATATATATATATATATATATATATATATATATATTATTGAATGACACAGTTTCACTTAATAACATCTATCTGTTCACAGGCAAACCTAGATTTAAATCATCTCCAACGACGTTGCCCTTAACTTTGCGTATGTATCAAGTTGCACAATTTTCAGTAGATGTCTGGGCGTATCCATCTCCTAAGTTCAGTTGGTTCCAGCGTGGTGAAAATGGCGACTTGTTACCAGTAAAATCAAACGCTGCTGTCACATCAACTGGTCTCTCGACAAAAATCCGCTTCAACATCACCTCTCCAGAACACTATGGAGTTTATGTAGTTGAAGCCAACAACTCGCAAGGTCAAGCAGAAATCAGAAATTTCACACTGCTCTCAGACGGTAAGAAGTCTGTTCCAGGCAATCATTTAGATTATGAAAGATTATATAGTCTACATTTTATTTATCTATATTTCTGAAATTAGTGTATAGGTTTAATATATTATTCATCTACTATTTTTTCTACTGCTAAAAGCTAATACGATTTACTTTTTTCTTCTTCAGTAAAACCATTTGAAATAGAAGAAGTACGTGTCCTCAATACATCCAGCAACAGTATATTTATGCAGTGGTTATCTCCCTTCGATGGCGGAAACCCACAGACGTTTTATTTTGAGTTCGCGTCCGAGAGGGATCACAACCAGAGCATCTGGTCAACGAGACATGAACTAATTTCTGACCCAGGACGATATCAAAATGTCACCGGTGGTATTTTCAACTTGCAAGCCGGACGCACCTACTACATTCGAATAATATCAAATAATTCTAGAGGAAATAGGATATCTGTTACTGTTACAGCGAAAACTGGCAAGTTTTACAGTATAAAATTTCAATAATTATATACACAAACATTATTAATTGTACGTAAAAACGAAATAATAATAATAATAATAATAATAGTAGTAATAACAACAACAACAACAACAGAGATACACATCTCTCTCTCTCTCTCTCTCTCTCTCTCTCTCTCTCTCTCTCTCTCTCTCTCTCTCTCTCTCTCTATATATATATATATATAAATTATCTGTTATTTAAATCGCTGAAGTATTTAAATATTTGCAAGTCAGCGTTCATTATTATTATTATTATAATTATAATTATTATTATTATTATTATTATTATTATTATTATGTAGATCCACCTGGAGATTTAAATGGATCAACAGCCACCGGTATTGGCATAGGAATTGGAATATGTATTTTAATTGCTGCATTAGTCCTTCTTGCATGGCTGGTATATCATTTTAAAATAAAGCCACTGAGAAACAAAGGTAAGTCAGTCAGTCTCTCTCTCTCTCTCTCTCTCTCTCTCTCTCTCTCTCTCTCTCTCTCTCTCTCTCTCTCTCTCTCTCTCTCTCTCTCTCTCTCTCTCTCTCTCTCTCTCTCTCTCTCTCTCTCTCTCTCTCTCTCTCTCTCTCTCACTCTCTCTTTCTCCTCTCTCTCACTTTCTCTCTGTGTGTGTCTCTTTCTCTGATTTGTGTGAAGTCATCTTTTCTTTTCATTTTACTTTTTATTAAATTGATTTATCTTAATTTCTTTTTTTAACTTTATTTTTTTACCTAAAATTTTAGGTAACCACTCTGATAAACAGTAAGTGTATTTCTTTTTCTTTTTTCTTTTTAAGAAATGACAAAAACAAACATCATAATTCTTTGGTTGTGAACAAGATTAAATTATATAAAATGCTCTAATGTTTAAGTAATAAATGTAGTAATAATTTTCACATCTGCTTCAGTATCTTCATAAGTGTGTGTGTTTTTGTCTCTTGTGTCAGTGTTTACATATGTTTGTGGGTGTGTTTGTTCATTCTTTATAATAATAATAATATTTTGTATTCATTTATTGTTTAGTATATGTTTCTCAGAGTGCATTGTCCACATTTTTTATGTTCATATATGTTTATATAGAGTTCCTATTTCTGTATAAATGCATGTGAGTATGTATGTACATCCACACACACACACACACACACACACACACACACACTCACACATACACACACACACTCGTATACATTACAGAGATAGTGAGAGAGAGAATGAGACAAAAAAGAGAATGACTAGATGTGAGAGATAGATAGACAGTGAGACAGAGATAGAGAGTTTATATGTGCCTGTATTTTAGATTTTATATAATGCTCATCATGAGGCATTTTTAAAATAGAAATTACCTTGACAATTTAGGGGAAACGTGAACATGAGTACTATAGAAGACACAAATGAATCTGAACAAGAGCAAAACACTGAAGCAACAACTGAAATAAAAGGTAAAAATGAAACTTTATGAAGCTCTTTTGACTCTTTTAGGAATTCGTTCTTTTTTGTTAGAAATACAATAATAATTTAGAAAATTAACAGTATGTACTTAAATGCATCAAAATTTAGCTGATTTAACTTCTTTAACTTCATTACTTTTTGAATATAACGTAATCATAATGTTGTTATCAGGGATGAGTGGATAAATTTCTGAAAATGGTATAATATTCTTATAAGATAAAAAAAAAAAAAACTAAATAAACTTGAATGTACTGGATCCACATATATATTTATACATATCCATTAATTTGTCAGTTTATTGAGACCATTTGATTCTAAACATTCTCTCAAGCTTTGTTTTATGAACCTCTTACTGCATGTTGTCTGACTGTCGACCTGTGTGTCTGAACAGTTACTGATATTATGTCAAATGTATTTGCGTTTCAGGTCAGGCTGATCCAAATTATGATTGGTTACGGAAACAAAGAACCGGAAATGAAACTTATGATAGGATAGCCTTGAAACCTAATCCAAAATGTAATTTTTTTTTGTTTGTATATAAAAGTATATTTTAAACATATTTGATATGTTAAGTAATAATAAGTTATTAAAAAAAAAAAATATGTATATTGATATATATATTAAAATTAAATATATGTCCATCTCAGTTCTTACCAAAATAAACACACACTCTCTCTCTCTCTCTCTCTCTCTCTCTCTCTCTCTCTCTCTCTCTCTCTCTCTCTCTCTCTCTCTCTCTCTCTCTCTCTCTCTCTCTCTCTCTCTCTCTCTCTCTCTCTCTCCAACAATTTCTAATGTATGTATTATGTCTGTGTGTGTGTCGGTGAATATGTAGACTATTGTCTTTGCTTGAAGAGAGAAAAAAGTATAAAATAATTGTTGCCTGTAATCATAAAAGTAGCTGATTTCCCTTGTTATTATCTTTATATGCACATGTATGTTAGTATGTGTGTGTGTGTATACATACATATATACACATAGGAAATTTGTTACAGTCTTCTAAATTAATTTCAATGGAGCTGATACAAATTACATAATATTTTAATTAGATGTAATAACATTTTAAGCTTTTTGATTATATCTGATATTATTATTATCATAAGCATTATTCTTTATTTAAAAATTCATTTGATAATTATATAAACTGGTTTAATTTGTTTTACTCTAATAAAAATAATTGATATATACAAAACACAAGTTTTAAAATTCAGTTTGTTTCTAATAAATAAAATACAGGATAACTTTACACACATCTATGTGAATACATAATCTTATAATTAATGTTTTTGGTTATATTTCTGTTTTGACTATATAACATACATTAATTATATATTCCTTTTCAAATATATTTGCATTAAAAAAAAAAAAAAAAAAAAAGTCATGTTTGTACATACACACGTGTGTGTGTGTGTGTGTGTGTGTGTGTACAAATGCATGTCTTAAAGAATATTTATTATTATTTTTTTTTTTTTTCAAATATATATATATTTAGTTGGTCCAGTTTTCAAAAGTTCCAAAGAAGAAGACAAGAATGCAACAGTTTATCAAAATTACAGCCCTAATTTAACTCAAGGTAAAATTAAAATACTTATTTTATTTTCTTTACAAAATTAAAAAAAATAAAATAATGATAATAAAATATTTTTTGCTTCATACCTATAATATCAACATTACACATCCTTTTACATACACAGCAGAGTACATTCAAATGAATATTTCTTTTTATATATGAATGTATTGTGAAAAATAAAAAATAATGATAGCTTTCAGAACAACATCCAAAACTGCAATAAGTATAAAAATATAATAATAATGTAATAATTATAATAATAATAAAAAATTAATACTTAGCTTCCTTTACTTTGTTTTATAATCTTTCATTTTGCTGGTTGTAAATTTTGATGAAACCTATTTTATTTTTTCTTAATTTCTTTTTTTTGTAGATAAAGTTTCAGACAAGGCAAAGAGAAAGAAAGCTACTAAAAAGAAACATGAATCAAATTATGCAAATGTGAAACCTGCAGAAGCAGCTGGCAAGTAGTTTTCTGTGTATTTCATTTTGGGACTTAGACCTATCCATCAATTATTTAACACAGAGGAATTGTTTATCTATCCATCCATCCATCCATCTATCCGTCAGTCTGGGTTTTTTTCGCTACTGGTGGTATCTGATAATGTATCTGTCTTTCTTTATATCTCTGTACTTATCTAAATATATATCTGTCTGATTATCCACTTCTCTATTTGTCTGTCCATGTTTCTGTCTACCTCTGTCTGTCTGTATGTATCTATATCTGTCTACTGATATAAAACTATCTGTCTGTACTTATATAATAGTTTATGTATATATTATTCTGTAAATTAATCAGTCTGTCTCTCTGTTTACCTGAGTATTTTTATGTATATGTGTATCTGAGAGCCAACCATTGCCATAAATGGAATGATTGACAGACGTAAACAAGGAGAAATTTAAATATATTATATTTTCTTGTTTTTACAGAATCACCATATATGAACATGTCTCGAGAGAAATTATGAAGACATTAAAAAGAAAAGAAATAATTGTGGATTAAGATATCTTTTGTTCACTATACATGATTCACAATGTGTTTCACATTAATTGTACACACATTTAAAAGTAGGTTCATATTAATTGTTATTATTTTTCCCAGTATGTTTTTGTTTAACTACATATGTTTAGAAATTTAGATGCCGTTTTTTTGTTTTGTTTTATTAAATGTTTTGTATTAATAGTGCATATGTTTAGAAATAGGTATGCATTAACTGCACTAATGTTTAACAATATATTTTGTTTAAAATCTGTGTGATTAGAAATTAACTGTAAATATATTTCATGTTTTAAAATATTTTTAAGACTCTGTTTAACAACTAGAGCCAAATTATCTGTACAGTATGTATGTATCTGCGTGTGTGTGTGTGTGCGCGTGCGCGCGTGTGTGTGTATATATGTATATATTAACTGTTTAATATGCCGCAAAACTCATTTTATGTTCATTTTAAATGTTTCAAAATACATTTTGTAGTAAGTATCATTATTTTTATAACTTATATGTTAACTGTACATGTTTCACAATATGTTTAAACTGAATGTTCATGTTACAAATAAGTTTATATTAATGGTATAACATTTTTCAAACTATTGTTAACATCAACAGTAAAAAAAATGTATTAACTGTATATGTATTGCTCGATATATTTTATATTAATTGTACATACATTAAGAAATAGATTTTATGTTAATTATATATGCACTTAGAAAAAGGTTTACATTATACATGTACAATATTTTATATTGTATATATGTGTAGAAATTCATTTCAGTTTATCTGTATATATGTTAAATAATGTTTTATATCAAGTGCCAATGTTTTAGTATATGTTACTCTGAATACAGTTTTAGTATGTTTAAAAAATTTATATATATATTTTTATTATAATTAAAAAGAAAATATTTCCAATGGTTTCTATTATTTTATTATTTTATATTTTAAAGTTTATGTTATGTTTTTAGTTCAAATGTTTGAAAAATTCATTTCAGAAGTTTGTAACTAAAATATTATTTGCTAAATACTAGTCTTAAAAATTGTTAATACACTTTATAATTAAAAATATTGTGATATACGTCCACTATTTTCAGTTTAGATCTTTATTTTTTTTCTATTTAGTTCTATTTAGTTTTTTTTTGTGTTTTTTATATATATATATTATTATTATTATTATTATTTTTTTTTTTTTAGTGTTTGTGTTTGATGGATTTTATTAGTGTGTACATTTATATATAATAACATGAAATATGTATATATTGTATTTGTATATTCAGAAAAATAAAGCAACCTTTTTTTTAATTTAATCTTTACATTTTCAAGTTGTTATTATTAATAAGTGTAGATAGAGACAATGCCATCCATCTAAAATGTTTTAATGGAGATAAAAAAGAAACAGTCTAAATATACTTTGTGTACTTCCAGGTTAGGTTTTATTTGTTTTTTTTTGCCATCAGATAATGTAGTATAAAATCTTTTTCTTTCTTTCTTTATCGATCTCCATCAGATTGCGATTTCTCCCTTTTTGTCAGGTCTTGGCATACGTAAGTAGTATGTATGTGTGGCACTTCCTGTTGACCGCTATGCAGACCATATGTCTACAGTAGTGTAGCTGGTGATTTGTTTTACACTTGAGAATGATCCTGATTGGTCCATCATTAGGGTCAGAAGATCTGGTGACTGTATCGTCCAAACGTTGTTGACATTATCATGTCTGCATGAAGTGGGGGATGGGGGGGTTGGGTATAGAATGTTAATGGGTTCATGAATGTCTGGAACTGTGAAGAATTATTGCAGATCTTTTTCTCTGGTCATAAAATGAAACTTGAAATTTTAGATCTGCGTCTGCATGACTGAGCATGTTGGTAGGATGGACGGTTTTGTCTGAGATGGAGATAGTATTGCTATGTGTTGATGGTGGCTACATTCCTTCTTCTTTTAACAGGCTGTTTTGCTTAAGATTTAGTTGCTTAAAAAAAAAAAAGAGTACAGTTTCAAAATATGTTTTTTGCCATCTGTCTTGGTTGTTGTAAACTGAAGAGGTTTAGGGTCATTCAGTTGTTCTAAATAATGATAATAATAGTAATGATGATGATAATAATAATAATAATAAATAATAATAGTAAATAAATCAATTAATTAATCTGTCTTCTGAAAAAGTACAGTTTTTAGTCAGCCAAGCATGTAAAACAAAAAAATATAAGAATTAAATAATCTCACATACAATTGCAAACAAAAAATGGTGCAACAAGAAAATAATAAATAAATAAATAAATAAATAAATAATAAAATAAAATAATGTCTTCAGAAAAAGCTATTAGTCAGCCAAGCATGCAATGATGTAATGACTCCAGGAGTAATAACATAAAATGGTTGCATTAGAAACAGAATTGTTTAGAATTCTTTTAATGAAGAAGACCCCCTCCAATAACCTTACAAGCAAGCATTAACAAAAACAGATACAACCACAAAATAACAACAACAACAACCACTACTATTACAAAAGTAAAGATAATGAGGCAAAACGAATAAAAAAGTATCTCATTGTGTTTAATCTGCCGATTATTTATGATACGTACATAAGATGGTAATCAATCAGAATAGTATGGCCTTAAGTTAGTGACTGATGGAAAATTGTTTCTATGACCTATATCACGTCCAGTTTTAGACTGGTACAACCTTATCTTTGTGTATTCAGTTTCATCGCGAGAAAAGATCCAGTCTAATGAAAATCATTTCCGGAACAAGCTGCAAAAACAAAATGACAACATTATTTCATTAAGTTCAAGTTAATATTATAAAACATTTTTAATCCGACATGGATTTTTTATTGACTTGAATTTTGTTTCGAACAAAGGAATAGCTGTATGTGTTATATTTTAAAGGATTTATGATTAACTTTATTCAATATTTGATGTTTCACCGTTTAAGAATTTCAATTTGGTATTAATATTTCTGATTTCATTTGTTGTATTCTTTGGTGTTAATATATATTAACAATTGATCAGGACATTTGTACAATGGTTGAATGTTGTACTAAGAGAAGAATGGTGGCAGCAGTCATTATTTTAATAAGGTTAGTAATTTGTGAATTATTTAATTTATGTATTTATAAGTAAAAATTATTGTAACCATACAATGAATGAAGCGTACATTAACATGATTAACTTGTGCATTTAAAACGTAAATAATTCATTATATTAAAATTATAAATTTAATTTTGTTTATTTTTCATTCATTATATTTCAGTTTGTCTGTATTAACATTAGTATTGGAAAACAGATGGTCTTTTCAACACAAACTGAAAGAAGCACAAATATCTTCTAAAGGTATATTTATTAATTTATGTTCAGTGAGAAAGACTGTTTTATATTATTGTTATTTTTTCAAATTAAAACCAGGTATAAATAGTACTTGTTTTTATTTATTTATTTATTTATTATTTTTTTTAAAAGCATATCCACTGAACTAACTTTACAGAAAATGGACAACAAGTATTAACAGTCAAATGCAACAGTTACCATGATATATATATTAACTGCTAGTCAGCTGTTTTAATAGAAAAAGTTCAGTGATACAGATGATTTATAACAGCTGAATGATAATTATCAAGTTATTATTATATTTATTTTAATCTTCAAGCTCATTTGCGTCCAGTATTGATCAGTAAATTAGAATATATATTATTTTCTGAGTTACTCTATTTTTATGAAAATATTTAGATTATTAATAAAAAGATCATTAAGAACTGCAACACATTCTCTGAGCCCTATAATAATAACAATAATTTGATTATTAATTTCAGTAAATGTTAATGAAAGTTGTCATTCCAACAAGTTTAAAGTTTTGGATACCTGTAAAAAATGTCCAAGAGAAGAGTTGGTAAGAAATTTAATTTATTTAATTTATTGCCAACAAAAGATACAAATAAGTAATAAATAAAAATGAGGATGCAGATAAAAGAAAACAAACACAAACAAAACAAACCAAAAAAAAAAAAAAAAAAAAAAAAAAAACAACAAAACAAAACAAACATTTGTCACTTAAAAGAAAATTCATTTTTTGTTTATTCCATTTTATTAAAATTAATTATTTAACCCAAATATGTTAATTTGGATAATTAAAATTTTTTGTTCATTCATTAGTCACATGAAATTACTGTATTAGTTCAAAAAATAATAATAGTAATAATAAAAAATATATATTATTTTGCGTAGATCTTCGAGAATGCTGATTTAATCTTTTATTAAAACATTCTTTTCTTCTTTTTTTTTTTAGAGAAAGTTGCTGCCATTTTGTATGGAAACAGGATACAAACAACTGGTTGAATGTGAGAATGGGAAGACAGTGTTTAGATGGTAAGAATATATCGTACTAATAAATTTATACATGAAATAGTAATAAATGCATCACAAGTAAATAGTGTTCAGAAATTTATCAATTTTTGTTCATTTGAAGTTGAAGTACTTTGAAAACTGTTCAGTAAAAGTGTGATGAAAAATAAAATTAGTGTATGTGTTTGTAAATATTTGTGTGTTTTTGTGTGTGCGAGTGTGTGTGCATGTATATGCAAGTATGTGTGTGTGTGTGCATGTTTATGTGAGTGTGTGTGTGTGTGTTTTTTATTTGTTACTTTGTGTATGAATTTGTATAGTTCGAGTATCTAAATTTGTAATTACACTGTGTATGGTTTGTTTTGCACACACATTAAAAATGAGTGGAAAAATATGTCTCCATTGCATCACAATAACACATTATTATTTTCTCTCTCAGGTGTGCTATTACAGCTGAAGTGGAAGCCAGATCTTTCTGGATTTTTGAAACTGTAAACATAGCTCTGGCAGTTTCTGCTTACACATTTGTACATTTTCGAAGACGAAAATTAGACCGCTTGATGATGGACAAAATAAACAGACAGATAGGGGATGGAGTGTGACTGGTTTAAATAAAAATAAATTTTGTTTTCGTTTACATAACTTGTTGACTTCTTCTTCAGTATTTTTCTTAAAATTTTGTATTCAATTGTTTGTTTATGTTATATATTATTATTTTAGTTGCAGTTTCTTTTGGACATTTTGAAATGAATAAACATGAGCAAGAAAACTCTGTGATAGATAAATAAGTTTGTTTATTAGTATGTGTTAGGATTTTAAGCCATATATTGTTTCATCTGAACAGAGAGAGGAGGATTTATTTGCTTTGATACAAGTATAACAGATATTTTGGTTTGTTATTTAGGTTAACTGTTGCTGTTAATATCATTAGGCCTGAAAAAATGTATCTTTAAATATTAATTAATATATTATTAAATGAATTTTGGTTGTGAAGATTTACATATTATAAATTGTTATAGCCCTTGAGCTGATTTTCAAAACAGGTCTGAAAAATAGTTTTTCCTGATAGTTCCCAGGAATATTTTAGATCTGGTAGTTCTCACAAATTTTGTTGTCACGAATTTGATAGAGCAGTTTGAAAGGGGGTGGGTACAAAATGTATATTTTAGAATATATTCAAAGTTGTTAGTTGGTGTCACAATCAATAATCAAATTATTCCATTTGTTCAGGGTTAACACTAGCAATGTTATTTGTGGAAAAAAAAAAATTAAAATTGATTACCCAAAGCAGCCACATTTCAAAATGGCCACTATCAGAATTAATTTGGGACACAATTTTCTCCATTCCAATAAATTTGTTCATTATGGCAAGAATATTTATGTTTTGGGGCTTTTGTGTCGACTCAGCCTTATTGAAATATTTAAAGCGTCAAAATGTATTCTATATTAACATTTCTGATTTAATCGGCACCAGTAATTAGTAATTTACATGTAATTTAATTAATAATTAAGTAATAACAATTTAATAAACGTATACAGTAACTAGGTCTTTTCTTCACCGACGTGTTTCTCTATACAGAATGTTTTCAGTGTAAGCCGAGAACAATAATTTAACAGTTGTAATCTCAAAAAGGCTCAAAAGACTGTGTCGCTGCTTATCAAAGAAAATTTGTTTCTGCAGCGTCCGATTTCCTTTTGAAAGAGAATTTCTTTAGCACAAATTGTAACGTACGTTTTTAGATGCTTTTAAAATTGTTTAGCTATAGCACTGTGTTGAACGTTTCTCTGCATGTCCGTGCTGAATGTAGTAGTAGTAGTAGTGATGATGATAATTTTTAATATACAGTATACCCTCACCTATTCGCGGTTCCCCATTCGCGGCCCCGCATATTCGCGGGTTAGGCTCTTAACCCTATCGCATCGTATGCTGGTATACCAGGCTAGCGTCATAACGTCATAAAAACAAATGCTCGGTAAACCGCACAAACAATATCAAATTTTTTCAATTATTATTGCAATACAGTACGTATTTTTTTTATAAATGCATACACTGTATATACAGTGCATATTTTTTGTGACCGTGTATTAATAATGTTTTTAATTGTATATTATTACCTGAACTGTGCGTACTGTATTTATCTGTCTGTTTTGCCTTTAAATTTGTTCCACTTTCTGTCAATTCTAATACATATGTTGTACGCATAGAAAATGACTTTACGGTGCAGTAATACAGTATGGGTAACTATGCTATGCGGTGTTACTGTCCTCCTGTACTTACGTTTCTTTCTGATTAAAATATTGTTTCAGTACAAAATTAAAATGTGTTTACATTATCATTACTACATTAGTGAAATACATAACTGCATGCAATATTACTACATTATTACTGTATTAATTAGTAAGAGTGTCTTTAGAAAGTGTTTGGGAAGCATTTAGTACCGTATATAATCTCATAATAGACGTTTTAAAACTGCATCCAATATTCGCGGTTTTTCGCTATTCGCGGGGGGGGGGGGTAAAGAACGTAACCCCCGCGAATAGCGAGGGAATTTTTAATATATATATTTTTGTGTGTTTCTGTGCGCGTACATGCATATAAAAATAGAGAAGAAGTATGTATATGTGTACAAAAGAGAACGAGAAAAAGTCTTTTGAAATAAATTATTTAAAAAACAACAAACAAACAAACAAAACAACCCAGCTGTAAATAAACCACAAAGAAAAGAAACAAAACAACAACAACAACAACAAAATAATAAATAAATAAATAAGTGTATGGAAATGCAGTTTATTTTATAAATTAAGCAACTCATTAAAAAGTAAAGAATTTTGCAATTGTTTACACGATGTATCAAGTTTTTTAATTATTCAAAATTATAATTTAATTTTAATTTACATTTACAGTTTTAATAATATTATTATCGTTATTGTTGTTGTTGTGGTTATTATTGATGTTGTTATATCAATAGGAATATAACATAACAATATGAAATAATCTGTAGATTTGTAACACTAAATAATTTATACAGATCAATATATGTTTAATTATATCAACACAAAACCTAGGTATTTGATATGACAGTTATTTATTTATCTAAACTCAGACAATAAAAAGATTTTAGCTCCTACTGTTCATTCATACACCATTATACTACAAATAATAAGTAATATATATGCAAAACATCGCTATTGTCAACATTTGTAATATCTGTAATACATCGATATTGTTAACATAGCAAACAGTCATGACTGTGAACACGTTCAAAGATTCATTCTTAACCAGTTGCGACAACTTGTAATTTATGCTGCTGTCATTATGCAACATTTGTTTGAAATATCAATATCCATATCTACATGCTTGTTTGGTTTAATAATTATGGTGGAACCATGATGTAGCTGCACTGAAACACGGCTGTCATGGATATTCAGTATTCACCAACATCGATTGAAAAAAAAAATGGTTGTGCGCACAAATGCATCTGCATCTGATTATAATAAAACATATTATTTCATCATCTGTTGTGTCTGTTTATGAAACGATGGAACGATAAAAGGAAAACGCCCGTATTCAGGCATTTATTTATTTATTTAATTTTTGATTAATATTATAATTATAATTATAATTATTTTATTATTATAATTATTATTATTATTATTATTATTATAATTATAATAATAATAATAATTATTATTATTATTATTATTATTATTATTATTATTATTAATTTATTAATTTATTTATTTATTTTGCATAATATTATTGCTGCATTTGTATTATTACGTCTGCCATAATTCAGTAATTCAGGTTTTTCAGATTAAAACTAAACAGATTTTGTTATTTTTTCTATTATTATTATTTAGGACTGAAGGATAAACCAAATAGCCGGTTACTGTCTTAAGATATCAGCTTTATCCTGCTTGGGTCCAATGTAGCTCGGCAGGACCTCGCTGCAATGCGGCATTATAACCTTCGCAGGATAAAACAGATATGTTGAATAGTAACTAACAGTTTCTTTTATATCTATGTATGTATGTATGTATGTGTTTGTGTGTGTATGTGTGTGTATGTATGTATGTATGTATGTATGTATGTATGTATGTATGTATGTATGTATGTATGTATGTATGTATGTGTGTGTGTGTGTGTGTGTGTATGTATGTATGCATGTATGTATGTATATATATGAAACCTGATAAAGGGCTGATAAATACTTTGTAGGCGTATGATTATATTTCATTATGGTATCATATTTTCACTGAAATGGATCTCATTTGAAAGAAAATTAAAGAAAGAAATAAAGACATAGGATGCCACAGGTATGTATTTAACCGTCGGGTGGATTAATTCTAGTGCCGCATTGCAAAAAGCTGATTGTCATTCTGTGTTTATCAGAGATTACAGTCCCGTGTTCCCTGACATAACACGATCAACAGTAAACCATTATTCATCGAAACCCTCTTTCAGAACTTCATTCTGCCGTAGGACTTTTTGACACCAAGCCTTTATTGATGAGGGAGAATTTTTTTTTTTTATCAAGATACCACTGACACAGAAAAGGGCCGGTGCACATAAATGGAACTCGGTGGACAGTCAAAAAAAAAAAACAAATCTCCGTTCGTCATTCATCTGTTGAACAGATCAGCTTACACCACACGTGCATCGCTTCCCTAATTCTTTTCTTTTTTTTTCTTTTAGTGAAATCCGCTGGTTATCTTCGGCTGGGCTATCTACTTACACGCGGATTTGTTAGCCGAACGAATAAAAACAGTATCGGTTTACGCCGGTCATTGTTGTCCCAAGCACCGAGCAGATCATTTAGAATCGGAGAGAGCTATCTTACTGTTCTTCAAGATGGGGAAGAATCTGACGGGAGCCGGCCCAATTTGTGCACGGGATACAGGATTCCCTCTGCACCGTGCGCCTTCTGACGTGGCGAACAATGGCTGTCGTCTTGACGGCTTTTAATTTGTCAGACGTGAATATCGTGCAAGACGTCGGTGTAACGTGAAAGATGATAACGCATACAGGTGGCTGACTACAAGATTTGTTGCCGTCGCAGTTTTGTAAGAAACAAGAGGCATGTTCAGCATAATCCGCTTGAAGAACAACAGCAGGCCTACCTAATGGAAGATCTCGCATCCATTTACGACAGTCGTTGGGCAGTTAAGGCTCTATAGCAGACGCCCTCCAAATTATTTTATTTTCCCCTTGTTTTCAGTACCTTAACGGCAGTGCGCGCATTAATTTAAAACAGATTAATTAATAAACACAACTGATGAGATATAAATTTGTTCAGATTTGTTAAACTGAATAATTTAATGTTAATACGAACCGCAGAATCATCATTGTCGTCATCCCTCCATATTCACAAAATTCTAATAAAAGTCATAAGGAAATCTTTGAATATGCCTATGGTGATATGACTAGTCCACATATAATTCAGTTAGCAGCATACATATTTGTTTTGTTGTTTCTTCTTCTTCTTCTTTTTGTTTTTAAACCACATAATTTAAAATATAGGTTTTCAGCCTGAGGATCGCGAGATCGTTCTTGAGCGAGGGTATGGTTTACTTTTCTTCAACTTGACTTGAAAGGAGGAATAAATAAAAACGTGTAGCTAGGTTTGGGACCCGTCATAGTGAATATAGATTCCTTTTGTACTGTCTTTGGTTGATGAAAATATGGTAACCCTAGATATTATTGAATCAAAATTTTAAAGGGGGTCATCGGTCATATTGAGTTGCTCACAAGGGGTCGCGGTACGAAAAAGGTTGCAAACCAGTGATTTAAAGTATTAAATGAAGCACGAAAAAGTCGTCTGTTTGTAGTTTCTCGTGTTATTTTTAACTTTATTATTAACAAAAGTTCAGAAACAGTAGCATTCAATCAAAGCATATAAAGCGTATTTAGTTTGTGTTTGTACACAAAACGTACATTTTACAATGAAATTCAGTGACTGAACAGTACTTCACTGGGGAATCATCATCAAAACAAAGTCACAGTACCCTGTTTGACAAAACTTCTGACTTTTTTTTATTTTTTATCATTGTTATTCAGCATGATGAAATCACTCTACAGAGTTTACCAACGTGTAATAACATTCATTATTATATTAATGCAATTTCGGTGGATAATACGTTGGTTATTAAACCTTTCGATTATAAAAATGAATCGGAGACACAGAAAGAATTCAACGACACAAAAACAAGGGTGTATGTTATTTCATTTCCTTGTAATTTGATCAAACAATAGATTTCTACTTTGAGCTCAAACCAAATATAAGCTGAACAGATTAAAACTCAGAGTTTTGCAAAGACAACTGAATTCAATTTACCTCATTTACTCTGTCTGATGTTGACCACACCACCCAATTAAAACTACTGGTGTTCTTCGGCGCGGGATTCTGCTCGTGCCGACCTCGTGCAGTGTCTTCTGGAACGCCTATTGAAATAGGCACCAATCCCCATAATAATTATTGTAATAGGAAAAATCAACTTTGTGTTTGGTTATAAAAAAAAAAATATTAAAAAAAATATATAAAAAGGGTGGGGGGGGAAAAGAAGAAATCAAACCCAGAATTAGAAATGTTTTAGTTTTTTATATTTTTATTTTGCCCGTCAGATACATTTTTATTTTATTTTTTAAATTTTATTTTAAAGCATGTTTGTGATTCTTTAAAATTTAAATAAATAATTAAAATATATTTTTGATGCCCTTTTTCGTATTAACACTTAGTATAAATATTATAAAG
>CM022669.1:12379479-12384479 GCA_012295275.1 Chrysomallon squamiferum
ATGTATCACCTATTTGTATGTAGACTTTACATTTATATAATTAATTGCTAAAATATGTTAACCTTTATGTATCACCTATTTGTATGTAGACTTTACATTTATATAAAGTTTTACTAAAACACGATGTTAACCTTTATGTATCACCTATTTGTATGTAGACTTTACATTTATATAAAGTTTTACTAAAATATGTTAACCTTTATGTATCAACTATTTGTATGTAGACTTTACATTTATATAATTAATTGCTAAAATATGTTAACCTTTATGTATCACCTATTTGTATGTAGACTTTATATTTATATAAACTTTTACTAAAATACGATGTTAACCTTTATGTAGCACCTATTTGTATGTACACTACATATATACAAACTTCTACTAAAAGAAGTGAAAACCTTTAAGTATTACCTATTTGTGCGTAGACTTTACATTTATATACACTTTTACTAAAAAAAACAAAAAAAAAACGTTGTTAACCTTTATGTATCACCTGTTTGTATGTAGATCACATTTATATAAACTTTCACCAAAAAGACGTTGTTAACCTTTATGTATCGCCTGTTTGTATGTAGTCATTATATTTACATAAACTACCTCTTTGCACAAATGTACGCGCATCTAGTTAAGTACCTCGTATGCCTACATCAGCATTGGTCTGATAATCACTGGCGAAGAAACGCGAATTTAAACATTTCGCGAACAATTCCTTTTCAAGCAGGTACACATCTCTCCCTTCTGCATGTGATTAACGCGGTGGAAAGTCCCATTCAGCCGAAGCTTTCCATCTCATTCCTTTTCTTCGATAAACTTCAATGCCAAAGATTTTTATTTTGTTCCTATTTCAGCTCTTGTCAGAAGGTTGCGAGCGCCGTTCACAATAATTTTTATTGTCACGGAGAAAAACGTGGTTGACTGCCGCGCCATTAAATTGGTTTCTAATTTGACGAAATGGCGTTTCAATTTCACACTAAAATGATTACTGAAACGTCGAAATCTTTTGTGACCGGCGAAAGCAAACTTGGTGACAAAAAGAAGCTTTTGTATTTA
Source organism: Chrysomallon squamiferum (assembly GCA_012295275.1). Taxonomy (NCBI): domain Eukaryota; kingdom Metazoa; phylum Mollusca; class Gastropoda; order Neomphalida; family Peltospiridae; genus Chrysomallon; species Chrysomallon squamiferum. Next base: position 12,380,530 of record CM022669.1, read on the forward strand.
GCAGTTGTTTGACGACTGTATCAATCTTTGGAAAGAGAGTGTGAGAGAGAGAGAGAGAGAAGAGAATGAGAATGAAAAAAGAAGAAAAGATACAGCGTTATTGAGCGATGTTGTATCAATTGTTGTGTTTGTAATACGAAGACAAAGTATATAAAAACGTGATGTGGACAATAAAAAAAAAAAAAAAAAAAAACAAGAAAACAAATGAAGTAATGTAAAGAAAAGAAAAAAGAAAAAAAAAAAAAAAAAAAATCCGGAAAACAACAACAATACAAACAAGACGAAGAAAAAAGAAATAAACAAAAGAAACAAAATTATTTAAAAAAAGAAAGAAAGAAAGAAAAATATATTTGAAAGAAACTACAGGAAGCGACAGAAAAGAAGATTCAGACAAATGAACAAACAAAACAAATAAACCAAGAAAAAAACAAAAAAAAAAAAAAAAAAAAAAAAAAAAATAATAATAATAATAATTAAAAGTAAAAAAAAAAAAAAAAAAAAAAAAAAAAAAAAAAAAAAAAAAAAAAAATAAAATGAAACACAAAATATAAAAAAAAAAAATAAAATAAAATAAAAAAAAATTACTGTCTCAAAAATCCCTAACTAAAAATCAAATCAAATAAAATAAAAATAGCAACAATAAGAAATAAAAACCAGTACACCACCTCTCTTACAAACTGACTCAGAGAATAAACACATTAATCATCAAGATTTTTAATTTTTACACAACAAAACTAAAAAAATATAAAAAATTCTGCATCAAGGAAACATAAGGTTGGCAAGCGCAGCATCAAACATATGGCACTAAAACTCTGATCATGTTTTGTTGTTGTTTGTTGTTGGTTTTTTGTTGTTTTGTTTAAATGCACGCGTCGCATTCTTTCATCGAGAATGCAAATCTGAACTTCCGGAAAATTGTAAATTCAAGATGTCGCCTGTGCGATGCGCTTTGGATCGAGGGCGGCCATAATTCGATAAAGTTCATTGAGTTTGTGCTGATAGGTGAGAACTAGTGGATCATGGGACGTCTGTCCGGACATTGTCTTCAAGCGAACTGGAATCATTCAATGACGAATTGGGGCATTTAGGAGGCGTTCGTGTTGCTTTAATGGCCCGAAGATCGCCTGTGCTCGCTTTTACCTTGGTCGAAGCGGCGGAAAATTGGCCCAAAATAAAACCCGGGAATTGTCCAAGAAGGCGACAAAGCAGCAACTCATCGGGAAAATGAAAACAATAAAAGGTGGCGCCAAATATTGACAATGCTCTTAAATGGCGACTCTTCGTTAAGAAAGGTTTTACTCAGCGTCCTGCACACACAGAAACGCCATACTGTCAGGCGAGGCCTGAGCGATGTGTAAATTTTATTTGGACGCGTTTGTTTCGCCGTTCCAGCTGCCTCTGTAACTGTTGTCGACGTGGAGAAATAATAATCATTGTCGACAGGCCGAACAATCTAATCTCTCTCTCTCACTCTGACGTTCAGAACAGAAAGATCAGTGAAGTGGACAGTTGTATATTCAGTGTTACGAAGGAAGTCGGGTAACGTTGCCGCCTGACTGGAAAGTTGACGTTTTTTTTTGTATCAGAACTGGCGACTGCCTCGGGATCTGGAAAAACAGACGTGAAAAAGAAGAAAAATGGAGAAATCTGATTTAGTGGCTAAAGAGTTTAACAACTCCTCCAGTGTCTTGAAATTTATAAAACGGTAGTCTTTTCAAAAATGTTTATAAAAAACACCCATACCCATGAAGGAAAATGGATAAATTTGGTTTTTATCTTGCAGTAATACAGATTTAATAAACGTTTTTAAAATGCAGTCTAATAAAGCTGAGCATACACAGAGTATATTACAGACAATAGATGTTTGCAATCGTATCTCACCTGACTTGAATCACTTAATAATAATTTTCTATCTTTATATTTATACTTAAATAATTAATAACCAGCTATACACACATACGTATGTAACAAACAGATAAACACTAACACACACATACACACAGACACCCACACATACACACACACAGAGAGAGATACACACATGTTTATATGGATATTATATATTAAAATGTTAACATGAAGTAAATAATGACTCAAGTGAAAATAATTACAAAATGTTTATTTAACCATTTGGGTAGCTTAATAATTAAATATTGTTATATACATTTGATCTGAGGTAAATTTATCATTATTTTTGTGAGATAAAGAAGCATTTTCACATTAAATATAAATATTACTATTTACCTATTTTCATATTGAAAACATTTTGAAGAAATACATTATAGAGATACCAATATTTATATAATACATACAGTATTGATAAACAGTAATTGATTTTTCAATTACTGTATTTTTATGACGTACTAAATTCCGTTATTCCAAATTATAACTGTACAGTTTATTTGCATTGTTTTAAGTGAAGTTCATTATACTTGAATTTTTACATTGTTTCGCTGGCTCACACACACACACACACACACACACAGACGCACCTCAGACGTTTATAAACACTGCACACACACACACACACACATACACACACAGACACATGCACACGCACAGACAGACACACACACACACACACGCAACAGAGACACGAACTCTCGCGCACACAGAGACACGAACTCGCGCGCATTCACACAGATTACAAGAACTGTATTCCGAGCCGCACTGCTTCCAAATGTGACACCAAAATCCAAAAATCCAAAACATGTCGCTTGGGAAATACATTTTACAGTACAGCGGAACTGCATAATTTATACAAACAGAATATTAATTATGTTTTACGACACCTCACCAGCTTACTTGATCGGGTGGGTTTTTACACTTAACAGTTCTCATTTCTGGTAAAATAAATGCGGGAGAATCGTCGTCTCGATTTTCAACTTTTAATATTCTGATTAAATCTTCAGCGAATTTAATCAAAATTAATTTTTACGAATCGCAAAGACCGCACTGACACGGTGCATAATTTATATCCGAGTCTGTTTGCAGAGGCTGCATTCTCAGTTTACATTATTTTTATTTATTATTCAAATTACTGTTTCCTTCACGTATCACACCATCGTTTTTACAATTGCGCGAACCATTAACCTACATACGTGCTTTTTCCCCCGCAACAAAAGGAACAACATGTTTGTAATTTCTATATTCCTTTGACTTTTTTTTAAACTTTTTTTAAAAATTTTTTGCAAAATGATATCATCTACATACTCTGTGCCAAAAAAAGTGTGAAATTTCTCGTATGGAGTTTCGATTATTTACATATTAATACAAACGATTAGCCTTCACGGACTGTTGATTCACGTACCACTTGTTTCCCGTCTTGCACGACTGACCCGTTCCGAACAGACGTGTGAAAAAAAAAAAAAAAAAAAAAAAAAAAAAAAAAAAATGATGGTAACAGTGATAATTAAACAGGACACAATTGTAAATAGAAGTACGCACGCACGCACGCACGCATAACCACGCTCAGTAATTATAAACATACACGTCCAAACACATTCACAGTCATATTGTGCAACACATGTACAAAAAAAAATTAATATTTTTATTATTATTATTATTTTTTCATACAAACAAATGCGCACATAGTTATGTATATATGTATATATATTTATATATATATATATATATATATATATATATATATATATATAAAGTTGTCCGATCAGACGTAATTACAAACGCACACGCACACACACGCACATACAGAGAAAATGCGCGAATCAAACGAAACATCAATTGTCACCAGTTTACGTTGTTACACGTTGATGCTGTCGTTGTTTTTGTTTTGTTGTTATTGTAGTAGTAGTAGAAGTAGTAGTAGTAGTAGTATTAGTTGTAGTAGTACCAACAGTAACAGTAGATTTCGTAATAATGGAGTTCTTGTAGAAGTAAATAATAATAATAATAATGATGATGATGATAATAATAATAATAGCAGTAGT
>CM022669.1:12389479-12401979 GCA_012295275.1 Chrysomallon squamiferum
TTGGGGCCTGAGGCATTCCGGATTTCTGGATTTTCCTGGTTTTCTGGTACCAAGGCATCTAAATACTTAAATAGTTAGGCATAAACATTTTAAAATTAAAATCATAAAGAAAATAACAATACGCAACTGTGGCGACTCGACGCGTAAACAATGCGGCGAGTGAATGAATGCCAGGCGGCTTGAAAGAGTAGTTCCGGTCTGGTGAGGACAACACCCGCGCGCGCGAACTATAAAAATAGCGTCTGGAAAAACTTCCGGTTTTCTGGTCTTTCCGGATTTCAGGACGCCGGATAATTGGTCCGGTACCTGTTCACTAATTTTAATAATTTTAACATTGTGTGAATCATCCCAAACCCTTAACTGTTAAACAAACACAACAAAAACCCCGAACCCAAATTTTGTATGAGCGTTCAAGAAATAGAAGAAGAAGCATCGGTAATATTTTTGCAAATACTTTGATTATTTCTCCTTTGACGCTTATAACTATCATTACTCTTGTGATATCATTATTTATTTGACAGAATATCTCTGTTGGCTACAATAAACATCACTAGTATCAAACATGTGGAACCCTCATCAGCATCATTACTAAAGTTACCACTACATCCATCACAACTACTGCGAACGATCATCACCACCATCATTATTTTCTTTTTTCTATCGAGGGCAAATAAATTATACAAACATTTATAATACTACATATTTTCTATTCAGGAGAGAATACAATACCTTCGTAGACATACAGCTTTTCTTTAGAAAATAACTTGCCGAACACTACTATGTCTTTACAAATATCCATTTCATTATGAAAACTGACGGGACGGCTATAGCAAAGATATTTAGCCTTTTTTTTTCTTTCCTTACTCTCTTTCTCTCTGTTTTGTAAACAAATCGCTCAGTGATGTTTTCACAAGCCCGGGGTGCCGGGTAGATAAAAAAAAATGGGGTATTTGAAAAAAAAAAAAAAAAAAATTGTATAAGACAAACATCGAGTTGATACGGCGTATCGTACGATTCACTGGTCGCACATTTGAAAAGTTAATCTGGTAAAATAAGTGTTTAGACGAACGACAATGGAATAATTCCTGTGGTATCAGCTCCTACAAACAAACGGATAAAAGGGTCATGGTATACGACGTCGTAACTAAACGACGGCGGGTCCCCCGAAAACCGCGGCGGGGGTTACAACAAATAAACCAATTATTGTCCTTGCGGTTCAGTTGTTGCCGCTGCTAGTCATTTTGCCTTTCGACACCTCTCGTCCTTACTTTGAAATTAATATTCATCGAGGTTGTATCACCCCCTGAGCTTCTTCGTTGAAAGGAGTGGATCTCGGATGAATCGGAGCCGCGGCGTTTGGGGCCAGATCAAAAGGAGCGGAGACTTGGCGAGGAAAACACGACCCCTCGGCTATTTACATTTTGGTATTGGCGCGCGCGGCGGGGAGCCCGGATTCCTGTCAAAGCCGCGCGGTGTTATAAATACGTCCTCGCTGAAAGAAACCCTACCAGCAGGCAGGCTTCCTCGATCTGGTCGTGCAGGTGTGCGAATCGTTAAAAGAAAGAAAAAAAGAAAGAAAAAAAAAAAAAAAGAAAGAAAGAAAAAAACTCATGTCATGGACCCACGTTTGACGAACAAGGAACAAATATTAAGAGTTAATCTGATCTGCGGTCATGCGGAAGGATATCTCGTTTAGGTGTGTAAATTGGCCAGCAGGGTGCAGGAGCAGGAATTTATTTTAGCACTATTTTATTTATTTTTTTATTTTTTTTTTTTTTTTTATTATTATTTTTTTTTTTTACATTATTATTATTATTATTATTTATTTCTTATTTTTGAGATTTTGAAAAAAAAAAAATGTTCTACTGGATGTTACGGAATTCAGCACAGGTGTGTTTTAACCATCATTCATAACTCGTTTTTTTTTTTTTTTTTTTTTTTCTTTTTTCGCGAGTTTGTACACTGAACCGGAGCGCTATCAATCAGTGTCTTGTTAAACAATTTGCTACAATATTGTTCCAGGTAGTTTTATTTACAGTTGGGTACGGTGCGGGCGACGTTCTACGTCATCTCATGTCAGGTTACCCACCGGCGTATCCGCTCTGCTACATGAACCGTGAAAGACTACACTGCGTCAAACCAGCTTCCCCTGTCGCTTTGTGAATGGACGTTTCGTATGTTCGTTTGGTTATGTTTTGCAGGTGTGAAGTAGTTTTTTTTTTTTTTTTTTTGTTGTTGTTGTTATTTCGGGTAAAAAAAAAAAGAACAGGTAGGAAAGGTAAGTTAGGATGGGTATGTGATTGGTAACAGAAATGTCAGGTAATGTCGCATAAATAGAATGTGTGTGTTTGTGTGTGCGCGCGAATGTGTGTGTGTGTGTGTTTGTGTTTGTGTCTGTCTGTAAACGTGTGTGTGTGTGTGTATGTGCCTGATGTATGTTCTGAATGTGTACGTGTGTATGTTTGTGTTTGAATGTTTTGTGTGAGATAGTTTAATCTATGTAGGCCTATATCAGAAATATTTCAGCTACCAAACACCATCATTGACAGCATAACACAACAGACGCAGCAACGACAACAGCAGTGATGAATGATATTAAAAGAGCGAGGAACTAATAATTTATTAGGATTTAAAGTTTAAAAAAAAAAAGAAGAGAAGAACAATAATTACTATGATATTAAATTAATAAAATAAAATAAATTTAAACTAAAACTGAAATGTTCAAATTCAGAAAACGAATGAATGAATGAATGAATTAGTTAATGAATAAAACATAAATAAATAAATAAATAAATAATCCAACAGATTAATTAATTAAAGATTGACGGAAAAATTTGAAAGTAGAAAAGAAAGATAAAAGTCATAGATGTTTTTGAATAAAAAAAATTAATTGTTTTATTTATTCTTGTGTTTTTGATAAAACATTTGATATATGACTCGTTTTCTCTCTCTTAACACAAATACACACACAAACACACACACACAAACACATCACAATACACATGCTTCATTTGTTTCTCCTTATAAGACATATAATCTTATACAAGTTAGGAAGTTCAAGATAATTAAAATTATATCAATATTTTACCGCATAAAATTTGTTTATATTTTTATTTCAAGAAAAAAATAAGTAAACCGTCAGAAAAAAGAAACTTATGGTCAGGCAGCCATTTTGAATCATCAATCAAAATTCTTTCTTTCAGTTTTCATTGAACTATCACATCAATTCGTCATCTACGTGACACAATAAAATCGGGTTACCTGGACTAATTAATCTTTTACGTAAAAAAAAAAAAAAAAAAAAAAAAAAAAGCTAAGGTGAGATGTCATTTCTGTCACCTGTTGTCTGCAATAGTTAACTTCGGCCACACATGTGTGTGTGTCCATTAAAAATCTATCAGTTTGTCGAACTTGACAACAAAGAGCCACATGTTGATGTTTTACAGTCGCTCGGACAATGCAAACAGATATTTAATTATTATTTCTTTTTCAGCGTTTTTCCACAAATGATGGATGTAACTCATTTCATAGACTCTGGAAATTAATAGCTGCTCAGCTTTCACGATTCTCTTTTTGAAATTCCTTTTATTTCGTTTTCTTTCTTTCTTTCATTTTTTTTTTTTTTTATTTTTAATTTTCTTTTTTTTTTTTTTTTTTTTTTTTTTTTTTTTTTTTTTTTTTTTTTTTTTTTTTTTTTTTTTTTTTTTCGTTTTTCTTTTTTTTTTTCTTTAGAAAATACTTAATTTACTATGGGTGCTGTTTCGGGAATCTGGTAAGTCAGTGGACGCTACTAAAATAATCGTAGAATGTATAGAATGTAAATATTAGATATAAATGTAGATGTAAAACACGTATGTATGTGTGAGTGTATGTACCTGTGTTTAAAGCTAATTTCTCATTCTACACGAAAAGAATCTGAAAGCTTTTTTTTTTAAAAGTTCTACATGTCAGTTCTGGCTTGAAGAGTTATTTTTAGAAGTAACGAATAACATGTCTGTCAAAAAGTGTCATCGTCGTTCTGGGAATAAATGTGCGTGGGTGCGTGTGTACGTGCGTGCGTGCGTGCGTGTGTGTGTGCATGTGTGTGCGTGCATGCATAGCAACAATTCAGGTATGTCTCCAGGTCCAAAGAAAATGAAATAATAGACATACATATATATTTAAAGATGTATCGGCTTATTTTGACAGCCTGTTTTCATAGATTAGTATAAAACCTTGCTCAGCCAATATCCCAAAGACAGGACAACACATACCAGTGTTTTTCACGCACTGATCATATACCTTTGAATGAGACTAAAAATATATGTTTAGACGTTTTGAAAAGGTGTATAAGAGAATTCAACAAATGAAAATTAAGCATTATTTGGAGCTTTAAAATAATTTTTTAAAGAGTACACTTTTAATTTATTTTAAAATAAGAATTATTTATTGCATCGATACAGTGCATAAAAGATAAAACAGCAATGGCGATACAGAACTTACCCTAAATCCGATACCTTAACTTATTAAAAATAAATAATATTAAAGTTGTTATAACTGGGATATTCGATTTAATATTACGATTTACACATACGCATGTATTTCATAATAAGAATATCAAATAAAATTAACAACGTGAAAACGAGAATTAAATTTAGATTATTCATCAAAACTTGGTTTGAGTAGTTTCTCCTAGAGTCTTAAACGTCAGAATCATCAAATGGAATTTGCAAAAAAAAAAAAAAAAAAAAAAAAAAAAAAAAGATATAAAATGAAGAAAAAAAAAAGAAAAAGAAAATGACGCTTTAAGAGTTAAAAACCTAATTCCACATTCTACACGTAAAGAAAAAAAATTAAAAAAAAAATAAAAAAATCTGAAAGCTTTTTACCCGAGGACCTATATGTCAATTTGGGCTCGAGGAGTTAATTTTAAGAGTAACGCGCCTGTCCGAATGTTGTTATCATCTTGTTGTGAATAAATGACAGAGAGCTGGAAAAAAAAAAAAAAAAAAAAAAAAAAAATAAAGAAGAAGAAGAAGAAGTAAAAAAAAAGCTCTCTCCGCTTCTGTGATCCTCGGCAGTTTTATGAATTAATGTCGATGTACTCGTGAATAAATATTAGTCAGCCAAGTGTTTGACGCTGTAACTCAACGAAGACTAAGTGGCGAGTATTTACGTATAACTCCGCGCTTCGAAAACATCCAATCCAAACCAACTAAGACCCCTCATTTCCGGATCACGCCATTTCTCGCGAGAACAGGAACCCTGCCAATCAGACAGCGGAAACATCTTAATATTTCTGCGAACCGTAGCATAATCGGGATAATTTTACTGATGCTACGTTTCCATTAATAGGAACGTCTGCTCGGCGACATTGTTGCGTTAACGGTCCCACTTGAACGCAGTATCAATATAAAACGAAGCCCAGGCTATTTGTACAGTCTCACTTGACGGCGTTTTGTCGGGCTGAAGAGCGAGTGGCTTCTGGGTATTATTTTTCGAGTCACGTGACTAGCTGAAAAGTAGACAGCGGCAAGTTTAATTACCCGACGTTCCATTTTATTGTTGTTCCAACTTAACCAGGACAAATTTTCGCTTGAAAAATGAGTCTCAACTGAATCAATATTAAAAAAAAAAAAAAAAAAAAAGAGAGATTTGATTTGAGATTTAAATAAAGTGGACATGATGGAGAGCATGTTAATTATCGCTGTTTTATGGGTTTCGTTGCGGCTAATTCTGTTTCTTTTTCTAATACGTCATCATTTTGTTTGACACCGGTTAGCATTTCGTGTCGCCGGGCGGGTAATAGCGCACACATAATTTTAAATGAAGAGTCTGGAATTTCAAAAATGACATACAGCAAATACTGAATTTCAAAATATCAACTATCATATTTAATAAAACATACAAAAGATCTTATACCAAGAGTCTAAAATAACATATAGAAAATAATACTGAATTTTGAAAAAAAAAAAAACACACACACATCAATTATACTTAATAAAACTTAAGAAAATTTGTTTTAGGATAAAAAAAAACCAAACAAAAAAACAAAACAAAAAAACAAAATACAAGACACCGGAACTGAAATAATAAATTTCAAAAACATATATACATCAATATCAAGGTTTGTAGACAAAGGAATGGTCCGTTATGTTGGTAGATATAATTTTTTTACTAGGATTTGATAATGGGTTTGATTATGGAGAAAAAAAGACTGAAGGAACAAAAGAAAGAAAGAAGGAAAGAAGAATCGAAAGAAAGAAAGAAGGAAAGAAGAAACGAAAGAGGAAAGAAGGAAAGAAGAAACGAAAGAAAGAATAACCTTATGAAAGAAAGAAGAAACGAACGAAAGAAAGAATGAAAGAAATACTGGTCATCAAACATGTAGGAGGTCGCGAATCACGTGACGTCATCCTTTGACCTTTCTTCCTTCTTTAGACAATTTCTATCTTCAGTCAGTGATCATAATAAATATCGTAGCAGTAGTAGTAATGATAACTGTTGTGGTAGTACTAAAATAGTAGCAACAGTGGTCAGAACAACAAAATAAATTAACAACAATAAAAATAAAGATGATGATGATGATGATGATGACGAAAAGAAAAAAAAAAAGAATAAAAATAAGAATAGAGAGAAGAAAAAACAGACAGAAGGATGAAAGGAATAAAAAAAATTATTTTGTATTATTTATTTATGTATTTAATTATTTCTTAACACCGCAGTTTTTTTTTTTTAAATAATTCTCTAGCCATAAAAAACGAAATTATATTTTTCCAAACATTGTTTATTCATTCAAATATTAATTTAAAAAAAAAAAAAAAAAATAAATAAAAATAAAAATAAATAAATAACCCTCAGACATCTTTTCCGTTGCCATACCAGATTCTGTTTTCGTCTTGGAAGGAGAAGAAAAATAAACACCAAACAGACTCGACTGAATTGTTCTCTTCGAGTTTGCGGCACTTGACGTTGTCAAAAAACAAGAGCTGCCTCCTCGACAGTGAATCGCTTAAATCTTCTGGCTGCGTGGACTTACCTCGGCTACCGAGACAAAATCCATCAAGATTATTTTGTCTGCATAAAACGCAAAGTGAATATTGGTAGAATTAAATGGATTCGTTAGAATTAGTTCCTGCCAGGATCCCTCTCATACCGCGTGCCGCGCGAGTTCAAATTGTGGGCCATTAATACGACAACTGAGCATGTCCCGTAATCCCCATTTCTGATTGGCTGCTTTCAATTTCAGTCACGTGAATGAATGAAAATGAGGCGCTGCTAATCTTCGCTTCAGGTGAATGTAAGAGGTTCGTGAATTGCAGATTATTTAAAACAGAAAAACGACGAAGGAAAATTACATTTGTACGCGGAATAAATAAAATTATAAAATTTTCTTTTCTTTACGTTGTCATACTTGTCTGTTTGATAATCAATCTGAAAGTGAGCATATTTTAATAAAATTAATAATAATAATAATAATAACAACAACAACAACAACAACAACAACAACAACAACAATAATAATAATAATATATATATATATACACACACATACATACACATACACAACACATACACACACATGCACACACCCCATACACACATAAATATAAATATGCACCAATGTTCAAGTGGTTGTTCACTTTTCAGGACCTTTGCTAATAATAAAGTATGAAACTGATATAGAAGACGTAGTTCAAATCGGATTGCCTTTTCTCTTCCTTTCTCTTTACAGTCGTGACGTCACATTTATGAAAAGAAACCTGATAGACGTGTGAAATCAATATTCACTAATTCTTCTAATAATTCTAACACAGTGTGAAACATCTTTAATTAATTTCTACACACCTAAAATTTTAAACCAATACAACAAAAACCCCCAAACCCACTCTAGGATATAAGAAATCTCTGTTTTATCTTTTATTATTATTCTCACTAAAACAGTCAAATACAAAAAAAAAAAAAACCCAAAAAACCCCCAGTTTCCAGCAGATTCCCTTTCTATCTCTAGAATAATTAAAAAAAAAAAATATATATATATTCTCACTAACCCTTAACGCCTTACCCCCCCCCTCTACCGAAACACACCTACACGCTGCTGTTATATATATACACACACACATATACACACACACACACACACACACACACACACACACACATACATATATATATATCCCTGCATTTAAACAAAATCAGCACATTTCTCATGTTGTAATTCGACAGGTGATGAAGGCTGATAAATTCCGCCTGATCTCCTCTAACAAAACGACGCTCGACTTCAAAGGCACTCGCCTGTAAAATCCTCGTCGAGCTTTTGTTTGTCGTAATCGGCTGAGCGCAATCAGATCGGAGGAAAACACGACTTGGCGTTTGCAGGCCGACACAAGACGAAATGACACTCAGATGCCCAGTAAATCTATTATTTACAAAACAAATCGGACATTGTCGTGGCGATTGTTCCAGTCCAGCAGGTGGCCTGTGTCAGCGACTGAGTGTCTGTTTGTAAAGTGACAGATAAAATTTAATATTGAATGGTGTGTGTTATTATTCATTGTGTAATATGTATGATACATTGTGTATATATTACAGTTGGGTGGAAATTAATGTGATTATTGTCTCTCTGTCTCTCTTTGTCTCTGTCTGTCTCTGTTTCTTTCTGATACTGTCTGACTCCCTCTTAGTAAGTTATGAAATAAAATAAAACTCTTTTAACTTTAATATTCAATTCATGTTATAATAATGATGATGATGATGATGATAACAATAATAATAATAATAATAATAATAATAATAATAATAACAACAACAACAACAAAAACAACAACAGCAATAACAACAACAACAACAATAATATGTATATGTATATATAGTATGTGTAAACAATTTCGTAAGTTCACACAAAGCATTAACATTCTATATATTAATGTATATCGAATACAATTAGTTTATTATTTTTTTAAAACCCTCCAGATCACAGTATTAAGATTATTCTTAAGACAAAGTAAATTAAATGACGATAAATAACGACGACTGTGAAGCTATTAATAATCATATTACAATTACTACGATATTAGTCGTTGTTATTGCTTGTTTAATGTACTAGTAATTAAGATTAAAAATAATTATCCACGATATTTTTCTTCTGCCTATCAGTCTATCTTTGCTAGAGATTATAAACAAAGTTTCACGTCAGTGGCTTGTCATTACCGGAGCTCACAAAACGCAGAACACTGACATCTGGCTGAAGTAACATATTAGTAATACAGAAAATTCTATTGACCCAGCAAAGCTCCGCCCACTTGTCACTTTGACAGGCATGCTGGCGATAATTTATTCGTGTTATCTCGCTTATACTAATGTTGTGCTGATATAGAGGATTTTCGTTTGTTTGTTTGTTTTTTTAATCTTATTCACTCGTGGGTTTTATTGTTGAAGTACTGAGAAGTGATACGAGGAATAAACATGTTTTATGTATTACAGTTGTAAATTAATGTTGTTGTTATTATTATTATTATTATTATTATTATTATTATTCTCTCTCTCTCTCTCTCTTGTCTGTTTAGTAAGTTAGTTAGAAACAAAACTGTTTTAATTTTAATATTCAGTTCATGTTATAATAATAATAATAATAATAATAATAATAATAATAATATTATTATTATTATTATTATGACAACAATTATAATAATGATGATGATGAAGATAATGATAATAATAAATATACTAAATGATGATGATGATGATAATAATAATAATGCGCTTAATGATAATGATGCTGATGATAATAATGATAAAAAAACAAAAGAAACAAACAATATTACTAATAATGATAATGATCATGATGACGATGACTATAATGATTACGATGATGATAATGATAAGATAAATGATGATAAAATAATATATAACTGAAAAATATAAATATTAATAATAATAATAATAACAAAATTTCAACTCATTTTTTTTATAATGTCATTACAATAATATTTATATAATAGTAAATGTACTTACAACTATCTAATTAACTATGTTTTGAATTATTTTAATAAACAAAGAAGAAACGAGAATCATTGTAAAAATATAAAAACTGTAAACCATTATTATATCAAAATATTGTTTGAGAAAACTACGAATAATTTTTATTATTAACGTTACAAAAATATATTAAAACTGAAGATAACTAACTAAAATATTTCTTTTGATGGAAGAAGTAACTGTAGTTAGTAACCAAAAATTAAAATTCTAAATGAAAAGATGACTGATTTAAAATTACAAAAAAAAAAACGAAAAATATTTTTAAAAAACCTGTAATTTCTTCTTAATTACTTCTAAAAATCCATGATTTACAATTTAAAATATTTAATGGTTTCAAAAAATTATTCAGTAAAAATCCATGAAATTCAGATTAAGACACTTAATGTTCTGTTGTAAAAAACAGTGGTGAATAAAATATTTAAACGAATACAGAATAATTTATTAAAATAAAAATAAAGAAGTGAAATGTACTCAATTTTCACTTGTTCAACAGATGAGATGCTTCAAAACATCATTGAATCTGTTTGTGTCTATTTGCATGTATGTATGTATATGTGTATGTATGTATGTATTTTACATGTATATATGCATGTATGCATGTATGTATGTATGTGCGTATGTGTACGTACGTATTTATGTATGCACGTATATACGTATATACGTATATGTGTATGTATGTATTTATGTATTGTTACATGTATATATGTATGTGTGTGTTTGTTTGTATGTATATAACTATGTATGTGTATATGTGTTGTGTGTGTGTATATATATATATATATATATAAGGTGTGTGCGTATTTGCGTTTGCGTTTGCGTGTGCTTATGCTTGTGCTTTTGCTTGTGCTTATGTGCACGTGAATGTGCACATACGTCTGCCTGTGTATGGTGTATGCTTGCGTGCGTGCGTGCGTCAATCTTCTTTCTTAGACTGCAAACACTTTCATGGTCAGATCTGTTACACAAACACAACAAAACACTCGCTTACACTTCACAGCGCGTGCGTCGCCCGTCCAACGCCACAACTCCGTCAACGTCGTCCTGTGACTGTTTGTGTGTTTGTCGACAGCAACAACAACAGACGTCGACGGCTGACCACCACGTATTAACGTGACACGGTGACATTCTGTAATCTGCAAAGCAAACATCCGGTCCTCTGTATCGCATATGTTGCAAACAGAAAAATACACGCGTCTGGCTTTAGAAGAGGGAATAGAGAGAAAGAGAGAGAGAGTGAAAAAGGTATATATATATATAAAGATAAAGAGAAAGAGGCAAGAGAGAGAGAGAGAGAGAGAGAGAGAGAGAGAGAGAGAGAGAGAGAGAGAGAGAGAGAGAGAGAGAGAGAGAGAGAGACAGACTAAATTAATATTATAAAATACATTTACATATTTATTTTGTACATATGTATATATATGTATATGCGTACGATTATGTGTGTGACTATGTGTGTGTGATTGTGTGTAAATATTAAAAACAAACGATTAGTAAAAGTTTTTGTTGTTGTTGTTGTTGTTATTGTTCTTCTTCTTCTTCTTTTTCTTCTTCTTCTTATTGTTAGTAGTAGTAGTATTAGTACCTTTATTATTACTGAAGTTAAAAAAATCCAGATGAACAGTAATTCTGGATTGTAACAAGCTTTCTCTACAGTTAGACAATATATTTTTTTCCTTTATGTTATTCTGCTATTTTTGTAGCAGGTTATTATCGTGTTTTTATTATTACTAGACGTAGTAATTTTCTTTTTAATTAGTTTTTGTTTGTGTGTGACTGTGTTTATTGTTTATTTATGTGTGCTTTTTGTATTTTCTAATTATTTTGTATATGGTTTTATTTTTATATTATTAAAATAATTCTGACATGTTTCTCTGTCTGTCTGTGTCTGGTTGTCCGTCAGTTTGTCTGTATTAATGTCTGTGTTTGTCTGTCTATATGTATGTATGTTTGTGCATATTTATTATATACGTACGTACGTGTGTGTACATTAATGTTTGTATGTTTGTACGTACGTACGTAGGTCTAATATGTAAGTACGAACGTCAGTTTGTGTACATGTACATATAATTTATATATACATATGTGTATATATATATAAATATATATATATATGTACATGCACATATAATTTATATATACATATACATACATATATATATATATATATACACACTCATATATATATATATACATACATATATATATATATATATATATATATATATATATATATATGAGTGTGTACATTCGTAATCACGTGCATGTGTCTCGGCCTGGGAAAACCTTATTAACATAAGTTTTGTCTGCTAAGCTAACAGTTTCTTTCCGACAGAAGATAAAAATCTACAATCGTGTTAATATAGTGAAGCTGTTAAGTAGATGAACAGCACGTTTTAGTAAGACTCGGACCCATTAACACCCTGAGATGCTGAGAAACCATGCATGACACGCCACGGTGCATACGAAATGCTAATGTGTAACGCTCC
>CM022669.1:12406979-12421979 GCA_012295275.1 Chrysomallon squamiferum
AATAAAAATTTAATGCGATTTTTATCTTATGAATTAATCATAAGTTTGTATATTCATAAATACAAATTCAGATCTTAAGGAAACATTCACTAATTAAAAAATGATAAATAAATAAATAAATCATTGTGACGTTAGATTTAAATTTTAAAATGAATATAATGACACAATATCGTGGTAGCAGATGATGTTTAAAAATCATATTTATAAAAACATCTTAAAGATTTATTTCAATACACTTAGAAAAAAAAGTTATAAAATAATATACATTAAATATGAACAGCAATACCCATATTGACAACAACGAGAACAACAACAACAACAACAACAACAACAGAAATATTCACAATACTAATACTAATGTTAATACTAATGTTAATATAACTACTACTATTACTACTGCTACTATCATAACCACTACTACTACCGTAACTACTACTACTACTGCTACTACTACTACTACTAATAGTAATAATAATAATGATGATTATAAAATATGAAAATAAAATTATTTACCAAAAGATTATTATTATTGTGATGATGAGGATGATAATGATGATCATTAGCATAATGATGAACACGGTAATAACCAAAGTAAGATAAATAAAGAACTATCATAAAATTTAAAATTTATTATAAAGGAATTCAGACAGAGTGCATAATAATTCTTAATAATATATATTTTTAAATGAGGTAAGCAGAATATATATATATTCATACACACAAACACATTCACACAAACACAAAAATATGAAATCTGCAGTATGAATTAAAAAATTGGAAATATAATGTGTAGTATTAGTTATTATCATGTTATTATAATGAAAATAAGGATATTAAAAATAATTTTGTTGACATTATTATTATTATTATTATTGTTATTTATATTATTATTATTAGAAGTAGTAGTAGCAGCAGCAGTACTAATAGTAGTATTAGTAGTAGTAATAAAATAGTATTGTTATTATTATTATTATTATTTATTTATATTATCATTATCATTACCATCATTATAATAATAACAATAATTGTTGTCATTGTTGTTGTTGTTGTTGTTATTCTTGCTGATATTACTATTAGTAGTAACAGCAACAACAATAACAACAATAAAAGCAGTAATGATAATTAAAAACGAGATTATGATTATGATGTTGATGATATATTAATATTGTAATTATTATAATGGTTAGTGATAGTGAAAATAGCATTTTTAGTTATAGTAGTAGTATGAACGTTAATAGAGCTTATGAGAAAAAAGTATCTGTCTTTGTTAGTGTCATCAGCTGATATAGCAGTATATAAGTATTAGTAATAATAAAAATGTTTGTAGCAGTTGTTGTAGTATTATATATATATATATATAGTATTTGTGCTAGTATTGGTAATAGTACAGTTGCTTATGTTATTATGTTGTTAAAATATATAGCTCGCTATATGCATTTATAAATATATAAATATATATAACTCGTAAATAAATAAATAAATAAATGTGTGTGTTTGTATACAATGCATGTATTGTGTATATGCATATATGCACATGTGTGTATATATGTATGTGTGCATATCTATCTATCTATCTATCTATCTATATATATATATATATATGTATGCACATATGTACATATATATGTATGTATGTATGTATATATATACATATAAATGAATGAATGAATGAATAAATGAATAAATAAACATATATAAATAAATAAATATATATATATATAAAAATATCTTCACAAAGTAATTAAAATGACTAAACAAACAAAGAGAAAGTTTACTTTACCCATACCGCCTCGCAACAGTCGTACCATTATTGAACAAACTGTTTTGTTTTCGCGACGAGCATTATTCGAAAGTGATCAAGCGTCGAGATCTGGTTCCGGTGTTAGTGAACAGGCAGCTGAATGAAAACAAACATTTTCTTACAATCGTGCTTCATCGCTCGCTCGGTTCTCTCACTTAATTCAAACCGCAAGAAAATCAAGAAAGAGATTCTGTTTACTTAATTACGGGAAGTTCGAACTAAAAAACGCCTTTACCGTTGTTGTAACCATCCATCCCCCGAAACCCGAGAGTGACTTTTCGCTTTACCGCTATTGTTCGTTGCTAATGGAAATTCTAAGATCACAAGGATCAGAACTTAATCCTTGAAATGGCGGTTAGATCTCTTTGAAAATAAATAAATAAATAAAAAAAATAAAAATAAAAATAAAACAGCCGAAGTCACTCACCGAAAATTTCCTTAGGCCATTTTTTGAAGTCGTAATACATCTCTCTTTCGTTACATAGAAACGAAATTAGAATATTTTTAGCAAAAAAATTCAGAATTTTAAATTTTATTTACGTTTATATTGTTATATGTTTACTTTGAAAAAAAATATAAATGTATATATATATATATATATATATATATATATATATATATATATATATATATATATATGTATATATATTTACTTTCTCGAGTTTAATTTAGTTTATTAATATTAATTTAACCTAACGGTACAAGTATCTTTATAATCGGCCAACAGTTCTTCAAATCGCATAAAAGCAATTGACAAACATTTGCTGAGGAGGCTGGATTTAACAACGCCCACCGGGAATTGATTGACAGGCGATAATGAGAAACGTTCCGTATGACAGGACGGACGAGAGATGGGCGGAGTTATCGGGGATTTGAAGTATATGATAGAGAGGCGACTGTTTGTATTTTTATTATGAAGAGCAAAGCTTGTAAAAAGCATGACAAGAGGTAAAAACCAATGAGTTAATTTACTAACCGGGTTTACTTTGCGACGGAGGGTAGATGTGTGTTTTAGGAGACGACAAAATGTCAGATAAATTTCTCGTCGTCGTTTTGTGTGTGGTGATGATTCTGATTCTCTGACGTGTCAGTGTTGATTCGCAGAACGTAAATAACCAGTGTGAATTATCGCCTCACCTGTTTCACACACGAATCAAATCAGCGAGACATAAAAAAAAAAAAAAAAGAATAATAGAAAAAAAAAAAAAAAAAAAAAAAAAAAAGAAGAAAAGAAAATAAACAGTGGAGAAGAAGTATTATATATATATATATATATAGAGATATCATAAACAAACTTTTGTGCTTCGTTTCATCCTGGAACTTCAACGTTGTCGCCAACGACAACAACAACAACAACGACAACGATGCCGCGACCGGGACGAAACAGCTACGACGAGCAGAAGCCGCCGTATTCGTACATCGCGCTGACGGCGATGGCAATTCAGAGTTCGGGAGAGAAGATGCTGCCGCTGAGTGACATTTACAAGTTCATCATGGACAACTTCCCCTTCTACCGGAAAAACACGCAGAGGTGGCAGAACTCGCTGCGTCACAACCTGTCCTTCAACGACTGCTTCATCAAGATCCCGCGCCGTCCCGACCGGCCGGGGAAGGGCAGCTACTGGGCGCTGCACCCAATGTGCGGGGACATGTTCGAGAACGGGAGTTTCCTGCGACGACGCAAACGATTCAAGCTTCGCTTTCAGCAGCACGCGGCGGAGATCAAGTCCGGTCTGGAGGCCGCGGCTTTCTTGCAAGAGCAGGCTCGACTACGACTGCAGCAGCTGGCGCCGGGGTCGCGGTTCCAGCCCTACCCCCTCCCGGCGGCCCACGCCCCGGCTCATCACAAACAGTCTTTCAGGATCGAGAACCTCATCTCTCCGGACTACAAGAGCTCGTCGCTCTTGCCTCAGCCCTACCTGCCGTCCCCGTTGCCGGCGTTCGCCAGCCAGTTCCCCGGGAGTCTGATGCCCAGCAGTCTGGTGTCGCCGTACACGGGGACGGACATGCCGGCGTCGTTGTCGGCGTCGTTTTCTTCGCTGTCGGCGAGCATCGCTTCAAGGTACGGGACGATGGCGAACGAGTATCACAGTCTGCTGAAGAGCGCGTGTTCGGAACATATCGGATCCGCGATCAGCGTCCCCATCAAACCGTCGCCCATTAACGCTCTCACCCTCCTGGGATCTCGTCCACCCAACCCACGTCATTCCCCGGGGTCGGGATCCCCACCTTCGTCGACGACGACGCCCAGTGTCGAATCAGTCATATCCAGTCCAGTCGTTGTGCCACTGACGTCAACGTCGTTACTTTCTATAAGTTCTGTGAGATGATGGGAAGAAATCAAAAAATGGCCGGTGAATTAAAGTGCTAAAAAGTGAGAGAAAAAAAAAAAAGAAGAAAGAAAAGAAGAAAACAGTGAGAGAGAGATAGAGAGAAAGTTTTTATTTCAGGAATTTTTTTTTTTTTTTTTTTGGTTGGTTTTTTTTCAATTTTTAAAAAATATTTAAACTGAAAAAAAAAAACAAGGACAAGACAAACAGAACATTTGTTTTTAAAACGTGATTGATTACGTCAGTTTTTGGGAGCATTATTTCTAACAAGCCAAAGACTTAATTCTTTAGTTTCGTAAAGGTAAGCAAATAAATACAAAAATTGCTTATATTATTATTATTAATATTATTATGATATATAATTTTATTTTAATCTTTATCTTATTTTATTTTTTTGTTTTTGTACTTTATGTTTTAGAAAGCTTTAATCTGGAATGGTTAAATTCACGTTTGGTTAAAGAGTAATTGTGTTTAATTATTATTATTTTTTCTTCTAAATGTCGAAAAAGATACGTCTTTTCGTTAGTGAAAACATCTGAAAACTTTTCAACAAACGAAATCCGAAAACTTGTGTCATATCGTCTGTTTTCGTCACGATCCTTTTATCGTACAAGTGTGATGTTCTGCAATTTATGACAGTGTTAAATATGTATATTAAAATTATTTGAAAAGATTACTAATGTCGACTTATTCATGTGTTGCAAATTAACAGTAGATTGTTCAAAAATCTCTTTTTATTCGGCGGTTTGAATACTGCAGTAAATAACAACAATAGTTATTCTAATACACTGATATATGAAGGACTAAACACCATACGCATTTCTTTTCACACACACCCACACAACAGGTTACACTCTGAAATAATTATGACAGAGCAGGGATTATGTTTGAAAATAGACAAAACTCTTAATAATAGTTGAGTATCTCCATTATAAAATATAATATTTAAAAATATATAAATACAACCAAAATGATTGCTTGTATTAAAAATATTAAACAGTTACTGACAATTTGTTTGATACTATATAATAATAATAATAATAATAATAATAATAATAATAATAATAATAATAATATTAATAATAATAATAATAATTATAATATAATAATAATAATAAATATAATAATTAGAGATTACTGATTTTATTTAAAAGCAAAATGAGATCTAACTTACTGATTAATGAATTTTTGATGTAAAAAAATAAATTAACATGCCTTTGAGTATTTTATTAAATAGGTGAGAATTACATCCTTACCTTAACTGCAAGACAGAACAGAGTTAATGTTTCACACCTAACAAAAATAGTTTTAAAAATGGATCATAATATTTTAATCGTTTTTGTAGGAACTACGTAAACAAGTACTGTAATGCAATCAATATCCATACAAAACATATATATATATATAAATAATATAATATATATACACACACATGTATATATGTATGTATACATATACAAAAAAATGCATAAAACATTTCAAAAAATGACAAAACTCATAATACACGCTAATAAATGTAGGTACATATTTCTAAAGATCCTTGATTATAAATAATCAAACAACATCCACGCAAACTGACACGCACATACACAACACACATTATTTAAAAAAGACAAGAATAAAAATTAAAAATATTTGAAATGTTCAGTTTAGTTTAATTTTTCCAATTTTTTTTTTTTTTTTTTTTTATTTTCTGTTATGTTAAAACTGTTTACACTGTAATTGATTTTTAAGTGTCATTTCTAAATTTAATAACAGAAATACATTATTAATTTACTAATAACATGAATATTTATTAAACTACATAGAAAATGAAACAGAATTGAATTTCTTTATTTATTGAATCTGAAATATTTTCGAACCATTTCATTTGTAATAATAGTAAAATTTAATATAGTTTTGATAAGTGTACATACATATCTATAAGTATACATATGATAGTCAAAATTTTATATGTATATATATAGATTAATATTCAAACACAAACATACATTTATATACACATATACATACATACATTCGTACATTCATACATTCACACATACATACATACACATATACATACATACATACATACATACATACATATATACATACAAACTCTCATAAAATAAATTATATACTTATAGGTATTTATATACGCACATTATTATATATATATTTATATATATATATACAAAACACACATTGAATAGCATTGTAATATATCAATACATTAAAAAGAAAATATAATGAAACCTACCCAACTGTAAACGATTTTCGATATTTTTGTCAATGAACTAAAGCGATAAAAAAATAATTAAATACAAAATAAAATACACGAAGTGTGAGAACAAAGTCGATCTGATTAAAAATAATAAAATAATAATAATAATAATAATAATAATAATAATAATAATAATAATAAAAAATTAATTGTCCTGAGATAAGTAAATTCAAGTTATAAAAAAAACCCTACCTCACAGCACGATATGATTGATTGTTATTGTTATTGACGTTAGCAATGCATTTCAGTGTATCGTAATTCAACGGCAAAGTACAATATTAATTTTTCAACATAAATATTTATAAAAGAAACCCCCGAGGACTTAAGCAAACAGTTTATTATTATTATTATTTTTTTTTAACAGCCTACAGATAATTGGCCGTTTTTGTGGACATAAACAAAAAAATTTAACTTTATGGTGCCTCTTGTTTTGTGTGAATTGCAATGTTAATTAAATTTGAAGTGTGTGTCGACATTATGAAGAGCCGTCTCTCACTCGTGTCCGCAGACCCTTTTATATTAATGTTGATACACAGGTTTAGCTTCGCAAATTGACATAAAATGCTAATAATTATATTTGATTATAGGCGACGAGAGAAGTCATGCTGATTTCATTGATACATGTGATCGGACACGTCTTTGAAATATGACATCGTTAAATGTCGCGAGTGGTAACGTTTCGGAATAACTAGCCGCGTTAGGGTGGTTTTAGTATTATTATACAGTGTTAATAATAATAACAAGTAATAATAAATATACGCTGTTTTTTTTTTTTTTTTGGTTGTTTAGCATTGGAAATAGGTTTTAATGATTATGACAGTTATAATGAAGAATTATTGTTTGATTTTTGTTTGAATATTAAGCTAATATTAATGTAATATTAATAATAATGATGATGATGATGATAATAATAATGTTATTATTATTATTATTATTAAAAATAGGCTTTAATGATGATCAAATACTACAACAAATATGATTCAATAAAATCAGTAATAGCTATGATAATAAAAAAGTACTAGTAAGAATATTAACTGTAGCAACAGTAACGACTAAACAACAACAACTGTAATAATGATAACAATAATTATGATGTCGGTAAAAAAATGTTGATAATAAACAGCAACAAAACTTACTCTAGTCAGTCATTACCAGTAAATCATTTGGAAATAGTATAAAACTATAAAATATAATTTCTCAGTTAAATTAAAGATACTGTTTACGTAACAAAAGTATCCCAGTATTAAACGAAATACATTTTTAAATTAAACTAGAACACTGTTAATACAATAATTATATAAAAGCCAGTTACGTTACAAACAATAATAGTAAATAACAATAAAAATATTTTAAATAACTCCGTTTGAAACCAGCTTACATACTATTCTTCTCTGAATAAAACTGAAAATATTGTTATGTGAACAATAATAAATAATAGAAATGTGTAACAACATAAATATCATATAAATCGACACTGAATGAAAGTTTTCATATACAATATATCTGTTGTAGTGTCAATATTGATTCCAAATTATTGCATAAATAAGATTTTTGTTCGAATTTCAATAGCATCTATAATGTATTTTTTTTTTTATGTAACGGTAATTTTGACTGAAAATTATATTATCAATAAGGTGTTTGCAGAAATTAAATATTTATTCAAATTTCAATAGTGTACATAATGTGTTTGTTGAAACTGAAATACTGATTCAAATGTTTAATATAAATAAGATATTTGTGCAAACTGAAAAATATTGCTTATTATAATAAATGTTTTTAAATTATTATTATTTTTTTTTTTTTTACTGATTTACTGATTATAAAACTAGTAGAATATGAAAGTATGCAATTAATACATTTTTTATTCAACAATATACATATTTTTATTATTTTCATTTTGGTATTCAAACAGCAGTGTTGATAAAGAATTATAAATCTAGATAATGAATTTCTTCAAAATAAAAACAATTAACATAGTTACCATTATTTGTATTAATAATGTAATT
Organism: Chrysomallon squamiferum; assembly: GCA_012295275.1. NCBI lineage: Eukaryota > Metazoa > Mollusca > Gastropoda > Neomphalida > Peltospiridae > Chrysomallon > Chrysomallon squamiferum. The sequence continues at coordinate 12,415,383 of CM022669.1, forward strand.
ATTATTATTACTCGCTTATTATTATTATTATTATTAGTAGTAGTAGTAGTAGTAGTAGTAGTAGAAGTAGCAGTAGTAGTAATAATATAATTACTGTTATTATTATTGTTCTACTTATTATTATTGCTATTATTATTATTACTATTATTATTATTATCATCATTATTATCATCAACATCATCATGATTATTATTATCACATCATCATCATCATCATCATAATTACAATACTGATAAATAATATATTTGTTCAAACAGCAGTATTTACTCGCAGAAAGATGGGTTTTTTAAAACTCTAATTGTAGAACGAAAGTATAAATAATGTATTTATTCTAAACTATTGTTGAAACTACAATACTGATACAAAGTGGGAAGATAAATAAAACATTTTTATTTGTAACAATGGAAACAGTTGTTTAAATAGTGTATGTTTTCTAAATATAATATTAACATAAAATAATATTATTTCTATCTGTAATACTGATACCTAATGTTAGTTTAAAATTAATAAAATATAAGCTGCAAAACTTAGTGTTGATAAATGTTCTCCTCCGGTAGTGTATATAACTAGACATTTAAAAAAGTAAAATAGGAACATATAGACAATCCATTAAATAAATATTTTACTATTATTATTATTATTTATATTTTATCGCTATTTCTTTTTTATATTATAATGAATATCAGATTCGAAATAATAGCATAAATCTCAAAATGAAATTCATACTTATACGAATAAAAGATTTAATTCAGTTTAAATTATACATTTTTTATTTCATTTTATTTTATTATTATTTTTTTTTAAATACTGAATTAATTATATTATAAAAGCTGTAAATTAAGATTGGTAGGAAAACAATTATACTGAAATCTTTATTTATAAGTCTGTTAATATATAACGATATTCTGTGTAAAAAAATATCCAGAAATACCCATCATAATTTAATTGTATATTTGCATTTGAGTCTGTTCGACAGTCCATATGTTTCAAATGGAAGTGTGTTTTCGTAAATCTGTGTGCATGCCTTTTATGTATGTCTGTACGTACTTGTGTATGTGTGTGTGTATGTATTTACGTCTGTGTGTGTATATATCTATATCTATCTATCTATTTATCTATCTATCTATCTATCTATCTATCTATCTATCTATCTATATATATATATATAAACATACATACATAAATGTATGAGATATGTATGTGTGTGTATATGTATGCATGTATGTATGTATTATGTATGTATGTATGTATGTATGTATGTAGGTAGGTAGGTAGGTAGGTAGGTAGGTATAATTATACAATTACATGAACGAAATCAAGACAAAATAAATAAAATAATATTCTTCATAGTACAAATATCTGACCAAAATGTACATCAAAGTTTTTGAAATGGCGTTTTCGTTACAGTATGAACATTTAGGGTTATACTGCCTTGTAAAAAGAGGATGTCTTTTTTCTTCTTCTTCTTCTTTTGGTTCGCCTACGACTATCTGCAAATACAATAATATAGAATTATAACAACGAAACAAGAAGAAAAAAAAAAAATTAAATAATATTCTTTATAGTACAAATATTTTTATTAAATGGCGTTATTACAGTATGAACATCTACGATTATACTGCCTTGCAAAAAGAGTGTTTTTTTGTTTGTTTGTTTTTTTCTTCATGTTGTTTCGGTTCACTTACTGTTAACTGCATATACAATAATATACAACTATATCAACGAAAGAAAGAAAAAAATAAATTAAATAATATTCTTCGTAGTTCAAATATTTTTTTTTTTTATTTTTATTTTTTTTTTCAATGGCGTTGTCGTTACATACGGTAAGAACGTCTGGCGTTATACTGCTTTGTAAAAAAAAAAAGGGTATTTTTATTTTTTTTTTAATGTTTTTTTTTTTTTCTTCTTCTTCTTCTTCTTCTTCTTTTTGGTTCACTTTCGGCTAAATGAGTAAAGTGAAAGGCTCCCGTTGTCAGCCTTTTTACAAGAAGCATCAGCGCACGTCTAATTCCTCGCCTCGCCAAGAAAAAAAATATCTCATTGTGCTGCTATGATTTGAAAATTTCCTCGTAAATATCAGTCAAATAGACTTTCCGTTCCAGCAGTTTTCAATTTTTTTTTTTTTTTTTTAACAACTCGATTTCAGTTTAATTGGGATTATTTACAAATATTAAACGATCTAGCTCCCCCCCCCGCCTCACACTGTCATTCAGCTGGTATCTGTGTTTGTCCAGGCTTTGAAATGGTTGTAAAAGGGAAAAAGAAAAAGATTTTTAAAAGGTAGAGGAGAAAATAAAAGAAAGAAAAAAAAAAAAAAAAAAGGAAGCAAATAGAATAAGAATGAAAGCTGAAGTGTGCGTGTGTAAAAAAAAAAAAAAAATAATAATAATAATAAATAAATAAATAAATAATAAATAAAATTAAAAATTAAAAATAAATCAAAGGTTATAAATAAAAATTACAAAAGAAAGCAGAAGCTAAATGAAAATGGAAAGTTGTGTACGGAAAGAAAAGAAATGATAATAATAATAATAATAATAATAATAATAATAATAGTAGTAGTAGTAATAGTAGTAGTAGTAATAATAATAATAAGACAAAGAAAAAGAAATAAATTAAAATTAAAAAACCCTTCGCGCACGACATCTGTTAGGTTTCTGTGAGTGAAATAGACATCTAACTGCAGTGAAATGAGAATACTTGTCGATTTCTGTTGTCGCAAATTACAAACACGTCAACTTACAAAACATCTCTGTTTTGTAAACAGTGAACTTGACGTTCTACAAGTACCCGTCTTTCAAACACTCGAGTACAGCTGTATTTTCTGACACTATTTTGTTAATAAAAGAATTTGAAAAGAGATCATAGTGGGATAGAGAAATACGGAAAGGTGCCCCGAATTTTATTTTATTTTTTTTGTTTTGATGGAGAAAGTTTGTTGGTTTTATCGCTGTGTAAAAATAAGATTTTACACTTTTTTTTGTACTGCTTTTATTTTATTTATTTTATTTATTTTCTTGAAAGTTTATTTTATTTTATTTTATTTTTATTTTTATTTTATATATATATACATACATATATATATATTATAGAGTGTTGAAAATTTGAAAATTTATTTATTTATTTATTTAATTATTTATTTATTTGTTTGTTTATTTGCTTGTTTATCTTTCATTAATTATTTGGATTATTTATTTATCTTTATTGTTTATTGATTTAATTAAATTTGTATTTATTTACTTTTTATTTATTTATTTATTTTTTGAAATTGCATTATATTTATATTATCAGAATCGTAATTTTAAAAATAACGATGTTTTTTTTTTTTATAATTACTGTGTGAAAAATATTCTTCGAAGATGTTACAAAGCTCTTTTAGTATTTATTTTGAGCGGAATATATATAATTTCATTTTAGACAACAAGACAGAAACAAACAAATAAAATGTAATGCAAATGAAAATAAAATACGAATAAAATTAAAAATTAATGAAATGAAAATGTTCATAAAGTAATAAAAAATGTTTATTATTAACTGTCTGTCTGTCTGTCTGTCTGTCTGTCTCTCTCGATATATGTATATCTGGCTGTCTATCTATTTATCTGTCTGTTCTATGTGTCAGTCTGTCTATTTATCTCAGTAAATAAATAAATAAATAAATAAATAAATAAATAAATAAATAAGCAATTGCTTTTGAAATAAAAACACTTTCGTTTAAAGCACTACTTACTTATTTATAACCTTTCTTGTTTGTTTATTTTTGCGTCAAACTGTTTCATGTTTCATTTCCATAATTTAAACGTTGATGACGAGTAATTTAACCACACATTTTTATTTGCTTAGTCGTTGTTTTTCAAGAGCTATACATATATTTTTATTTGCATTAATATTTCATACCTTAATCACAGGTAACGGAATAACTATATCCCAGAGAGAGAAAAAAAAAACCCAGATAATGAAAAAAAATCTATTAAAATAATTCTAGATTTGCTGCAATCTTTTTACCTTTTAAAAAATGTATCCAGTTCTGATTGCTGTGGCAAAATGTATTCGTCTCTGGTTGTCTAACGTAATATAGAAATTGTAAATTTTTTTTTTATTTTTTTTTTTTATTTTAGTTCAAATATCTCGGAAATTAACGCATGCATTATGCATAGTTATATTTCGTCGCTTGCAATCGATATGATGGAAGTTCTCACTCTCTCTCTCTCTATGTGTGTGTGTGTGTGTAGGTTTTGTATAGTGATAATGAGATATAACAGCGATGTATATTACTGTTGTGTTATTACATTGTTGGGCTGGGTTTTCAAATAATAGGTCTGTGGCTTTCCATATGAAATAATGTTAATACCGGATCATATATATATATATATATATATATATATATATATATATATATATATATATATATATATATATATATATATATATATACACACATACACACACATACACATACAAATACAAACGAATTATTTACATAAATTGATTCTGGGATAGTTAAATGTGATGATTTGATTTTTATCCCTTTCTGTCTAGTTGTGTAGTTATGCACGTTCATCCATTTGTCGATAATCTCATTTATTTTGTCTGTAATCTGTATATCAGAAATAATTCATAGAAAAAAAAATTTAACATAAAAATAATTTTATTAGAATAAGTTATTGTTGGGATATTCAGTTATGCATTATTTGTTTATTTATTTATATATTTATTTTATTTATTTACTTATTTTTATTTATTTATTTATTTACTTATTTTTATTTATTTATTTTTATTTTTATTTATTTATTTATTTATTTATTTATTTATTTTTTTTATTTTTTTTATTTTTTTGTTTATGTACATTTTTTATTCATTGTAGTTTTATTATTAATATCCTTTAAGTTTATTTATTTCATTTAACTATTCAATTTCACACAGCTGTTTAATTTTAAATTATAAATTTTATCTACATATACTGGTTAAAAAAATAGCGAAAAAAAAATTGTTTTAACTGACAAATGTTATTCAAGAGAAATAATATAAACATATTTCAGGATTTCAGATTTTTGTTATACCTTTTTAATAATAATAATAATAAATAATAATAATAATAATAATAATAATAATAATAATAATAATAATAATAATAATAGTAATAAAAATTTAAATAAATAAATAAAAAAATATATAAAAATAATGATAGATTATTTTCTATAAGCATTTCCATATGTTTATTTCTTATACTAGTCATTATATTCGTGTATACTTAATTAATATTCTTTTGAAATATAAATGTGTATTGTATATAAGTATGTATCTAAAATATGTATGTTTATGTGTCTGTCTGTCTGACTCGTCTATAAACTTACGTACTTTGGAACTTTCCCCAGTATCAACTAAAAGAAGTAGAAGAAGAAGAAAAGACAAGTTTAAATAAAAATATAAATTCAGTTTAAAACTAAAATAACAATTAAATGCATTTATATATTTGAAACAAACAACAACAGCAATAGAAGTAACAGAACGTCATCTTCAACAACATCAACATTAGCAGAAGATCATCAGCAGCAACAGCAGCAGAAGAAAAGTAACAACGACATCAAAAGCGCAAAGAGATGGGTTTGTGGTATGTCACAGAATACATTTTACAAAGCCTGTTACTGCGTATTAGAAAGTTTATATTCATCTTTAACAAAATTAATTATACCAACATTAATTTTTTTAACAATACATTAGAATATAAATTCTCCTGATTTGTCTTTTCATGATGCGATAGCGAAATTATATCTAAATTATTACCAAATTTTGTCGGTAATTAACTGTCACATCAATGAATGTTACAACAATCCGAGATACCTTTACCTTGAAAATATTTTTTTAAAACGTTCATTTTAATTATTTTTAGACATATTTAGCATTGATCTTTGACGCCGATTCGAAACGTCGGCTGAAATCGCCACCATTTTGGTTTTCCAGGAAGGGAGGTAAGTGAGACGTCATAATCAGCGCCCTCTGACAGGTGTCGTGTAACAAATTGCCTTTTGGGAAGGCGGTTATTAGCCCCACTTCGCCGCTTGATCGGACGTTCAATCTGACAGCGCTGACAAAGGAAATGAGAAAATCAATTGAAAGGTGGCCGTGTTCATTTAGTGGGACGGAGGTGACCGTATCCATAACCAGTCGAGTGGGGAAGTTTATTTCGGTGTCTTTTAACAGCACTCTCTCCTGTCACACACAATTACTCACAGGCTTGTATGGAACGACGACGGACGTTCTTCAGAAGGAGATTAAACAAAACTAAAATAATAAAAATGACGCTAAATTCCTGATAATTTATTATATATATTTTTTAATTATCGTAGAAGTGCTTGGTAGATAGATATGAGAGCTCGGATGAGGCACGGACGGCTCGAGGATCGATACGCTTCGGTGGACGGTTTAGGTTGCTAAACCTCGAGAAAAGATTTATGTTGTGTTTTTTTTTTTTTTTTTTCTTGCCTGGCAGAGCGTGTTGGTGAGAGATCCCTTGCTTGTAATCGCTAGGCTTAGTAAATATAAAGGCGAAGTAGTGTTGTCTCTACAACGTCACAGTAAGAAGATTAATAAGAAATA
>CM022669.1:12424479-12426979 GCA_012295275.1 Chrysomallon squamiferum
AAATGAGAAAAAGAAAGATAAAAAAAGAGAAGGAAAAATAAAACACCAATCGCAAAAATTAAAATAAAATAAATAAATAAATAAATAAATAAATAAAAACGTTTATTAAGCCATTTAATGCAACCAATAATTTAAATAAAACAATAAAACGTAACATTTCAAAACAAATAAATACATAAGAGGAATACGAAACAGAAGAAAAAAAAAAAAAAAAAAAAAATCTATCAAACTTTTATTATTTACCCTTAAACTCTATATCGAGTATTTTCCTCTGAGTGTGTTTATTATGCTTTCACTTTTTTTAAAAACATAATTAAGTGTTTCCTTTCATCCGGACTACTCGAAATGACCACACAGACTGTGTATAACAGAGCCATAAAAAAACTACTACTACACATATTGTGTATCGAATTCCTATGTAAATCTATTGATAACCCTATAAGAGTCTTTTCGTTGATAAAGTCGTTTCAGTTGGGAATTATCCACGCTACTTTGTTCGGCCAGTGTAATTTAATGTGCATACATAAACAATTTGTAAAGATTTGTCATATTGTTACCTTTTAATGCCCCAGGCTCGACTGGCTACCCACCCGGCTTTCAGCAGTTAACTTTTCATAGAAACCAGTGTTGTTCGGCCCTTATGACTTTCTAATGCTTTTGCATCAATACGGATTTGCTTACAGCCTTTTGTCCGGCGGGAAGCAATTCCCGACAATGTTGGTGATTGTGACGAACACAAACCGATATTTATTCGAGACTAATTCCATTCCGTTACACTTGAATGAACATCTTGGAATCGGGTGAGGTCACTGCATGCATTTATTTGACTTTTCGTTACCTCCGAGGAGAGAGAGAGAGAGAGAGAGAGAGAGAGAGAGAGAGAGAGAGAGAGAGAGAGAGAGAGAGAAGAGAGAAGAGTTCTTTCAAAGGGCAACAAGTTTATTTCGAATACCTGGATTGTTTGCTATGTTAATGTGTTGGTCTCATACAATAGACGACGTAGCTTGCAATAGATCTGCTGTATGGATGGAAAAAAAAAAAAAAAAAAAAAAAAAAAAAAAAAAAAAGAAAAGTAGCCAAACTTTTACGAAGCTTTTCTGATTTTAAAAAGTAATTTTTCGATATTCGAAATTTTCAGGATTTCAATTTTTTACATCACAAATTTATTACAACCAAAATTTAAAAAAAAACAATGGTAAAAATTAAAAAAGAAATAAAAAAGTCAAAGAACGAAAGAAAACAAAGGAATAAAATAAGAAAGTAAAAAACAAACGAACAAACAAACCAAAAAAATTAAAAATAAAAACCTCAAAACACTTTCACAAACAATTTTATTTGTAACTGTATACACTTTTATATAAATCATTCGTACTTACACCCATACATACAGTTAGAAATATCTAATAATATAATTATAAATTAATTCTCTCTGTCACTTTCTTTTTAATAAACAGAGAAACAAACACAAAGACACACTCATATTTACAGATAAATGCATATTCTCTCTCTCTCTCTCTCTCTGACTGTCTCACAAACATACACGGATTATATGTGTACACATTTGTCTTGAATAATCTCACTAATTATTGCCAATAGTTACGCGTCTTGGAAATCAATCTTGTATTCATTGTTCCTTAACGTCTGTACTAATCTTGTTTGCAGTGTATGAGATGTCCGTGCTCCGCATGCTCAAGTGAGGTTTAGTCTGTGTCACTATTCATCGATCTCAGATCACCTGGGACAGGTAAAAACTGTCATTTCTTTAGAAGGAAACTGACACAAATATTTATTACGCCACGTTTACGAGAGCGAGAATCATACATTATTAAACATGTGGGCTATATTTACATTGCCTGAGTTAAAATCCGCCTTGTCAGTAAATATAGAATAAAAATTATGTATAAATATTATTTTTAAACCCAGTGTGTGTCAAACAGCCAAAGCTGTTTTTTCAGATTTGTTATTATAATTATTTCTAAAATGAGCACAGATATATGTTTATGATTCTGTAGGATAGTGAATTCATCCAACCACCGTCCATCCATAAATCCATCCTTCCTTTCGTCAGTTTGTTTGTCTGTCTGTCTGTCCGTCCATCCGCCTGTTTGAAAGTTTATCTATCTATCTATAAGCCAGTCTATCTATCTATCTATCTATTTAAATCTATTATCTATCTATCTATCTATCTATCTATCTATCTGACTCTCTCTCTCTCTGTATATCTCTCTCTCTCTCTCTCTCTCTCTCTCTCTCTCTCTCTCTCTCTCTCTCTCTCTCTCTCTCTCTCTCTCTCACACACACACACACACACACATTCACACTCACATATACATACATAATCATACATTCACACATATTAACAAACACCCACGAAAATATACACGGATTAACAGATAGATGACAGAAACATGCTGTATTGTTATTCTTATTAATGTTGTTGTTGCTTTTATTATTATTATTATTATTATTATTATTATTATTATTATTATTAATGTCATCG